>WOXC01008471.1:0-362020 GCA_011680675.1 Gymnobelideus leadbeateri
TGCCAATGTCTCTAGAATCAAGAAAGTGAGGATCCCTCCAGCAAAGAACCAAAGAAGGCAGATGTTCTCACAGAGGGCCCCTATGCAGCCGGCTAGGGATATAATGCTGACTATCAGTCCTACCACCACAAAGAGCAGCATTGGGTCGGTACCCAGGTGGGGCAGCTGCTTACTCCCCAGTGACTCCTTATCTGTTAACCCCCACAGTCCCACCACGAAAATCAGTAAGCCAAGAAGAGAGAAAAGGAAGTTGAGGAGGAATATCAAATACTTGATGCAGCTGCTCCAAAAATTAAGAGGAAGAGGGAGGCCTCCTTGGAGAGCCAGGGTGGAGGGCCACTTGTCACCTCGAGGGAGGCACCCCCAACCAGAGGGACCTGCATTATGTTTCTTTGGGATTAGTTCCAGGACTCTCACAGTATAGTTGCAAGACACTGATGGTGGCTCATCATACTCAGCTTCCTAGACAGGGAGGAAATACAATAAAACCTTATTAATGATTTGACCTCATTAATTTAGAATTTATGATTACTAGGACAGAGGCTAGAATGAAGTTTGCTTTTGCAATTATCCAAGAAAGAAGAAGGGCAGCTAGGTGGCACAGTGGATAGAATGCCAGGCCTAGAGTCAGGAAGACTCATCTTCCTGAATTCAAATCTGGCCTCAGACACTTGCTAGCTGTGTGACCCTGGGCAAGTCACTTCACCCTGTTTGCCTCAGTTTCCTCATCTGTAAAATGAGCTGGAGAAGGAAATGGCAAACCCCTCCAGTGTCTTTACCAAGAAGACCCTGAATGGGGTCATGAAGAGTTGGATGTGACTGAACAGCAAGAAGAAAGAAAGAAGAGTTGGCTAAGTAGGATAATGGTGTAAGTAAGATTCTGAGATGAATGGCCAAGCAGCTGCGGGTAAATGAGATGTCGAAGTTTCCTTTCCTGAGTCAGTCCCTAGCTCAAGGGCTGGGGTTTAGTTTGTCTTCTATTGACCAGGCTTAGGATGCTACAGGAATGTTAAAAGAGTATAACAGACACTAGAACCAACCCTCTCTCCAGAGCTCTATGTAATGCACCTAAAGATAAATACAAATAAAATTATAGATCTCTCAGCAGAAAGGACCTAATTCAAACCCCTCACATTACAAGTGAGGAAACTGAGGCCCAGAGAGGATTTTTGTCTTGAATTTTTTAAATTAGCAAAAAAACGATTTTCTCTCCCCTCCCTACCTCAGAAACAAACCCTCATAATAAATATGCATTCTCAAGCAAAACAAATGTCTGCATTGGCCGTGTCCAAAATATATGTTTTATTCTGCACCCTGAGTCTGTCACTTCTCTTTCAGGAAGTAGGTAGCATATTTCATCACTAGCTTTCTGGAATCATGGTTCATTGTTTCATTGATCACAGTTCTTCTGTCTTTCAAAACTGTCTTTACGCTATGTTGTTATTGTACATCACTCTTCTAATTCTGTTCACTTTACTCTGTATCAGTTCCCCGTCTTCCCAATTTTTTCTGGAACCACCCCTTTCCTCATTTCTTTTTTTTTCTTTTTTGAGGGGGGCAGGCAGGGCAATTGGGATTAAATGACTTGCCCAAGGTCACACAGCTAGTAAGTGTTAAATCTGAGGCTGAATTTGAACTCGGGTCCTCCTGATATCAGGGCCAGTGCTCTATTCACTGCACCACCTAGCTGCCCCCTTTCCTCATTTCTTATAGCATAGTACTATTCCATTAAATTCATATGCCATAATTTATTCAGTCATTCCTCAGCTGATGGAATTTTCAATTAGTTTTCAATTCTTTGCCAGTTGATTTTTATATTTTAATATTTGTGCAATATATTATATAATCTAAGTTAAATTGTAACCCAGACAACAAGACACAGAGACACTTGATAGAAAAGCATTGAAGCTGAGGCTTATTGTCATGTTGGCATCTACAGGCTTAAGAGCCATGTAGAGGCCCTTGGGAAAACTACTGCCTTTTAGAAAGTGGCTTTTTGTTGGTTTGCATTCTGAGAAACTATAGCCTGGGCAGTAGCTCGAGTAGAGTGCTACCTGGTGGCTAATTTGGGCATCACACCCAACTGATTAAAATCCTTTGGTAAAATACTATCTCTCAGTATGCTTAAGAGAGGCAGCAGCAGCATTGTTCTAGGTAAGCACTATTTCCAGAATGGCCAAACCAATTCACAGCTCCACATCAAGAAAGCATGCACTATACTTACAGGTATATTTACAAGTTGGACAATTAGTATGACCCTACATGTCCCAGATTTCCTGGGATAGTCCTGATTTCAGCACAAAAAGTACATTTTCCGAAATGATATTGATCACCTCCAAGAACCTACTTCCAGCCTCTTGACCCAACACTACCTCAATGTGGACCGAAAGCCTGGACCTGGAGTCAAGGCATCCTTAAGTGTTTGCCTATCTCTCTGCCTCTCCATGGTCCACCACAATCTGGTCCCTGGCCTGGTGAGTCAAGCTCTTAGCTGTAGGAACTTGCCTCTTGATTCCCCAAGACTCACCACAACCTGATCTTGAACATGGGCTAACGGTCCTGGGTAGCACCCCAACCTACCACCACCTAGACCTGGACAAGGACTGGAATCTGAGAATTTCAGCTCTCCCACACACATCTCAGCAAAGATAATAGAGGACTGTAGGTGAAAGTACAAAGACCTTCACAGGGGTAGCTAGGTCTCCCAGTGAATGGAGCACCAGCCCTGGAGTCAGGAGGAACTGGGTTCAAATCTGGCCTCAGACACTTAACACAAAAACTAGGTCGTGTGACCTTGGGCAAGTCACTTAACCCCAGTTGTCCTACCTTCCCCCCTCCAAACAAGCAAAAAAAAAAAAAAAAAAGAGCTTACAAGCAAACAATAATTTGGTTTGGAAGTTCTTGTTAAATCATATAATTACCTTTTCCTCTTCTGTAGAACAAGAGGCAGATAAATGGTAATTATTTTCATGGTGGTCTTTTTGCTTGTGAGTGAATGCTTAACTGTTTCTCTTTTGTCTAGGAACCTTGAGGGTCTTTCCCTCCCGGTTTAAGTTTTTTTTTTTAATTAAAGGGGCCAGGGGAGGCTGGGTAGTGTAGTGAATAGAGTACCAGCCCTGGAGTCAGGAGGACCTGAGTGAAAATCCTGGCCTCAGACACTTAACACTTACTAGCTGTGTGATGTTGGGCAAGTCACTTAACTCTAATTGCCCTGACAAAAAGAAAAAAGAAAAAAATTAATTAAAGGGGCTGTCCCTCGACCAACTTCTTAAAGAGGCCTATTCATTTAATGGGCATTACCTCACTCAAAGTGAGAACCTGAAAAGATCTCACCCTAAAAGGGCCAGGGTCTCCCATTGCATCCTGGGCCTTCTCCAGTTGATCTGATCAATATCTGGTCACTGAAGCCAGATGACTCTGGAGGAGAAAGTGAGGCTGGTGACCCTGCACAGCCCTCCCTCCCTCAAATCAAAGTCAACTGTAAGTCATGTCATCACCTCCCTGATGTCATGGCCTCTTCAAGAATGAAGGAAAAACACAACCTGGGATACTTACTATATGGTAAGCTCTGTTGTAGGTGATAGAGATAAAAATATAAAAGCAAGCATGGTACCTGGCCTCAAGGAGATTATATTCTGATGGAAGAGACAAAACACATTTATGAATGGGGGCCAGGGAATGGGGCCCTTTCATCAGGGGAATTGCATGGATGGTGAGTGTGGCCACAATGAAGTAGTCTGATGGGAGGAACAAAGATAGGCATTTAGCCAGGGGCTTCCTCAGGTAGTGAAGTAGTGGTCTGAGAGAAGATAAGAAGATAATCAAGAGATAAATTCTAGAGGTGGCAGTTCTAGAGAAAAGACATTGGACTCCAGGGCATAGTCTTTGGAGTGGGTGACAAGGCAACTGGCAAGGTTGGGGAAGAAATATCAGAGAAGAGGGAGTGAAGTGAAGCTTGGCTCATCATGAGCACTGCAGTTTGATGAACAAGCATCCCCTAAATGCTGGGTTTTTGTTGCCTTTGGGTGCATGATGGAACCAATTCAACCAATTCTTTTGCTTTTCCAAAAAGAAGCTATAAACCATCATTCCATTTAGTTTCAGTTTCCTTTTGTCTTCTTGTTTCATTTATTGTGAGAATAAGCATTCTTATTAATGTGGTTCACATCTAGTAGTCAATTTCTTGGTTGCCAGATGAAATTCTCTTGTTTAGAGTACAGATAGTTAAATTAATGTTTACAGAAGTTCTAAAAACTTCAATTATTAGAATCCTCTGTTTCATTTTCTACCATTCCATGGCCATCACTGTGGAAGTAGAAGGGAGCTATACAGTACTGACCTCAAATGATGTTATAAAGCAGTCATCACAATTAGTATGTGATAAAAAATAGAAAAGCGGATTTGATAAGCAAGAATTCCAGAAGTTAATATATGCTATAGCTTAATCTTAATAAATGTAGTGTCACAAACTGCTGGAGGAGAAAGAAAAACTTAAAAATTTTTTAAATTAACAAGTATTTATTTTCTCCTCCTCTTCAAATGAATAATAAGAAACTTCATAACAAATTTGCTTATTCAAGAGAAGCCAATTCCTTCACTGGCCATGAAGGAATACAGAATTGAGCAAAAAAATCATTGGGAAAACAGAATAGCAATATGATGAGAAGTGCACTTCTATAAGTTCCTATAGCAGCAAGCACCCCAACATCCCCAGGGTGGCTGCCAACTCAGGTTCTTAGATCTGCTTTTCTAAAGGAAAGCCACTCAAAATGGGTTAACAAGGGTGGCTAGGTGGCGCAGTGAGTAGAGCGTTGGCCCTGGAGTCAGAAGGACCTGAGGTCGGATCCGACCTCAGACACTTAATGCACATACAAATAAAAAACCTAGCCGTGTGACCTTGGGCAAGTTACTTAACCCCAATCGCCCTCCAAAAAGCAAAAAAAAAAAAGGGGGGTTAACAAGCTTACTTTAATCAATCAAACATATATGACCTAGTTCAGGGGAAAAAAGGTCAGCACCCTGAACTTCAAAGTATACAGACAGAACTTACAAAATAGAGAAACAAACAGATCAAGCAGACAGGCTTCCAAACTGTCCAACCATTATCAATACCAAATCACAGTTACCAGAGAGGGAAGCATCAACATCTGTTTTCAAAGGGCGGGGAGCGGCGTGTGGCTCTCAACAATGGCTGCCCAAAGTTTCATCTGGTCAAATCACACAACACTTCTCAAAGTGAGCCCCAAAGCAAAGCCTCACATCAGGGATTATATAGCCTTCTCCTGGCTCAGAGAAAGTAACAACCCTCTTGACCCACTGCCCAATCACACAGCATCAAGGTGTGGGCATTCCTGAAAATGAAGCCTCCTGCCACAGGCTCAATGTGACCACATTCAGCCTATTAGGGGGCAGAGTATATTTTCAAACCAAGGAAGGTTCTCTGAGTCTCTTAAGCCAATCAAAGGGCCTAGGGGCAGGGAAGATCTTTAAATCTGCACTTTCATTACAGTTCCTTAGACTATATGCCACAACAAATCCCAAATGAATGAATGATCTAAATATAAAAAGCCATATTGTAAAACAACTAGAGAAAAATCAAAGGTTAGAGCTTTCATAACTCTAGAAAATTCTTAACCAGCTATAGTATAGAAAAGATTATAAAATATAAAATAGATAATTTTGATTACATAAAAATAAAATATTTTTGTGCAAATAAACCAATGGAGCTAGAATTTTTAAAAAAGATATTGACTGGGAAAATTTTTGCATTAAACATCTCTGATGTTGGACATTCATAATTTAGAAGGGAAATGACAGAAAACTTCAGATCCATTCCTCAATAGATAAATAGTCAAAGGAGGAGAAATAGAAATAATTAACAATCATCTGAAAATTATTCAAATTCACCAATAATTATAGAAACATGAATTTAAACAATCTTGACATAGAAATTCACACCCATCAAATGTTGTACCCCAATAAAGCGAGACAGAAGATCCCCGAGATTAAATTTTAAAAGTGGATTTTATTACCGTGGGACTATTGGGGTACATGCCCAAAATCAGACAGTGCTTTGGCACAGACATTTTGCTGGTTTTATAGAGGTTCCATAGCCAGGTTATGTAAGCTGAAATTACAGTGATATAAGCTGAAACTACAGTGATTGGTCAGTATACATTTGAATTTCCCGCAGGTTCGAGAGGAACCCTAGGCTGGGACTTCGGCCCACAGATCAATCAGGGGAAAGCAAGGGGTGGGGGTCCTGCCTGTTTATAGATCAATTAAGGGAGAGAAAGGTGGAGTTCTCTGCTTTACAAATCAATGAAGGAAAGGGAAGGTAGAGTTGTCTGCTTTACAAATCAGTGAAGGGAAGGGGAAAGTGGAATTGTGTCCAACAAAATTAGCAAACAACAATACTAGCCAGTATTTCAATAGTGTTTTAAGATTCCAAAGCACTTTACATATGTCATACTATGAATTTGCTACTATTATTATTCCTGTTTTATAGAAAAAGGAACTGAGACTGAGGGGACTAAATGACTTACACAGGGTTTGAACTCAAATTTCCCTGACTCCAAGTCCAGCACTCTACCTACTGTACCGTTCTTCTTGCCAAGGCAAGCTCCTATAAACGCACAAGTCTAGGGGGCAGCTAGGTGGTGCAATGAATAGAGCACTGGCCCTGTCAGGAGGATCTGAGTTCAAATCCAGTCTCAGACATTTGACACTTAACTAGCTGTGTGACCTTGGGCAGGTCACTTAACCCCAATTGCCTTGCCTTCCCCCCTTCCAAAAAAGACCAAAACTGCACAAGTCCAGCAGATTCCTCCCTCTATCATTCGCACTTTGTCATTAATCTTTAATTACTCCCTGTCTACTGGCTGCTTCCCTAATATGCACAAGCATACCCGTGTCTCCCCCATCTTCAAAAAACCCTCACTTGATCCATTCATCCATGCTGGCTGTCTCTTTTCTTTGACAGCCTTTTTGTGGCTAAATTCTTTGAAAAAACCGTCCACAATAAGTGCTTCCACTTTCTTTTCTCTCCCTTTCTTCTAGGACTTTTTAGAATCTGACATCTGACCTCATCATTCAGCCAAAACTCTTCTCTCCAAAGTCAGCGATGATCTCTTAATTGCTAAATCGAATGACCTTTTCTCTATTTTCATCCTTAACCTCTCTGCACTGTTAATCACTCATGATACTCTCCTTTCCAGGCTCTCATGACCTGCTATCTCTTGGTTCTTCTCCTACCTGTCTAACCATTCTTTCTCTGCCTCCTTTGTTTTCCAGGTCATGTTCACTAACTGTGGGTGACTCTCAAGGTTGAGTCCTCAGTCCCCTTTTCTCCCTCTATAATCTTTCACTTGGTGATCTCATCAGTTGCCATATCATCTCTTTGCAGATGATACATACTTGTTCAGTTACTTGTTAAGTAACCTCTCTCTCTGATCACCAGCCTTGCATCTCTAGCTGTTTATTAGACACCTCAAACCGGACTTCCCAAAAACATCTTAAATTCCACAATCCAAATCTGAAATTATTATTTCTCCTCCCAAAACCTCCCCTCTTCCCAATTTTCCTTTTACTGTGGATGGTGCCACTGTTCTCTCTCACCACTCCAATTCATCCTCCACTCAGCTGTCAAACTGACCTTCCTAAAATGCAAGTCTGACCATATCTTCTCCCCATTCAATAAACTCTAGTGCATCCCTGTTGCCTCTAGAATAAAACACTAAAGTCCTTTTTTGGTTTTTAAAGCCCTTCATAACCTGGACCTTTCCTACCTGTTTAGTCTTCTTGTATGTTTTTTCCGTCCACACACTCCAGTGACCCTATGCCCCTTGCTCTTTCCATCTCCCAACTTTAGACATTTTCACTGACTGTCCCCCATGCCTAGAATTCTCACCCTCCTCATCTCTGCCTCCTAGCTTCCCTGGCCACCTTCAAGTCTCATTTTCTGCATTCCTGCCTTTCCCAGTTCTTAATCTTAGTGGCTTCCCCATGGTATTGCTCCCAATTTATCATGTATATGCCTTATTGTACATAGTTATTTGTCTGTGGTCCCTCTCTCTCTTCACTCCCATCCCTCTGATGGGGTGCTTGGGATATATATGTTTGTAACCTCAATCTATGTTTGTAATATCAGTCTGTAATATTAATTTATAACATCAGTTTGTAAATGGGGTTCTTTGGGATCTATGTCTGTAAAATCAATTTGTGAAAGCAGTCTGTAAAATCACATTTCCCCCCCACCCCCCCACCCAGTCTCAAAGCATTAACTCTGCCCCTTCCCCCTGCCAGCACTCTGCCCAGCAACAATTCATGAACTGTTTATCTCTGCTTGGAATAATACAAGCTACACTTATCCTTCACCAAACTATCTATAAACATTTTAGCTTAGGCAAATGTTATCTCCCCTAGTAGAGTGGCCCAGCTGCACCATGAATCCTTCAGTGCCCTATCTATAGGTTAACTCCTTAGCCAATTATACCCATACTGAGTCTCAGTTAGCCTTGGTTCCCATCATCCATCTTGCCAAACATGACATTGATGGATGGCAGACTGGGCACTCCTCAGTTGACCGATGGCTGACTTAGTGACATGTCAGGCCTAAAACCACACCTCCATGTAGCCCCCCTTGGGCTATTTCCCAGTGAATTATGGGCAATACACCTGCGCAGTTGATATTAAAAGTGTATGTTCCTTTAAACACTGACCACTCCTTAGTTTCTCCCTAATCTCACCCTTACTCACCTAGTTAGCATAACTGACACCTGATTTACTGCCTTTACTCCTTAAAATTATACCTGTGACTTCTGTGAGTTTGCAGGTTCCATAAGAATCCTTGCCTGCTGCGTTGTACATCGTAACAATAGACTTTCACAATCTCAGCTTCCAAGTTTGCTTGAGCCTGGTGAATTCTCTCCAGACTGAATTGTAGGGTTTCTGGTTACTGATAGTGATCAGGGTCCCTGATAGAACCTATTACCCTTCCCTCATCACCTCCATTACACTGTGAGCTCCTTGAGAACAAGAAGTGTGGGGTTTGGGTTGAAGTTAAATGAAAAAGGTATATTGGTTGTATGTAAGTTCCCTTGGTTATCTTGGTGACATGTACCTGATTTACTGTAATTGTATCTTTTTGTATTAACTGAGTATAGCCCTGTGTGTCTAAGAAAACTGAATTATTTGTTTGAACCTAGTCTTGCATGGCTAGAAACTGTGTTTCTGAGTAGCTGACTCTGTTTCTCAGTTCTATGTAGCTTATGATGCCTTGCTTAAGTCTGTCCAAGTTCTCCGGAACGTCCAGGAAGCAGTTCGTGCCACCTACCAAGCTGCTTCACAAAATCTCCCAAAAGAGACATTGTGCCCACATACCACTGTTCCAGACCAGTGGACAGCTGAATCGACTGGAAACTTGAGAGGCAGCCATGACGAATTTTTCTGTTTGTCTTCTTACCCCTTGCTATCACCAGTAATCCTTATAGCCCCCTGCTTGATTAATTGCTTATCCACACATGTTAGAAAATGGATTCAGGCGGTCAAACTCATTGCCCCTTGGCCTCCGTTGAATCCAAGTTCTAGTCATGTCCTTGAAAAGGGGGTGAAGTGCCAGGTAGGTTCCCATAGTGCTAGTTCCTACACAATGACTCTCACAAGGCCCCTCAGGGGGCCCCAGGAACCTAGTATAAAGGTATAGCCGTTGTGAAACCTCCCCCTGCACCTGCCTCGTAACCAAGATATAACTAAAACAAAGAACTGCCCCGTTAGCTTGCAAGCCTCCCCTTAGTTTACATCCCCAAAGTTGCCTTGCTGACCACTGTTTGTTTCAGAAAGTACTTTTTACTGTATAAAAACTTGCTGGACAGCCTGCTCGGGGCTGCCTTTCCTTTTGGGAGATAGCCACTTGCTAATAAAAGCACTCCCAAAAAACCTAATTGGCTTGCCATCTTGTATTTGCCTCAATTGTCCATTACAGGGTTTTGTTGTCTTTGTTGTTCTTCCTGTTTATTACCAGTGCTTAGCACCTTGTCTGGTACATACTAAGTTCTTAATACGCGTTAATTGACTTGACTTGTGCCACCGAGAAAAGAAAGGAAAATTCACTTTTGGAAGAGCTTTGAGAAGCAGATACACTAAGCCACTGAATGAGGATCAGCTAATTATTCCAACTATTCTGGAAAGCAATTTGGGATTATCCAATAAAAGTTACTAAATTGTTCGTGCTCCTTGACCCAGAGATCCCCCCACTGGGACTTTATTTCCAAGGAGGTTATTGACAGCAATGCAATACCCATATGGATAAAAGTGTTTGTAGTGGCCCTGTATGTAACAGCAAAATAGCCAAAAGGGATTAGGGAATGACTGAGAAAATTGTGGTCTATGAATGTAATGGAATATTATTGTACCATGAGTAAAAAAAATATGGATAATTCATATACATCTGAAGATTTCTATCAAGAGAGGTTGAGTAAAAAACGGAGAACCAAATGAATAGTTTATCAACTGACAACAATTATGTGAACAGTAATTAAATTCTAGCCAAATATAATGGACTTTTCCATCTTTGTCTTTGAATTCTCAGTACCTAGCTTAATGTACTGAACATAGAAGCACCTTCATAAATGTTGAATTAAATTAATTTGGGAGGGGCATTCTGGGAAGATGACAGAGTAGGTCAGAAATGTCCAGATTCTATAGATTTCATCCACAAATAAACAGAATTAAAAAAGAATTGGTATTAACTAATGAAAGTTTAAGTACACACCTTTCCATTCTTTCATGCTCTTTGAATGAGCTGTTTTATACTAATATGCATTTCATCTAGAGGAGAGTTTATTAAATTGCCACAATAATTGCCTAGGAAGAGGGAGAATAATGTCCAGGGAGATGCTCCTGGGAGACTCAGGTTAGTACAGCCATGAAGGGAAGAGGGCAAGCTGAAGTGAGCAGTCATTTTCCCCCCTCTCCCCTGGAAGATATCAGGCCAGATTTGAAAGAAAAGCCATGCCTTGGAAGGGGGAGTGAGTTACAATAGAATCTCTGCGCAGGCTAAGCGAGACCCAGTGAGTTCAGGGGAGATTGAGAGCCCATCTTGCCTTCCTGGCCATTGCCACCTGGTGGTCGTAAAAATCATCGCTTAAAAATCCCTAGTCATTTTCATATTTTCAAATCCTTCCCAGAGGTCAGAGAGATATGGTGAGCACAGTGGACACTTGAAGAGATAAAGAAGAGGGATTGCATGAGTGAATGGTGAACAGACAAGACAGAACTTCACAGCATGGCCTAGGGCAGGCCCCACTGTCAGATTCCTAATTAGAAAAAAAATCTTGTGTTTTGCCATATAACAGCATGTGGAGCCTTGGGCTTGCCTCGCCTGCCATGGCACCGAGCATATTGGTGCTCAGTGACTACCGAGTTAATGGTGATGAGAATTAGGCTGCCATGGCTCAGTTCATTTCACTCCAGACGAGATTTGCATTCACTGGGGGCTTCTGTCTTCTCTCTAGTGGAATTAAGAAGAAATAGGGCATGCGGCCACTGCTGCCGCCGATTCTGCCTGAGCTGGAATCAGACCATAATTTGTTTTGTCTGTGAATGCCTGCAGCACTTCAGTCAAATAAGCTGAAGTACCAGGGATTTCCCTGCTCAGGAGGTGTCTTAATAAAGAAGTATCATGTTCTATGTAGGACTAACAGCGAGCATCTATATAGCACTCGAAGGTTTGCAGAGTACTTCACATGCATTACTTCATTTGATCCATACCACAAGACAGGTAATATCCCCATTTTACAGACGAAGAAGCTAAGGCTGAAAGAGATTGTGACACGTTTAATATGTGTATGAGACAGGTTTTTAACTTAGGTCTTTTTGAGTCCAAGTCTGACTCTGTCCAATGTGTCTAGACGCCTCCTAAGATCTTGTCAAGGTAATATATCCTGAAAAAAGCCATTTAGACCAAAGCTGACTCTGACCACCTCTATGCATAAATTCCCAGATCTATGTATCTGACTCTAGTCTCTAGTTCTGATTCTGAATTAGCAAATGTCTATTAGAAGGAAATAACATTTTGCATGACGTCATGTGTATAATCAATATCAAATTGTTTACCTTCACAAAGAGACGGGAAGGACAGGAGGGAAGAAGAGAATTTGGGACTCAAAATCTTAAAAAATGATTATTAACAATTTTTACATGTAATTGGGAAATACCTAACAAAATGAAAAATAATTTAAAAGAGAAAAAATCTATTAGATAGTTCGTACTAGATATACATTTCAAACTCAACATATTTCAAACGTATGACCATCTTTCTCCCCAAACTGACCTCTTCTACAAACTTTCTTATGTCTGTCCACATAGGTTTGTCAAGGGTACCAACATTTTTCTAGTTACCCAGGGCTATAGCCTCAAGTCAGCCTCCTTAGACTGTGAGTTACTAAAAGCAATCCAGTTTGTTTTTCTTCTTGAAATTTCTTCATATTCCCACTTTGCACAGTGCCTGGTACATAGAAGGCACTTAATAAATGTTAATTGATTTACTGCTCTCTCTCTCTCTCTCTCTCTCTCTCTCTCTCTCTCTCTCTCTCTCTCTCACCCCATACAGTCTATCAGCTGCTAAGTCTCATTGATTCAATATCCACATCTCTTGCATGCTTCTCTGTCCTCACATGGCCACCACTCTAGTCTAGGTGCTCATCATTTCCCTCATTCATTATTTCAATAGCCTCCAAATTAGGCTTCCCTGCCTCAGGTCTTTGCACTTGCCATCCATCCTCCACACAGTAGCCAGTGATTTTCATAAAGTACAACTCTGACCACATCACTCCACCATTCAATAAACTCTGGGGTCCTATTACCCATAGGATTCAATTCAAATTCCTCTGCTAGGTTTTTGCCAAACCCTTCACAACCTAGTTCTAATATAAATTTCCAGCCTTATTACATATTTTTTTTTAAGCAATTGGGGTTAAATAACTTGCTCAAGGTTACATAGCTAGTTATTTTATGTGTGGGTGCTAAATAACTGAGGCCGGAACAGATCCTGGGTCCTCCCAATTCCAGGGCCTTCGCTATTACTCACTTTACCACCTAGCTGCCCCCAGCCTTATTACATATTACTCTATGGTCCAGACAAATTGGGATCTCTCTCTTGTCTTTATGTCTTTTCCCATGCCTGAAATGTATTTCTTTCTTACCTCCAGGATCTTTAGCTTCCTTCAAAGCTCATTTCAAGCATCACGTTCTAGATGAGGCTTTTCTTAAACCCCTTCATCTACAATTACCTTCCCCCCAAACTATCTTATTATTTCATTGTATTCACATGTTTATTATGACTCTATTTATATATGTACATGCTATCTCTCCCAGAGGAATTTAAGCTCCTTAAGGTAAGGGGTTGTTTCTTTTTTATCTTTGCATCACTAATACCTAGCACAGGGAGGCCAGGCACATGGCAGGATCTTAATATTTACTTGTTTATTTGTTTGATTGATCTCAATTGAGATAACAAATTAAAGTTCTAAAAAAAAGTCAAGTTATGATTATCTCAACTTCCTCCCTCAACTTCTGAAAATGCAAAATATTGAAGTTTCTTGAAATGCCCTTCTGTAGTCCTTCTACTTTAATGGTAGATACTAATAAAGAAAATAAGTCTTTATATAGCACTTACTATGTGCTAGGCACTGTACTAACCACTTTTTTGGGGGGAGGGAGGAAGGCAAGGCAATTGGGGTTAAGTGACTTGCCCAAGATCACACAGCTAGTAAATATCTGAGGCCAGATTTGAACTCTGGAAGATGAGTCTTATATTCCACACCCAGCACTCATGAAATAGAGATATAGTAACACATGGGTCCATGAGGATCATCTATAATCCAGGAGTTTGAACCTTTTTTGTTTCATGGACTTGGGCAGTTTAGTGACATCTATGGACCTCTTCTCAGAAAATGTTTTTAAATGCATACAATAAAAAAAGGACCACGAAAGAAACTGCTTACATTAAAATAAAACTGTAACTTTTTTTTTTTCCTATCCAAGTTCACAGGTGCCAGGATTTAGTCCAGCTCCCTTACTTTACAGATGAGGAAACAGAGACTGTGATGACTTGTCCACGGTCATAGGGTAAACCGAAAGCAGAACGTGGACCAGAACCAGGACTTCTGATTCCAAGTCTGGTGCTGAGAAGGTCTAGCGGAAAGAGGCACAGTTTACCCTATCTCACTGTCTTACCTTGGAAAGCAGCTGAGTTCTTTCATTTTCCAGCATCTTCACCTTCCTCCTGGAAAACCCCCTACCAAAAGGTTAAGAAAAAAGTTCTTCTCTCTCTGTTTGGTTTCTCAAGATTACGAGAATGCTGCTGGTGCTGATAAGCTTCTTGGGGCTGGCTGGAGGCTGAGAACCACAAACATGGAATTGGAAAGCTCTGCCAGATACAAGAGTCATAACTAAATCATGTGAGAAGTCACACTTTAGTGCTTAAGACTTGCAAACGTTTTCTCTTCTGGGGCATCACTAAGCTAACGGCATTTCTCAGATGCATCAACCGTGTATGGATTCTCTATAGTTCATTTAGCACAACATTACTGGTAAGGCATCCTTTGCCTTATTATCACTGCCATTATTTTAATAGAGATGTGGGCAAGGCAGGGCTGCTTCAAGCTGAGCCTTATGAGGTGATGTGCCTTGATGAAGTTTTCATAGGTCCAGGGTTTCATTGTTGTTGGGAGGCAATTGAGGTTAACTGACCCAGGTCCCAAAGCTAGTAAGTGTCTGAAGGCAGATTTGAACTTAGGTCCTCCTGACTCCAGGGCCAGTGCTCTATCCACTGAGCCAACCAGCTGTTCATTTTAGGTCTAGGTTTTGATCCTCAGCTTTGTTGATTTAAAAACTCTATGTTGCCAGCTCACACAACTTACTATAGACTGACTTAGAATACCAGTTTACTAATTTACAATAAAAAAATGTTGGGTATACCCAAAATAAAAGGGCCCAGGATAAAAAGATGCCTAGCTGATCTTAATCAGTGACAGAGAGCTAGAAAGACCTTCAGACAGAGTCATAATGAGGGCAGGATAACCAGGGTTTTGCCTCAGGTTTCTGACATTTAGAAAGACATATTTCCTCTCTTCATCTGTCCAAAGACTGCTATAAGCCCTGCCCAGAGTCTTGTGATCATCTGGCCACTTTTTGCATATGGTAAAACCCTCTTTCCTCACCTGATCCTGGGATACCATCCTTAGAGTCCTATTGTCATAAACTAAAATCATAAAACATAAAATAAAATTTTAAAAAAGTGAAGTGGAGGGTCAGTCTCTTTCTTTGTGTATACCCATAGGTAGACAGTGGCCATGACATCACCAATGTTCAGCAGACTTTGTGGAAACTGAAACCAGAGATGTTAAGACTGGAGGTTTCAAAGATAAGTAAAGCTGGGATTCAAACAGAGATTCTCTGATAGACAAATTGACAAATCAGGTAAGTGTTAATTGAGAAAAGGGAAAGGATGTAGGGTGTGGTTATAAGTAATGAAGTGATAAGAGGTTGAAAAGTTTTTTTGGTTCTGTTTTTTAAACAAAATCTTAGGAAATGACTGTAAACCTCACCAATAACTTTGGAACAAACATTGCACACTCATTGCACATCACTATAAAATCCATCCTGCTTGGAATTCCTAGCTATGATATTTGAGTTAACAGTTTTGTAGTTATTTGTACTGAGGGTTCAGTGTTTATATTTTTGCTGCAGTCAAGTGACTCACTGCAGAATCTATGTGTGAGAGAGTGCCATTTTCAGATTTGGCAGATTTTTAGAATGAGAGGGGAAGATACAATGTACAGATGAAATGAAATATAAGTGTAATCTCCATTTAATTTTTAACTAGTCACATTTGTACCTTATCAAGAGTGGGCCCCTTTCAGATTCTGAGTATATCAAAAAAAAGGATGTGGAGGGAACTATAGGAAGATGGCAGAAAAACACAAGAAATTACCTGGTTCTCCCAAATTCCCCTCTTCCCCAAATAACTTAAAATAATACCTCAAAATGAATTTTAGAGTGGCAGAAATAATTAGAAGCCAGGAAAACATATTAATTTATAAAAATAATTAAAAAGCAGCAGTCCAGTCTAAAGGATGAGGAACATTGAGTAGCTTATTTATAAACAAAAAAGATTCAGAAAATCAGCTGAAGTTAGCAGAGACAATAAACTTTTGCTTTAGACATTAATTGCTTCTGTGTCTTCTCTCTTTCTTTTCCCCCCATAGATGCCTTCTAAAATATTGTGAATTTAACAATCATCAACAAATGAACATTTCAAGATACAAATGTACCAAATGTACCATGTGCTCCATGACTCTCTTCACAATTGTATTTACAAGCTGGGCCCCCAGAGTTTGGATTCCTATACTTCCCCTTAGAACTCTAGGTGTAGCTTTGAGGTTGTGGGAACAGCTTTCTAACATAAACTAGCTTACAGGCCTCCACTAGTGGGCTTTTCACAATGATTATCATTGATATCACTTAGCCTGCCAGACTTAAGCCATGTTTTAGAAAGGCTTATTTATTAAGGTAAGAAGAGTTGGCACAAAATATCTCTCCTGAAGTCTGTGATCCATTCTGTTACCAGTCCATACATATCCCCGGATGTGTGGCTGAAGCTTAGGGGGCACATATGGTAAAGGGATAATTCATAGATCCTGGTTACTAAAGGTGCTTTTCTCACCTTTATGAGATACTCATGAGGTTCCCCTTCTCTACCTGGCTTCTTGTAGAGTTCTAAAGCTTCCTTTCCTTAGCGTCTAGTTCAAGAGTGGGGAACCTGCAACCTCAAGGCCACATGTGGCCCTCTAGGTCATCAAGGACAGCCCTTTGACAAAATCCAAGCTTCACAGAACAAATCCCCAATGAATGGATAACAAAATGAGGTTGGGATTTGGTCGAAGGGCTGCACTTGAGGACCTAGAAGGTCACATGTGACCTCAAGGCTGCAGTTTGGCTTAGTTTGTCCTCAGCTTCCAATGCAGACCCTGCTCCATCTGTTCAATATGTGTATACCTACTTTTCCTGCTGATGTTGTATTTATTTGTGGCTGAGTGCAGTCCAGGAATAATGAGAGAAATATTTTGTATCTCTACTGTTTTTACCATATCAACTCAAGAAATATCTTTGTTTTAAACAAAGTATGTCTTCTGACTGACTATTGAAGATAAAAGTAAAGGCTTGTGAGCTAAAGTTTTAGGAGTGTGGACCCACAGAATACCTTTAATCTGGGGTCATCACCTTCTATGGGATCCAACTTTTTGGGATCTTTTTCAAGAGGTGATTGGTGGATTCTTTCAATTTCTATTTTGCCCTCTGGTTCTAGAATATCTGGGCAGTTTTCCTTGATAATTTCTTGAAAGATGATGTCTAGGCTCTTTTTTTGATCAATACTTTAAAAATCAGATTGGCCAAATGGAAAAGGAGGTCCAAAAGCTCACTGGAGAAAATAATTCCTTCAAAATTAGAATAGAGCAAATGGAAGCTAATGACTTTATGAGAAATCAAGATATTATAAAACAGATCCAAAAGAATGAAAACATAGAAGACAATGTGAAATATCTCATTGGAAAAACCACTGACTGTAGCAGCAAGCACCCCAATATCCCCAGGGTGACTGCCAACACAGGTTCTTAGATCTGCTTTTCAAAAGGAAAGCAACTCAAAATGGGTTAACAAGCTTACTTTAATCAAACAAACATACATTACCTAGTTCAGGGGAAAAAGGTCAGCACCCCGAACTTCAGAGTTACAGAACTTACAGATCAAACAGACAGGCTTCCAAACTGTCCAACCATTATATCAATACCAAATCACAGTTACCAGAGAGGGAAGCATCAACATCTGGGTTTTCAAAGCCGGGGGGCTCTCAACAACGGCTTCCCAGAGTCTCATCTGGTCAAATCACACAACACTTCTCAAAGTGAGCCCCAAAGCAAAGCCTCTCCTCAGGGCTTATATAGCCTTCTCTTGGCTCAGAGAATGTAACAACCTTCTGGACCCACTGCCCAATCACAAAGTATCAAAGTGTGGGCTTTCCTGAAAAACAAGCCTCCCACCACAGGCTCCAGGTGCACTTAAGCTAGGGGCAGGGAAGATCTTTAAATCTGCATTTCCATTACACTGACCTGGAACATAGATCCAGGAGAGATAATTTAAAAATTATTGGACTACCTGAACCTAGACACCATCTTTCAAGAAATTATGCTAACTCTAGACTCTAGCAGAGTCATGCTGCTTCCTGCCTGTCTCTGTTAGGTTGGATGCTCAGCCAGAATCTTTGGACCTGTTCTCTCTGCATTTCTATATTAAAATTATGAGAATAATGATATGATATGATAATAATAATGATAGCTAGCATTTATTTGGCATCTACTATGTGCCATGGGGCAGCTAGATGGTTCAGTGGATAAAGCACTGGGCCTGGAGCCAGGAAGACCTGAGTTCAGACTGGGCCTCAGATACTCACTAACTTTGTGACCCTGGGCAAGTCACTTCACTTGTTTTTCTTAATCTACCAGAAAAGGAAATGGCAAACCAATTATCTTTGCAAAGAAAACCCCATGAACAATATGGTTCATGGGGTCACAGAGTCAGACATGACTGAACAACAATTACTGTGTGCCAAGCTCTGTGATAAATGCTTTATAAATATTATGCCCTTTTATACTCATAACAACCCTGGGAGGTGGTATTATCAATAGAGGCAGCTAGGTACCATAGTGGGCATAGCACCAGACCTTGAGCCTGGTAAGACCTGAGTTCCAATCCAGACTTAGACACTTACTGGATATGTGACCTTGGGCATGTCACAAGCTCTACTTACCTCAGTTGCCTGATTTGTGAAATAGGAATAATGATAGCATCTACCTCCCACGGTTGTTGTGAAGATCAAATGAGATAATATTTGTGCGGGCAAGGAGCAAATGCTGCCCTGATGCTGGCTATCATTATGATAGTGACTCCAGGGCTAGTTTTCTCCTGAGTCCATAGCTGACGTCCCCTTTGCTATTAGAGGTCTTGCTTCTTCAAGTTGCTACCTTGCTCCACTCTCTTTACTCCCTGATGGCTGTGGTATTTCCTATTGGGAAAAGCTGCTCCCTGGAAGATGCTATGGCTGATGGATAGAGGTGAGCAGAGAAATCTCCATCCTCCCACTCTTGAATTGAAAATTGTGTGTGTGTGTGTGTGTGTGTGTGTGTGTGTGTGTATCTGTGTATCTGTGTGTGTGTGTGTGTGTGTGTACTCTTTCTCAGGATGTGTACTCTAATGAAGGGGTCTCTCCCATAACTGCTTCCAACTCTTAAATTTTCTTAAACTGCTATAAGAGTGTCTCTATCTGCGAAAATCACTGTTGCAAGCCACAGCCAATGTAGGAGGGAGATTTCCTTTTCCCCTTGCCCGGGTCTCTTCTGTGAAATATTCCTAATGCTTCACTGCCTTGATTTCTTCATGGCTTAGCTATTTAAAGTCCCCAAAGGCATAGCTAATTGTTTTCTAAGCCATTTTGCTTCTTTTCTTGACTTGATCAAAGAAGTTCACATTTCATAAATGGGGCACAGAATAGACACATCTTGTTTACACATTAAAACCTTATCAAGTGCAACTATATTCTGTGATTACATCAACTGAGTTTGTACAGGGGAATCCCCTTCTTTACACAATGATAACTGTGATGCAAATTATAATCTTTGCATGCTGGCTAATCCTGTATGACTCTCTTTGTCCCATTTCAAATGAAAAGGGGGCCTTAGGTCTCATGCTTCAGCCAGGAAGTGACATGGGAGGCAGGAAGGGAGGACAGAATTTTCCCCATGGCACTTATACAACTGTTACTATGAGTACCTGAGATGCCCATAAGAGAATAGATTGAGAGCTTGCCCAGCAGGAGGGAGCTAAGTGAGCAAACTTGGGGGAATAAGGGTAGGTGCAGTTGTATTGGAGACAAACCCCAGTATTGACTATAACAACAAGGGTGGGACAGAATCCATTTTACCAGGCTCTCCTTGGGATAAGATCCTGGCCCCCTTTTGAAGACCATTAGCCTAAAAGAGCAGAATAAGAAATGAGTTCTCAGGGTAGCTAGGTGGTACAGTGAATAGAGCACTGGCCCTGGAGTCAGGAGGATCTGGGTTCAAATTCAGCCTCAGTCATTTAACACAAAACTAGCCATGTGACCTTGGGTGAGTCATTTATCCCCAATTGCCCTACCTTCCCCCCTCCAAAAAGCAAAAAGAAAAAAAAATAAATGAGTTCCCAGACATGACCAATGTGTTCATTTATTTTGTCAAACTATATATATATCTGTTCTATAGGGGGGGAGAGTTTCTATGGGAAGAAGGAGGAAGATAGTATGTAGAGACAGATATGCAAAAAGAAAGAATAAAGCATTTTTTAAAAATGCAGAAGGGATAAAGAGGAATTGTATTACTACCTTATTAAATTATACATGCATATACAATTTCTTTAAAATAAATTATGTGTCAGAAGTTCACAGTTGTTTATGCAATCTTATTTCTTGTTTTTATTTGCATATTGAAATGTTTGTTTTTGGTGATGATTAAATTCACAATAATAAAGAACATATTAAAAAAAGAAATCTACATTTCACTTAGTATCAGGAGGCAGAAGGAATATAAGAGGAAGAGATTGAAGATAAAATTTAAATACAACAGACTGTTGGAAACAATCATTAAAGTTTATACCCGTGTATGTGTGTGTGCACACATACCACATAGACATAGACATAGACAGACACACCCACACCTACAGACATACATACAAAGTTTGTTAATAATAGAGCTGCAGGTCTAGACAGCACAATGAAACAGGTAAGCAGGGTCTGGACTCAGGAGATGAAAGATTAAGGTGGAGGGGAATGAGATCATGAGGGGTCAAAGCATGGGAGAAGAATTTTCACCTTGGAAGGTGGTGATAATGAATGATAGAGATTAGGGAAGTAGAAGACTGAGATTTGCTAGCTATAGAGGCAGGTGTAATGGTAAGGGAATTTGAAGATCTTCCCTGCCCCTTAATAGGCTTCAAGTAGAACCCAACAGGAGGGGCTTGATTGGGGGGAGGCTTGTTTTTCAGGAAGGATCACACCTTTTGTTACTTTGTAATTAGGCAGTAAGTCACAAAGGTTGTGATGTCCTCTGACTCTGAAGAAAGGTATACTTATACTCTGAGGTGAGGTTTTGCTTTGGGGCTCACTTATGGGAAAAGTTGTGTGATTTGACCAGATGAGACTCTGGATAGCCGGTGAGCCCCTGGCTTTGAAAACCCAGATGCTGGTGTTTCTCTCTCTAGTAACTATGTATTTATGTAATGGACAGACAGTTAGAAGCCCTGTCTGTTGGTCTGTTGAAATGTGTTATTTTCTGTCTGTACTTTTTGTCTGCTTATAATTTCTGTTTGTACCTTTCCCTCTCCTGCTCCTCAAGAAGCCAGCTGCCACCATGGTGAGTCTTCCTGGGGTCTAGGCGCCATCCATCTCACATCTGCGCCATCCTTTGGCTCAGCTCTCAACTCTTCTCTCAGCCCGTCTCCCGGAGGCCTCTTGTCCACTCCAATGTTGAAACTAGCCGGGAACCTCACTCCAAGAGCAAATGACACTGTAACCATCAGAATCAGGAATTTCATGACAAACAGACTTCTTCAGCACAAACAGATGGTTGTAGATGTCCTTCATCCTGGAAAGGCCACAGTGCCTAAGACTGAAATTCGGGAAAAACTAGCCAAGATGTACAAGACAACTCCAGACGTCATTTTTGTCTTTGGATTCAGAACCCATTTTGGTGGTGGCAAAACAACAGGCTTTGGCATGATTTATGATTCCCTTGACTATGCAAAGAAAAGTGAACCAGAGCACAGACTTGCAAGGCATGGCCTGTATGAGAAGGAAAAGAAATCAAGAAAACAGTGAAAGGAATGCAAGAACAGAAGGAAGAAAGTCAGGGGTACTGCAAAGGCAAATGTCAGTGCTGGCAAAAAGAAGGAATAAAAGGCACTATGGATTGTGTTTATCTGTGAAGATAATTTTTCACCCAACCATGAATAAACTATGTAAAACTTAAAAAAAATAATTTCTGTTGGTATTTTCTCTGAAGTTCAGGGTGCTGACTTTTCCCCCTGAACTAAGTGAATGATATAATGTTTGATTAAAGTAAGATTGTTAACCCTTTTTGAGTTGCTTTCCTTTAGAAAAGCAGATCAAAGAACCTGTACTAGCAGCCATCCTGGGTACGCTAGGGTACTCGCTGTTATAGCAGGGAACTACCAAGTGAGCAGAAGCATTAGAACACATCAGTCCCAAGGTTCTAAATAGACTGTTACTATGATGGAGACTTCACAGATGCCATCTCCAAGGTGAAGCTTGCAGGCTTGATTCAGCTGGAAGAGCCAATGGTAAGTGGTGTAAAAGGACTAGAGATGGAATGAGGCCTTCACTAAACTTGTCTTGGTTATAGCAGAAAAGGACCTGTGATATTGGACCTAAATCCCATGTGCTTCATAATTAAGATACACTAGTATAGGAATCAGGCAATGTCCCTAATGGCAGTGATAAGATTTCGTTCCACATGGTCTCATTATGTAAATCAGTGTGTCTCCTTTGAAAACTGCCTGTTTGGATTTAGGATACCTCCACAGTGACATGATTAGTTCATGTCTATCTTTGGGATATGGAGTGATGTAAGCTCATTATTTTGTCTATGATGAGACCTGCTGTCTAAATAGGTCATTAGCTTTTGTTTGAGAGAGTAACTCTGAGGTATTCTTCACCTTTTTTTTGTCAACCTTTGTTTCTTATTCACCATGAAGGTGAGGGTTGGAGAGTAAAAACTCCTATATCTTTGCTACCTTGACCTGCTCATTCTTATCTCTAAATAAAAAAACTCTTACCCATAAGCAGGGATGTATGGGGTGTTCAAAGAAGACTATCCCTTTTCAGGGCTGTTCACCCACTTTTGGTGTCTATGTGGCACTCAACTCTCACCTGTGACTCCCAAAAGTTGTACTATGCACAGCAGCCACACCTCAGTAAATCATCCTGGCAGACAGGTTAAACCAGATCGAGGGTAAGCAACAGGGCTCAAATCAGTTGAGTTAGATGAAGACTTCCTCCCATGGAATAGGTAGATGAGAACAATTTGTTCCACCAGCCATGGAGGTGGGCTAAAGAAGGCACTGTGGAGAGCTTAGAGTTTGGTCAGGAATCAAAGACAATCAAGGACATCCACTGCATCCTGGGCCATCACCAGTCATCTTGACTTTTGTCTTGCCCTAGGCCTTAGATGACTCAGGAAGAGAGAGTAAGGCTGATGACTCTGCACAACTCTGCTGTCACTTAAATCCAATTTGCAAGTGAGTCAAGATATCACCTGGTGATGTCATTGGTCCTCTTTGAAAATGAAGGACAAAGAACAACAGCAATAACTCCTAAGCAATGTCACTAATCCAGCTTCTCCATTCTTGTTTATGGGTAGCTGATAATTGTTAAAAATCACAAAACCACACTGACTAAGGTCACTACAAATTCTGACTTCAACTGGTATCTCAATGTGGCACAGCACAGTGGTTATGCATTCCTATGCACAAAAGGAACACTATGGCTCCATTGGGAATTGAGGTGGACAGTGGATAGAGTGCCATGCCTGGAGTCAGGAAGACTCATCTTCTTGAATTCAAATTCAAACGTATTAGTTGTATGACCCTGGACAAGTCATTTAACCTTGTTTGCCTCAGTTCCTCATTTGTAAAATGAACTGGAGAAGGAAATGGCAAACTACTCCAGTATCTTTACTGGGTATGCCTCAAATGGGGTCACAGAGAGTTGGACGCAAATGAAATGAATGAGCAGTAACATGGCTCCATGCCTTCAGTTCTTACTAGCATCCTATCCTGTATCCCATAACAACGATTTCAAAACTTCTCACCTTACCTCGCAACTTCATTTCTACTCCTCTCCCTCTCAGGATAATTATCTCAGTCTTAAGTAAGAAGATCAGGATCATCTGGTGTGAATACCGCAAGGTTCTTTCTCTGTGCCTGTAAATCTCTCTTCTCTGAACATCTCTTGCAGCCCGTTAGTTATTCCGTCACGTTTATACACCACAGCTTATTCAGCCGTTCCCAAGTTTATGGTCGCCCCTCTAGATTTCCACTTTTGCCGCCTCAGGAACAATTACACATATTTTTATACTTTTAGAGTTTTTCTTTCTTTTAGAGTTTCTTTTCTTTCCTTTCCTTTAATCTACCCTCCCTCTAATTTCCCCCTCCTTTTTCTCCGTTGAGTGAAATTTATTTCTGTCCCTGACATGTATGTGTATGTACTTATTTTTCCCTCTTTTGACAAGTTCAGATGAGAGAAAGGTTCAAGCGTCAGCTCTTCCCCCAATCTCCTCTTCCTTGTTTGTATTGTCTATTTGTAAACCCTAATTATGTGAGATAATTTTCCCTAACCTTCCTTTCCCTCCTCCCCAGCCCCAGTAGGCCACTTCCACTTTTTTTCTTAAGCTCATTAAACCATAACAGAACATGACCAGGCTTTACCTAATTTAATTCACTCTATGACCCCCTGATGGGATTTTTCCTCCTGTAGAATTTTATAGTCTGTTCTACTATAACACTTGTTTTGAAAAGATGAATTTGTTCTGACACAATTGATATTAGAGAACAATTTGAATATCACTTGTATTTTGAATTTGCTCATGCATGATTTTGTCTGTGAGAAACAACGAAATGCAGAAAACTCCATTACCTCACGCTAACCCATAAGCAGTACCACTTCTAGTGTCCACTTCCACAAGTAGACTTCAGGTCTTTTTTTAGGTAAAGTATCGTATCTATTATATATCTTCTGGTACAGTAGGAGCTATGGACAGAAGAGGGCTTGTGTACATTTATGAACATCACATTTCCCCCCCCCCCCCCACATGTTCTGCAAGCCATGGCTGGGTCCCCTGGTCATGTGTACAGTTTGAGCAGCACCCCAAGGCTATGGACCATGCCACTTTCTGCTGTAGCATTTTTGCATCTCTTAACTATTTAGCATATATTAAACTGTGCTACCATTTTTATTAAGTTCCTATCTTGGTAGTTTCCAATCAAGTTCTTATCTCCTACAACATCTAGGTGGTGTAGTGGATAGAATGGCAGACCTGAAAGTTCAAATCTCCCCTCAGATATTTATTAGTGTGTGATTGTAGGCAAGTTACTTAACCCTGTTTGCCTCAATTTCCTCATCTGTAAAATGGGCTGCAGAAGGAAATGGCAAATTACTCCAGTATCTCTGCCAAGAAAACCCCAAATGGAGTCACAATGAGTTGGACATGTTTGAAATGACTCAACAAAATCACTGACAAAGTTTTTAGGTATTGTGTCCGTAAACACACTTTCTCCTATAAATCTTGTGGTTTTTATTGTGCAATTTTGCATGAGGTGGTGATTTTTAGGAATACATATGTCACATTATAGCAAAACTGACTGTACTCTGTCCTTTATCTTTGAATAGCATACTCCAAACTCTCTTACTAGTTTAGAATGATGATTGCTAGCTAAATCATGTATGATTCTGACTTTGGCTTATTAGTATTTGAATTCTTTCTTTCTGACTGCTAGTAGTATTTTTTTTTTTTTTAAAGCAATTGGGGTTAAGTAACTTGCTCAAGGTTACATGGCTAGTCATTATTTATGCGTGGGTGCTCATTTTCTGAGGCCGGGTCTGATCTCGGGTTATCCAAACTCCGAGGCCTGCGCTCTTACTCACTGCGCCACCTAGCCGCCCCTTTAGGGCAATTGGGGTTAAGTAACTTGCCCAAGGTCACACGGCTAGGTTTTTGTTTGTGCAGATTAAGTGTCTGAGGCCGGCTCCGAACTCAGGTCCTTCTGATTCCAGGGCCGGCGCTCTATCCACTGCGCCACCTAGCCGCCCCTAGTAGTATTTTTTTAATATGAAAATTTTGGATTTTGGCTATGATATTCCTGGGAATTTTCATTTTGGGGTTTCATTTAGGAAGTGATCAGTTATATTTCCTCTTTGCCCTCTGGTTCTAAGAAATTTGGGAAGTTTTCTTTTAAGATTTCTTGAAATTTGATATCTAGGATCTTTTTTCCCTTAGTTTTCAACATTCACTTTCATATGATTTTGAGTTCCAAATTTTCTCCGCATCTCTCCCCTACCCCTACCCCAAGATAGCATATAATATGTAAAGAAGAATTAGAACCAATGGGAGAAACCATAAGAAAGAAGAAACAAGCAAAAAAGAGAGAGAGCAGATAATATATTTCAATCTGCATTCAGATGTTCTGGATGTGGACAACATTTTCCATTATGAGTCTTTTGGAGCTGCCTTAGATAGGATCTTTTTTTTTTTTCAATTATGGCATTCAGGTAGTCCATTTAAAAAAAATTATCAACCATCAATCTTGTTTTCCAGGTCAGTTTTTTTCTTTTTTTTTCTGAGAGCTTACATTTTCTTTTGTTCCTTCAGTCTTTGACTCTGCTTCATTATTTCTTTTTGTCTGGTGGAAGCATTGGTTTCTATTTGGTCCATTCTAATTTTCAGGGAGTTTGTCATTTGGGCAAAGTTTTGTATCTCTTATGCCAATATATTAATTCCTTTTTCAATTCTTTCCTCCATAGCTCTCATTTCTTTTCCAATGTTTTCCTCTAGCATTCTAATTTCTTTATAAAAACATTTTTTAAGTCTTTAAATCTCTTCCTTCATCACTTTCAGGAATTCTACTTAATTTCGTACCCTTAGCCCAAATTGTGTTTTCTTTTGAGGCTTTGCTTATAGATCTTTTGGAATCTTTCTTTGCTTCTGAGTTTGTGTCTTGAATATCCTTGTCACCATAATAACTTTTAGTAATGGGATTCTTTTTCTTGTTTCCTCATTCTTCCAGCCTACTTCCTGACTTCAGGCTTGATGGCAGGGTCAGCTGTGGTCACTTCTGGTAGGTCTGAGCTTTCTTGGGGGTATTAAGTGTTATCTCATCCTAGGGCCTTAGGGACATCTCAGGCTAAAGATATGACTGCTCTCAGTGCTCCCCAACAGTAGACTACTGCTGTGTTCAGCCACTATCAACCACCTGGGAAGTTCTACAGATTAAGAACGACAGAACCGCAGATTCCCTTTTGGTCTGGCATTCCTACCCTAGTTATTCCTCTGTTGATGTGCAGTCTTTCATTCATGTGTGACTCTTCATGACCTACAGACCATACTGTCTGTGGGGTTTTCTTGGCAAAGGTACTGGAGTGGTTTGCTGTTTCTTTCTCCAGTGGATTAAGAGAGAGGTTGCATGACTTGCCCAGGGTCACATAGTGTCTTCCTGATCCCAGACCCAGCACTGTACCCACTGAGCCACCTAACTGCCTACTTATCCTCTATAGGCCGAACTAGATGCTGAAACAGACCCTGCTTTCCTCCTGGGATCTGAACCAGGTGGTGGCTATTTGCTTCTGTCTCTTCCCTCCATACAGGCTTAGGACCTATGACCACTCCTTACCCCTCCACACTGGATCTGCTCTCTGAAACTGGGCAGTGGGTAACAAAGCTGCCAGCTGGCCTCTGGTCTCATCTCAGTGCCCCGTATGGGTATGGGACATTTTCTTGCCCTGGAGCACAGCCTCTCCCTGGGTACCTGAGCATGCTTCTGAGTAGACTCCTTCCCCAAGGTCCATAGACTTCCTTGTCTGTCTCCCGTGCTGAATTGACCTAGAAAAGTGGCTCGTGATTTTTTTCTTGGATTTACCCATCAGGATTCAGTTTGGTGCATCTTTTAGATCTGTTTGGGAGAGGAATTTTTTGTTGGCTGTTTTTTGGTTGTGAAGAGCTTACTACTACATTGCTTTCTGCTATTCCCATTTTGGCTTGAGACCCCTCTTGTGCTATTCAATCGGACCCTTTCCACTGGCTCCTCCTCCTTGCCATGCTCTCTTAAAAGGCAATACTAGGTCTAACAACAAAAATCAAACACCTGTTATCTTGAATGTTTAATTTCTTATCTTAATTTAGTTCTTTTAATTTCCCTCATTATTTGGGTTTTTTGGGGGGTTGTTCTTTTTGTGACAATAGTGCAGGTTGCCTTGCACTTGGTAGATGTTTGAGATGACACTCGATGAGATTTAATATTAATAACTGACCTTGCCTAGTCCCTCTTCAGCCTTCTGGGAGAGCTTACAGAAAAGCTGTCGCTTAACCAACAGGAGTGTGCTATCTAGATTGGCCACTAGGTGGCACTACCTTCAAGCCACCAGCCAAGCCTCAGTCACTGCAGGGCTCCTGGCTCTGTTTTCTCTATGAGGCACTGGAGTCATTGCACACAGCGATTGGCTGCCCACTCCACTGAGGGCTCTCGGTCTCCTCTACTTCCAGTGGCATGAAAGGGTGGATGGCTGACCAGCTATCCAGCTCCAAGAGAAACGAATGAAAGGGAAGAAGGGGGCAGGGCTGAGCTGTTCCCACACAAAATCTAACCCTGGCTTTCAGATTCCTCCTGGCTTCACCCCTGCCCTGAGCTCCTGTTGGGCAGTGACTGTGCTCTTGCCGTGTTCTCTTTGACTGAAGAACTTGGATTTTTAAAATAATTTTTATTATCAACTAGAATATCATCAACAAACATCAACATTTCTATATACGAAGAAGGCCAGAAAAAGAGGATTGTATGTGGAACCTGAATCTATTGATCCAGTTTGTGTTGTCGATGTTTATTAAATTTAATCAACGCAGGACTCTGGTCCTGCACTTATCATCCCTCCCGGTAATGTGACCAACTCGCCTTCTCTGTCTTCGTGACATCCCTTAGTCCTGCTCTTCAGTCCCCCCTTGGTCACAGAAGTGGCTTCCTGATCACCCCCAACACATGCCTTTCCAATGACACTCATCTTTAGTTCTTGGAGGTATTAGTCTTCCAGGTCTTCTGTATAGCAGCAAGAGTGAAATGCATGTATTGAAAAGATGAGCCTTTGTCATTACAGGAAGGTTGGGGTCACTAAAAGTCCTTTGCAATTTTTCCAAAAGAAAGTCTAGTTTTCTCTCCTGCTCCTTTTTATGAACTGGGTTGAGCTCACTGTCTATCCTATTTGTTCCAGGTGTACACACTGTTGAATAAATTCTGTGGAGTATCCATTCAGTTAGAGGTTGAAACCTGTGTAGCAGGTCTTTTTCATCCATTTGGTCTTTCCTGTGTGGATGTGTAGGTTGAACTTCTTTAAGTGATAATAAATCTTGGAAGAAAGTGAGGAAGGCTTCTACCATGCTGTTTGGATCCTTTGTGGCAAATGGGTTAGAATTACATAGATGTAACATGTGACAGAAGGAACTAAGAAATCAATGAGATCACAGATCCATTTGAATATCAAATTTAACATTGTAATACAAACATTGCCTTCCTTGTCTATGTCCCCTTTTGGACTTGTGCTCTCATGTGTATTTTTAAAACATTTCACTGTAATTTTTTCCCCTGATTTCTCCAAGAGTGCTTTCCAATTTTCTCAACAGTTTTTTGTCCTTATTCTAGTGTTTTTGTCCTTGAGTTTATTAAATAGTATTCTATCATGTTCAATTATTTTTGGATCGAATAATTTATTCTGTTAATTGGTCAATCTTTCTATTTTTTAATCATAACCAAATGGTTTGGTGATTACTACTTTGTAGTACAGTGTGAGATCTGATATTACTAAATCCGTCTCCACTTTTTTTTTCAGTATTTCCTTAGAAATTCTTGATCTTTTGTTCCTTTAAATGGATTTTGTTAGAATTTTCTTTAGTTTTACAAGATAATCTTTTAATAGTTTGATTAGCATGGCATTGAATTTGTAAATTAATTTAGACAGCCTTGTTATTTTTAATATATTACCACTACTCAAATATGAGCAATTAATTCCTTTCCAATTATTTGTCTTCTTTAATTTCTGCAAAGAATGTTGTGTAGTTGTATTTATATAATTCCTGAGTGTGTCTTAGAAAGTAAATTACCAGATATTTTATACATTCTGTATTAATTTTGAATGAAATTTATCTTTCTGTCTCTGCTGAGTTTTATTGCTAATACAGAAAAGATGCTTATTTTTTTGTGGGTTACTTTTATATCCTGCTACTTTACTGAAGTTATTATTTCTATCAATTTTCAGTTGACTCTCTAGGTTTCTCTAAGAATGAACCTGGAGTTTAACAAAATATGTGCAGAAGATGGAAGGAAGGATAAAGTGTAATGGAGTTGGTCTCTTACTGACCAAATCACAGAATAGGGATTAGATAATGAGGTGTTGACTTGTTACCCTCACTATAAAATGCAGGCCTAGGTGATTACTTTATAAGTAATGGTTAGAGTCAGTACTTTGAGTGAATCAAAAAGAGAGTAAGATGAACTAATAGGATGAAGAATGATAGGCCATGATTCAGGGTGACCTATAAAAATCAGTTCACTGAGTTCAGGAGAAAGATTGAAAGAGAACACAGCTCCTCATGGGGCAAATGGAAGAATTAGGAAGCTTCAGGAAGTCACATAGATGCGAAGAAAGAAGCATTAGGTAGAGGCAAATGTCATAAGGAAAGAAGTTATAAATCTGGGAGGTAGGCTGTCTGGCTCATTCAACATGAGGTATATTGGTCTGAAGTCATGTTGCTGAACCATCACCCTCTCTCCATTGTAGACCCCCAAGGCAGTAATCCTATATCTTCTTTCCCAACTTGAGCATTTTCATGGAAGCCTGAAATCTTTTCCTTTGGGCAGTGGTGTAGGGGACTTCATTTATTTCTCTTTGTTTTAAATGTTTATTTTGCCTTTGTAAATAGGGGTAACTACCACCAGAAGTTTCCAGTTAAAGTGAGAATATAATTGGGAGGGAGCATCTGAGAGAGGGAAATATCCTCGAGGAATTGTTGATCAGCAAATTAGATGACATAATGATCAAAGTGGGCCTAGCAATGAGGAAACTGAATGGAGCAAGTAAGTCAGAAAAAGATTATTCAACTTTAAGGAGGGTCAAAGCTGCTGAGTACCTTTTAGCAGAAAGAGAAACCAAATCCCCAGGGAGGGCTGAAGCTAGGCCTCCAGAATTGAGGAGGAAATACAATACCACCTGTGAGAGAGATTGAAGGTATATATTGCAAGGACACTGCAAGTCTACCTAGAAATATTATTGGATGACAGATAAGTATCACGGGAATTTTGGTTTGTTCTTATGACCAACTCACTGTAGAACTGGCAGGCCTCTGATTTAGAGAAGAGGAAAAATTTGATTGAAAGCCTCAGGAAAGAAGCTAGACAGGACTGGAAGGCCAGGTAGTCTGATAGCACATGGTAAGACTGTATATCAAGCCTAAAGAATCAGTTCCTTCATGGTGGGACCCCATGAGAACTGGATGCAACATTGAGCCATTCCTATTATTTTGCTTGAAGGAGAAGAAGCCCTGAATAATTTAATCACATAGATGTAAAACGTCAATTTACATCAATGAGGATGAGGATTTGGTCAGACTATAGTAAGTAAGGAGAGTTATGTTGTATAGCCTGGACATATCTGCAGCTTTTACTGTTCTTGAGGCATGAGAGAATGGAAATCATGAAAGGCTTTATACACCAACATCACTACCTGAAAATGACTGGAGGGGTAGATCTACTTACTATCTATTACAGTTGCAGAGAAGAGGGTTAAAAGCAAATTGGATGTATTCATGAAAGCATGAATTCTTGCAGTTTTGTTGTTGTAGAAGTAAGGGAACTGGGAAAAAAAGATGGGATCAGGGAAGGGGGCTAATTTCAACCCTGAAAACAGTGAACATGATTTCATCATCAATCACTTATATGTCTATTCTATGTAGAATCATAGGCCCCCATATAGAAGAACTAAAGACTGAAGATGTGTAATACACTTCTGTCTTAGAGAATGGAGCACAAGTGACCATCATTTCTCAATTAAATCATTCTCATTAAATCAAGTTCAATGGCTTACCAGCAGTATGAATAGCTATATACACATAATATTTACATATATGTATATACACATGATTATTTATATATTTTTTTAATATTTGTATTTGTAAAGGGCTTTGCAGACCTTGTTGTTCAGTTGTTTTTTAGTTGTGGTCAACTCTCTGTGACCCCATTTGGGGTTTTCTTGGCAAAGAAACTGGAGCAAATTACCATTTCCTTCTCTATCTCATTTTATTTTTCATTTTTTAAAATTAAATTTTATGTTAATTTTTAGTTTATATCATTCATTTCCACAAGATTTGGAGTTACAAATTTTCTCCCTGTCTTTCCCCTACCCACCACCCCAAAACAGCAATCCCACTGTATATCCCCTCTCCCAATCTGTTCTGTTCTATATCCTCCCCATCTCCCCTCCTACTTTCCAGTATGGCAAGATGGATCTCTATACCCCAGTGCCTGTATATCTTATTTCCCAGTTGCATGGGGAAAAAAATATATAAATATATATGTGTGTGTGTGTGTATACATACATATATATATATATTTTTAACATTAAATTTTAAAACTTTGAATTCCAGATTCTTTCCCTTCCTCCCTCATCGCCCACCCTTACTAGGAAGATAGGCAATTCAATAGAGGGTGTACATGTGTAGCTATGCAAAATATTTCCATAGTAGATATATTTGGAAAGACTGACTTTATTTCCCTCCATCCTATACTGTCCCCCACTTGTTCTATACTCTACTTTGACCCTATCCTTTTTCAAAAGTGTGTGCTTCTAACTTCCTTCCCCCCCATCATCCTCCCTCCATCATCTCCCCTCTCATCCCCTTCCCCCCTACTCTCCTGTAGGGTGAGATACCCTATTTAGTGTGTATGTCCTTCCCTCCCTAAGCCAAATCAATGAGAGTAAGGTTGACTCATTCCCTTTTGCCTTCCTGTTCTTCCCCTCCATTGTAACAGTTTTCCCTTGCCTCTTCTATATGAGATAATTTATCCCATTCTGTCTCTCCCCATCTCCTCTCATTATATTCCTCTCTCACCTCTCAATTTCACCTTTTAAGTATCATCCCTTCCTATTCAATTGGTCCTGTGCTCTCTGTTTATGTATACTCGTACAAATATACACACATACTCACATATGTATTCATATGCCCATGTACCCTCCTATGTAGACACATGTATACATATATATTTATATTCCCTAAAAGTTTCATAAGTTATAATTATTGTTTTTCCATGTAGGAATGTAAAGAGTTCAACTTTGATAAGTTCCTTATGATTTCTTTTCCCTGTTTACCTTCTCATGCTTCTCTTGTTTCTTGTATCTGAATGTCAAATTTTCTATTCAACTCTGGTTTTTTTCCTCAAGAATGTTTGAAAGTCCTCTATTCCACTGAATGACCATATTTTCCCCTGAAACATGATACTCAGTTTTGCTGGGAGGTGATTCTTGGTTTTGGTTTCCTTTGGCCTCCAGAATATCATATTCCAAGCCCTTCAATCCCTCAATGTAGATTCTGCCAGGTCCTGTGTTATCCTGATTGTGTTTCCACAATATTCAAATTGTTTCTTCTTGGCTGCTTGTAATATTCTCTCCTTGATCTGGGTACTCCAGAACCTGGCTATAATATTCCTAGGAGTTTTCTTTTGGGGATCTTTTTCAGGAGGTGATTGGTGGATTCTTTCAACCTCTATTTTGTCCTCTGGTTACAACATCAGGGCAATTTTCCTTGAGAATTTCTTTAAGGATGATTTCTAGGTTCTTTCTTTGATCATGGCTTTCAGGTAGTCCAATAATTTTTAAATTATCTCTCCTGGATCTATTTTCCAGGTCAGTGGTTTTTCCAATGAGATATTTCACATTGCCTTCTATTCTTTCATTTGTTTGGATCTGTTTAACAGCATCTTGATTTCTCATAAAGTCACCAGCTTCCACTTGCTCCAATCTAATTCTGAAGGAATGATTCTCTTCAGTGAGATTTTGAAATTCCTTTTCCATCTGGCAAATTTGGTTTTTTAAGGCATTCTTCTCCATATTGGCTTTTTGAGCCTCTTTTGCCATTTGAGTTAGCCTATTTTTTAAGGTGTTATTTTCCTCAGTCAGGCTGTTGACTCACTTTTCATGATTTTCTTGTATCATTCTCATTTCTCTTCCCAATTTTTCTTCCACTTCTCTTGTTTGGTTTTCAAAATTCTTCTTAAGCTCTTCTATGGCCTGTAACCAGTTCATATTTTTCTTTTTTTTTTTTAAACAAATGCTTTATTAACTTCTGTTTTACATCATTCATTTCCGCCAGATTTTGAGTTACAATCATTTTCCCCCCATTATTCCCCTACCCAACCTCCCTGAATAGCAGTCCCACAAGATATCGCTTCCTCCAATCTGCTCTCTCCCATACCTTCTCCCATACCCCCATCGACTTTTCCATTAGAGGAAGGTGAATCTTTGTGTCCCAATGCCTGCACATCTTATCTCCCAATTATAAGCAAAAGAGTATTAATAATAGTATTTATATATATTTGAAACATTTAATGTTAAGACCTCGAATTTCAGATCCATTTCCTTCCTCCCTTGTCACCCATTCCTTCTTGGGAGATAAGTAATTCAGTATATGTTGTACATGTCTAGCTATGCAAAACATTATCATAGTAGATATATTGTACAAGGCTGCTTATAATTCCCTCCCACTCATCCCACCCCCCACCTGGTCCATTCCCTACATGATCCTGTCCCTCTTCTATAGTGGGTACTTCCAACCTCCCCTCACCCCAAGGATGCCCTCCCTTCCATCATCCCTCCTCTCGTCCCCCTTCCCCCTATCCTGCTGCAGGTTGAGATATCCCATTTAGTATGTATGTCATTTTCTCCCTGAACCAAATTCAATGTGAATGTGGTTTTGCCTTTTTAGCCTTCCTTATTCTCCCCCTCCTTTGCAACCACTTCCCCTACATGAGATAGTTTACCCTACCATGTCTCTCCCCATCTCCTCTTGCCACTTTCCTCTCTCACCTCATAATTTCATCCCTTGAGTATTCTCCCTTCCCAACAAATTCAACCTATGCCCTCTATCCATATATAACTGTAACCATATACACACACATTCACATATGTATTCATATGACCACACCCCCTTCTTCCATTATTTTTATAGTGAGAAAGATATCATCAGTCACAGTTATTGCTTTTCCATATAGGAATGTAAATAGTTCAACTTTGATAAGTTCCTTTTGATTTCTTTTCCCTGATTACCTTCTCAGGCATCTCTTACTTCTTGAGTCTGGATGTCAAATTTTCTATTCAACTCTGGTTTTTTCCTCAAGAATGCTTGAAAGTCCTCTATTCCACTGAATGACCATATTTTCCCCTGAAACAAAATACTCAGTTTTGCTGGGTAGGTGACCCTTGGGTTCATTCCCAGTTCTTTTGCCCTCTGGAATATCATATCCCATGCCCTTCGATCCCTCAGTGTAGAAGCTGCCAGGTCCTGGGCTATTCTGATTGTGTTTCCACAATATAGAAATTGTTTCTTCCTGGCTGCTTGTAGTATTTTCTCCTTGATCTGGGGATTCTGGAACCTGGCTATAATATTCCTGGGAGTTTTCTTTTTGGGATCTTTTTCAGGAGGTGATCGGTGGATTCTTTCAACCTCTATTTTGCCCTCTGGATCTAAAACATCAGGGCAGTTTTCCTTGAGAATTTCTTGAAGGGTGATTTCTAGGTTCTTTCCTTGATCATGGCTTTCAGGTAGTCCAATAATTTTTAAATTGTCTCTCCTGGATCTATTCTCCAGGTCAGTGGTTTTTCCCATGAGATATTTCACATTGCCTTCTAATCTTTCGTTTGTTTGGATCTGCTTAACAGCATCTTGATTTCTCATAAAGTCACTAGCTTCCATTTGCTCCAGTCTAACTCTGAAGGAATGAATCTCCTCAGTGAACTTTTGAGATTCTTTTTCCATCTGGCAAATTCGACTTTTTAAGGCATTCTTCTCCTCATTGCCCTTTGGGCCTCCTTTGCCATTTGAGCTAGTCTATTTTTTAAGGTGTTGTTTTCCTCAGTCAGGCTGTTGACCCTCATTTCATACTTTTCCTGCATCCTTCTCATTTCTCTTTCCAATTTTTCCTCCACTTCTCTTATTTGATTTTAAAGTCCTTCTTAAGGTCCTCTATGGCCTGCAACCCGCTCATGTTTTCCCCTGGGGCTTTTGGAGCAGGACTTCTGACCTCACAGTCCTTTTCCCGCTCTATGCCCCCAAAATAGGAGTCTAGGGTTGCATTTTTCTGTTTCCTTTGCCTTGGCATGTTGCCACTTAATTGCTTGACTTTTGGGCTTGTTGCCACACTATGGCTTTAAGGCCAGATAGAGGAATTTTCGTCCCGAACGTGTGGGGGGCAACTTCCGTTTCTGGCAAGCTGTAAACCCACCCACAACTTCCACCCTAGATCACAATCCAGATCTAGGGAGGTTAAAGCAAGAGCGATTACCCCCCAAGACTGATCGCTGGATCTCCCCACGATTTGTAGGCTGGGAGCCGGAAATGCCTCTGAAAACTACAAAATGGCGTGTCTCCTCAGCGGCTTCTAGCCCCCAGGGGAGGGAGCTGACGCATTCCCCAAATACAGGTCCCAAAGTCCATAGGACACTAACCTCTTACTTTGTCCTAGGCATGTCTATGTTGATAATTCTGGAGTCGCCACAGCTCCTGGTGTTCTGGGGTTCCTCCAGCTGGCTGCTGGCCCTGCCGCCCTGGGGCTAAAACCTCGGCTCACGCGGACCTGGGCTTGGCTCGGCTGGGCTCCTGCGCTCTGCGCGTTGCCGGCTCCCAGACCACTGCGCTGGTCCTTCCTGCAGGGCTGCTGGGCTGTCCTCAGCGGGAGGTTAGCTTCTCTGTGTCGTTCTGTGGGTGCTGGAGCTCCAGAAGTTGTTCAGAGTCCTTTTTTACATAGTTTGGGGGGAATCTGGGGGCAGAGAGGCTTGGATGAGCTGTTTCTACTCCGCCATCTTGGCTCCGCCCAGTTCATATTTTTCTTGGAAGCTTTTGGAGCAGGAGTTCTGAGTTAGTTGTCTTCCTCCCATTCCATTCTTTGAGCCTTTTTGTCCCCAAAATAGGAATCTAAACTCGGATTTCTGTGCTTGCTTTGCTTCCTTTGCTCACTCATGTTACCACTCAATTACTTGACTTTTGAGCTTTTTGCCACAGTAGAACTCTGCTTCTAGGGAGGAGAGCTTTGTCCCAAATCGCTGGGGTTTTCTCAGCTGCCAGAGTTATTAGTTGGGTGCCCTCTCAGAGGCCCCCACATGCTCTGGCTTACTGGTCACACACCCCAGGACCTCCACCCTAGATAGTAATCCAGATCCAAGCAGGTTAAAGCAAGAGCGATTACCCCTCAGAATGGTTTCTTGGTCCCCCTACAATTGCAGGGCAGGAGCTCTGAAGCAGCCACATGGTGGTGGCCATCGTGCCTCACCTGCTTCTCCCTCTGGGGGCAAAGGCTGGGCTGCACTCCTGGACTCCCTGTTCCCAAAGTCTGCACTAACTTTTCTTGCTTTGTTCTTTGGTATTTATTCTGGAAATCACTACAGCTGCTGGTGATCCACTCTCCTGAAGTCCGCTCCAGGGTCAGGGCCACCCTGTGGCTAAAACCACAGGCTCACCCTGGGCTGGGCTCTGCTCTCAGCACACTGAGATGAACCCTTCCTGTCCTCCTACTAGGCTGCCTTCAGTGGGAGGTTTGTTTCTCTCTGTCATTTTGTGGATTCTGTAGCCCTAAAGTTTGTTTAGAGTCATTTTTTATAGGTATTTGAGGTGGTTATGGGGGGAGCGGATGGAGTTTTCCTGCTTCTACACTGCCATCTAGGCTCCACCCCCTACATTTCATTTTATAGATGAGGAAACTGAAGTAAGTAAGCAAAGTTAAGTAACTTGCCCAGGGTCACACAGCTAGTAAGTATCTTGAGGCCAGATTTGAACTCAGGAAGATGAGTCTTCCTGACTCTAGGCCAGGAACTCTATAGGCTGCATCACTTAGCACTAATATAAATATTAACTAAAATTGTTGTGCTGAGGAGTAATTGTTGACCAATAGAAGCCTTAATGATCAAAGTGGGTCCAGCACCTAGGAAAGTAGAGTATATAACTCAGAAAAAGATAATTTACCGTAAGAAAGGTCAAAGCTGCTAGCTTTCCTTTTTGTGGAAACCAGGATAACATTTGCTCTTCTTCAGTCCTGCTATATCTCCCCCATTCTTCATAATCTCTCAAAGGTAACAGTCTTTGATCCCAGCAGTCATTTCTCTCATAGGATAGAAGGTCATCTGGGCATGGATTTGGTAGGTGCTGTCTTATCTTCCCTCCTTATTTGGGCTGTCAACTCAACCACTTTTAGTTCATCTTTTGTAGTCCAAAGATCATTCTCCTTGGCAGAGAAGAAAATAAGCCAAATTGGGTAGACACTGAAGAGGAATGGAAAAATATGACTGTGCAGACACTACTGGACCTTGAACCAAAGAACACGAGTATACTAGATGTCCAGACTTATAGGATACAAGGGAAACCAGAGAAATGGTGATGCATGTAGCTAGACGACAATGATGCTTACCAGTGTAATGAGTGCCTTCCACCTAGCTGCATCCTCTCTGACACATGTTAATTACTGCAGCTGTTCAATGCTTCTGCTTTTAAGTATTTTCTTCTTCATGTTTATTTGCTTTTGTGCTAAAATCATTCATATTTTGTGAATTTTTATTTGTCTATTAAATGTACACAATTTTGTTGTTTGAACATATACTGTTATGTGCATTTTTGTTATTCTGTAAGCCTATTGACATTATTATTGCTTCATTTTTGCTTTATTATAATGTATATTTGTGTTCTAAATTCTGCTCACTAAACTTCTCCCAATCATGTAAAAATGATTATTCATTGCTTAGTCTTTGTTTAGGATCATTTTTCTAGATTCCTTTATTATTTTTCCTGTTTTGGTGGGGGCAGGACTTAATGATAATCACAAAAATCTCTGTATATCTCTGAATATATAAGTATTGGGCATCAAGGTAGTGCAGTGAATAGAGCACTGGGCCTGGAGACTCATCTTCAAGAGTTCAAATATGGCTTCAGTTGCTAGCTGTGTGACCCTGGGCAAGTCACTTACCCCTCTTTGCCTCAGTTTCCTCATTTGTAAAATGAATTGGAGAAGGAAAAGGCAAACTACTCCGGTATCTTTGGGAACAAAACCCTAAATGAGGTCATGAAGAGTTGGATACGATTGAAACAATTAAACAACAAACAGTATATACATATGCACTTGTAATATGTCCTATATATAATTTAGACCCGTAGTCGCTAAAACACCCTGCTGAGAGAAGATGCTTTATGCTCTGTATAATGTAGGTATTTGCTGAGACTGGTACCTTGAGATGATTACCTGCGATTCCAGGTTAATCATCCTTGTTCTGTTAAGTGCTAGTGTTTATTTTTGGTGAGAGGGCTAGACCTGGACTCAGGAAGACCTGAGTTCAAATCCTTACTCCAGGCAAGTCACTCTGCCCTGTTTGCCTCAGTTTCCTCATCTAAAAAATGAGCCAGAGAAGGAAATGACAAACCCTCCAGTATCTTTGCCAAGAAAACCCCAGAAGGGATCACGAATGACTGAACAATAACAATACTTACTAGCTGTGTGACTCTGGGCAAGTCATCTCACCTCTCTCTGCCTCAGTTGCAAATACAAACTATATAAATGCTATGATGATAATGTGATATATAATTCTAGATATTGAATACACACGCTGATTTTGCAAGGAACCATAACATGTCTAACCTTGGTAAGAACACAATAAAGAGGTTCACCAAAGTTTAAGCTGTTTGTATCTTGGTGAGCCTGTGACTGAAAGCTCAGTTTCTCTTCTCCCTGGGAGCCGTAGGAAGAGATATTGCTTTTATCATCCCTAGGCAGTAAAGAGCAAGATATTACTCAAGAAGACGGCATCAGAAGTATGCAAGTGTTGAAGTTTAGTCTGGACCATCTCTGGGGAGTGCTAGCCTCGGAGAAACTTGGGAAGATACTCAGCTGTTTGCTAATAATGACGATGGCAAAAATCTTAACACCCTATCTCCTACTTTACTTTGACTCTCTCCCAGGGAATATTTTCCATTCCTCACTCTTAAAATATTTATTTGCTTTCTGTTTTTGAGTCATTTGCTTGTAAAGAAACTAGTTAGTCCAAACTTAAATGTTTGTTGATTGTATCGTGGGTTCTGGAGGCTGGGGGTGGGGATTAAAAGCCACCATAGGGAAGACTAACAGAGTTAGATTTTGCAACTGTAATATATACTTTTGTTAGAGAAATTCTCTCTTGGGCTGAGGGCTCAAGATAAACCAAAGAGATTTTTATGTTGATTATTATTATAATTCCCCCAAAGCAGGAAAAATAATAAAGGAATATAGGCAAATGACCCTAGACAAAGACTAAGCCATGAGTAAGCATTTTTACATAGTGGGAGGAAGTGTGGTGAGTAGAATCTAAAGGCGGGGGACAGCAGGCAAATTTTCGGCTTCCTTGCTAGAGGCTAAAGACTGCCCAACCCCTGCCAGTTAGGAAGAAGAAAAAAGTGATAGAGAAAAAGTCAACACCCTTGGGGACTCAAGAAGAGTGGAGTTGGGAAAGTAGCTCCCCCATCTCCTAATGGGAGTAAACTGAGCTAGGTTCAAGGGATAGAAATAGGAGCTGAAATAAAGACAGTTTCTGCCCTTCTAATGAACGAGAAACACAAATAAAACGTCATTGGTTGTTTTGATGTCTCCATTTTAAAGTTTTCTTGGCAAAGATACTGAAGTGGTTTGCCACATCCTCCTCCAAGGCATTTTATAGATGAGGAAACGGAGGCAAACAGGATTGCCCAGAGTCACACAGCTTAGTGTATGAAGTCAAATTTTAACTGAGGTCTTTCTGACTCCAGACCGGGCACTCTATCCACTTTTACCACCTTGCTGCCCCAAAAGGAAGCTAGAAAAGGTAAAGTGAAAGTGCCTGTGATAGGGAGGCAGTAAAGAGAAAAATCGTGGAAGAGAATCTGGAGTACCGGCAGGAGAGAAATTGGGACCTGGGAGGGACTTGGTGGTGGTGATGTCTATCCTTAAGATGGAGATTCTGGGAGAAGCTATCCATTCAGAGGGAGAGGCCACAGCTGAGGGGGCTTCCAAAGTGAGAAGTCCATGCCTGGAATGAGCTTTTTGGCTGTTTTTTTTGTTTTGTTTTGTTTTGTTTGTTTGTTTTTGTTTTTCAGTCGTGTCCAACTTTCTGTGACCTGTTTGGGGCTTTCTTGGCAAAGATATTAGAATAGTTTGCCATTTCCTTCTCCAGCTCATTTTACAGATGAGGAAACTGAGGCAAACAGGGCCAGGGTCCTATAGCTAGTAAGTGTCTGAGGCCAGATTTGAAAGGATTTGAGTCTTTCTGACAAGTCCTGGAGCTCTATCCACTTTGCCACCTAGCTGCCCAAGAAGTGAGCTTCTTAATGTCTAATGCCCAGGTCTGATTATATTACTCCACTGCTCAAAAATATTAAATGACCTTTTTTTGGGTTTCTTTGCTGTTTGTTTTGGGAACTCTCAATGAATAAATAATACACTGCAACTTAGTCTCAGAGTGGCTGGGCCTCTGAGAGACTATAGCTCACCAAAGACCACTGGTGTCAGAATGGAGCTTGAACGTAGTTTTTCCTTACTGAGATTCTATACTAAGCGGTTTTTGCTTCTCAAATACAATCCAGCTATTTACACCCTTACGCCTCTCCCATCACTCCTGACTACAAACTGGTTTTTTTGTAATTATCGCCAACTCTTCCCTTTAAGTACCCTTCACCTCTAACCAAATCATCACTTAATGTTACAAAATATTTTCCTTTGTTGCACATTGAAGTTCCCTTTGCCTAGAAAGACCTCCCTTTTCCACTAAATCTCTGCTCATTAAAAATCCTACCCATCAATCCCAATTTAAAAGCCACCTCCCCACAAAGTCTCCCACAATCCCTCCTAGATACAAATCAGGAAACCTTCCCCCAACCCCTCAATTCCAATGTTGATGATTTCCTAATTTTTTTTCCCGGTTAACAAGCTCACTTTAATCAATCAAACATATATTACCTAGTTCAGGGGGAAAAGGTCAGCACCCTGAACTTCAGAATATACAGACAGATCAAGCAGACAGGCTTCCAAACTGTCCAACCATTATCAATACCAAAATCACAGTTACCAGAGAGGGAAGCACCAACATCTGGGTTTTCAAAGCCCGGGGGGCTCTCAACGGCTGCCCAGAGTCTCATCTGGTCAAATCACACAACACTTCTCAAAGTGAGTCCCCGATGATTTCCTATTTATCCAGTAATAAAACTTGCTTTGGGCTGCTAGGTGGCACAGCAGATGGAGTGCCAGGCCTGGAGTCTGTCTGGAAGACCTGAGTTCAGTTTGACCTCATGCTGTGTGACTCTGGACAAGTCACTTAACCCCGTTTGCCTCAGTTTCCTCATCAGTAAAATGAGCTGGAGAAGGAAAAGGCAAACTACTCCTATCTTTGGGAAGGAAACTCAGAACGGGCTCCGGAAGATAAGAAACCACTGAACTTGCTTTGTTTCCCGCCTTAGATGATAACATCTTTGAGGCCAGTCTTTCCTCTTTTTCTATCCCTGATGCTCAGTGTGGTGCCTGGCGCAGTGGCATTTAACACCTGGTGATAGACTGGTTGCTTCCCGCTCTGAAATTCCGACGCTTTCCTTATATTTTTATGCAGCTACGCTCTACCTTGAAATAGACTTGTTGAACGCGTCTGAATTTCTTTTCTCACACAGTCAATTTCTCGCGGTAAACTGAACACGCGTTTATGGAGTGCCAAGCACTGGGGGGAATGCAGTAGCGCTTGCCCAGGCGGACTTGACGTTCCATAGCAGGAGGCCAGACTGCTCCCCTTTGCTAGCGCTTGGAGCATGCGGCGCTCCGAACAGCAGTGGGCCGGGGGGCGGGCTGTGGGCCGGAGGACTGCGCCGGGGCGAGGGACAGGGGGAGGGGTGGCGCCGGGGACCTTCTCGCGGTGGAAGCCGGAACCTTGTTTCCGGCTCTACGTGCCTGGGGGAGCGCGTTGAGCGTGGCACCGGGACGTCGGCTGCAGGCTGAGGCCGGGCGGGCGGAGCTGGATCGGCGGCCGTGGCTGCGGAGCGGGCGGAGGACCGAGGCCGGGGCCAGGGCTGGAGCCGGAGCTGCGGCTGCGGGACACTCGGGGCGGCGGGCGCCGGGGGCCGGGCGCCGGGGCCCGGCGACGGCAGCGGCGGCCATGGCCGAGAGCATCGTGAGTCAGTTCCCCGCGGGCCGGCCGGTGCGGGCGGGGAGGGCGAGCCGAGTGGGGCGCCTCCGGGATGAGGCAGCAGATTTCACCGCCGAGGCCTGCGGGGCGGGGACCCGCGTCGCCCTCGCCCCCTGGCACTCAGGCCTTCCCCGGCCCTGCCATCTGGGCCCTTTCTCATTCTCTGCCTTCTCCGGGACGCAGCCTCCAGGGCACCGCGGGGGTCCGGGGAGAGTCTGCCTGCCCTGGGGAACCCCCCGACCTTGGAGGCCCGGAGAGGAAAAGTCCCCGATAAAAGAGAGACCCTCTTTCTGTGCAGCCAGAGCCGCGGCCATGGCCCAGCGCCGGCGCTCCCCTGCCTCCCCTCTCCTTTCTGCCCCCTCCTCTTTCTCCATAGGAATTCCAAGGAGCAGAGTAGCTACAAATAAGGGCAGGGCAGAAGAAGCTGCCTCTGCCGGGGAGGCTCCGCGCCGGAGCACAGCCAGGGGACAGTTTATTTCAGCTTCCAAGGAGAGCTTGTTAAATGCCTGCCCAGAAGGAACTTCGGTAAAGGGAGCTCGTTTTTCTCCTCTTGGGAAATCAGACTTGAAGCCCCTTGATGCCTTACAGCAAAATTAAGGCTTAGAAAGTGCAGACTCTGGTTCTTTCTTAGGCTGTGATAGGTTTTCAGTGCTTTACCGAAGAAGCGGATGGCTCCGGACAGTTCTCGGGGAATAGAGAGTTCTCGGGGTGTCCCGGCTTGGGGATGGCGCCTCCTGCGCCTGCTCCCCAGGATGAAGCCGGCCCTGCCTGGGAGTCTCCTGCCTCTCTTTAGCTTTCTGTTTTATGGCAACAGATTCACTGGCGATTCTGTCTTTAGGGAGGAGGAGAAGGAATAGTAAAAGAAAAACTAAGAAAACAGTGCTGATGCTTTTAAATGTTAGGTTGCAGAAATAAAAAATAAGGTTACAGAAATCAAGTGTCTTAGGGCTAGAAATAGGTTAGGAACTGTTGGTAGCTTAAAAAGTTGCATTAGTACCTTCCCTTAGGGTAAGAATGGTCAGATCTTGTTACAAAATTCTTAAGTATAGTGATAACCAGAAAAAGACCACTCTTGTAAGGCTACACCACCATTGATAAAGCTAGGTGTCTTGTAGAAATGTTTTGATGGAACGATTAAACACCTTTACACATACTACATTTTTGGAATATGTTTTTAGGGGAAAAATAGGAGTTTAGATTGATTGTATCTTCTAAAGAACGTTGAAATCATCAGATCAGTCAAAAGCCAAGGATATAACTCTTAACCTATGATCTAGGTCGAAGGAGTGGGTGTGGCCTTTTGACTAAGTCCAAGTTTTACAGAAGGAATCTTTTTATTTAAGGGGATTTGTTCTGTGAAGTTTGTATTCAGGCAAAGGGCTGAACTTGAGGACTTAGAGGGCCACATGTGACCTTGAGTTCACAAGTTCCCCACCCCTGGACTCTAGGAACTTTTAAAAATATATTTTGATAGCTGTATTTCAGTAAAATTCTTTTCTTTTGTAAGCCTTTGTATATGATTTTATAACATTCTGAAAAGGGGTACGTAGGTTTCACCAAACTGTCAAAGGGATCTTTGCCCCACCCCCCCTTAAAAAGGTTAAAGCCCTTAAAATTTTCATTCTAAACATTCTTTTTCTGTGAAGTACATACAGGCTATCATAGTAGCCCTTGTTTTATAGATGGAGAAATTTTGTAGTTATACGCTCAGGTCTTTGTCTCTTCTTGTGTCTTATAGAACTAGTACAATTTAGTTTTATCTTTTACTACCAGAAAACTTGAAATTGGTTTGGGAGCATATATAGTTAGTGCATAACTGTTTATAACTGTTTAAGATGATCAAATCAGAATAATTTCTTTAGTTCGAGGAACTAATTCAGAAACCTGGAATTCAGTCTTTTACAGGAGAAATAAGTACCTTGTGTTTTTGAGCAGAATTGAGTAGTTGAGGAACTAGTTCTAATATTCCTAATTATTGTGGGAGAACAGATAGCTGGATATTTTTCCTAGTTCATTTAGAACTAGAGGATTCAAATATTAATGGAAATGTTTTTATAAATATGTATGTGTTTTACAGTGAAGTATTGAAGTGCTTTTTAATGTGTAGAAATTTACAGAGACTTGATTCTACGTGTAAGATAAACAATCCAAAAATTAAAAGGGCTAATCTGAGTTAAAAAGTTTAGAGTAAAAGAGGTAAATTAATTTTTTCTAAACTTTTAATGAATGGGATGGCCATAATGTTCATCCAAAGAAATAAACTGCCCTCAACTTAGAAACCAACAACAGAGTTTTTCAGACAAAAGTTACTGATTTATTAGATAACAAAAGAGATATCCCATTGTTATGGTGTAATGAATACTGCATTTGGAATCAGAGGACCTGACTTTGAATTCTGAGTCTTCTGCTTATTATCTGTGACCTTGGGAAAATCATCTCAGGTTTCTAAGTCTGTTTCTTTATCTGCAGAGTGAGGTGGTTGGACTAGACCTTTAAGATTCCTTTTAGGCTCCTAAATTAGCCTTGTAATCCTTTGTTGTAGGAGGACATGAATTAGTTTTGATGAATTCGATCCCCAAATTTGTGGGATTCATATTCAGGGAATCATGAGCCACTGGGGCATTTTGCCATGTAATAGTGGAAATAATTTTTAACAGATCATACATTTCTCATTAGAGTTAGCACTTTTATCCAATAAACAGTACAGTTAATGTTGAGAAAAATAACTATAGCAGAAGTGCTTCCTGGCAGTCTGTTGTTGCAAGGACAGTTTCTGTTCATATGGTTAGAGCAGCATTTATTTTTCCACAATATTGCCCTTCTGTTTCAACAGCATTCTTTGAAAGAAGCAATAACTTTGATTCCAGGTCCTCCTAGAAAGCGATGACCTCTGGGCAGTGGACAAACATAGCTACTTCCCAATTTACCCTGTACCTGATCTTTTAGGCTTGCTATAAAAAGTATAGAGGCAAAGTGGATAGAGTCTTGAAGACCTAGGCCCAAGTCCCACCTCTGACAATCAGTGCTTATGTGACCCTAGGCAAGTCACATAATCTTAGTGACTCAGCCAGCTCTCTAAAAGTTGCAGAGAAAGTTTCCTCGACTAGTTCCAGTCCCTATCCTTTCTTCCTATAAAAAATGCACATAAGTTTGAGAAAACTTATTATGGCACAGGACTATAATTCTTTTTCATTTCTTACCAAGGATAAGTGGTGGTTTGATTTCTTGTACTATACTATAGGTCAACCAATGCTTTTGTAAAAGGATTCTAGAATCAAGTGAATTCCTTTTCAGAAGAACTTTGAATCTTCTCTCAGTGATAATACATGTTTTCTTTCACGAATAAATCTCAAAGGCTCAGGTTAAAAATAATCTCACTGTCCCAGATCTAGTCTTTTATAATTCCTAAGATGCAAGCTGTGTTATTCAGCACAAACCATAAAACCATTGCTCTTTTCAAAATAATCTTAAACTTGAAAGTCAGGGCTATGCTTTTAGATCACACGACATTACCTGATGATGATTGCAAATCTCCCTTTTCACCATTTCATTTTCTAGAAAGAATTGATTTGGTATTGAGAAGAAGGAAAAAAAAAGTATGGTCCATGGCTTCAGAAGTTTCAGTGACAGTCTTTGCTTTAGTGCTGAAAAGCTACTGTCATTTTTTGTCTCAACCAGAAAATGGGACAGGACTTTGTTTCTTCTCAGTAACTCTTTTTTGTTTCATTTTTAACAGATAATCCGTGTCCAATCACCGGAGGGGGTGAAGCGGATCACTGCAACAAAGAGAGAAACAGCGGCAACATTTTTGAAAAAGGTATCTGTGACTTTGGTGCTTACCTTTCAGCAGTTTACCCTTCTCTGCCTGCCATTCTTTCCCCTTTCCTCCCCTCTCCTCCCCAGTCTCTTCACTCACTTCTCCCCCAATCTGGGTCAGCGTTCTATAAAATCCTGGGGTTGGGTTTGCAGCAAAACTGGCTGGCACTTGGGATCTTACAAGACAACTTGCTGCTGAAGCTATTAAAACATTTTTTGAAAAGGAAAAGATATTTAACTTAAACTATATTTCCATTTGTTGTTGCTATTTGTTACCTACCCACATGTTAGAAACAATTTGAATATATAAACAAGATGAATAAAAGAAGAAAGGCCATAAAATAGTAACTACAAGGCTCAAAAGAGTCTTGCTGAAATTTTAAATTTGCTCTTTGTTTTTGCTTTTTTAACCCGAGTAATAGACATTTGTTAGCGTTTTTTAGAAGTGTGAGATGATATTGGTGCTCTGTATGGAATGGCTTCATAGACTATATGAAGAAAGATTTAACTGAACTGAAGGAAAGTGAAGTAAAGGTTGTAGAGGATAGTATGAGTGAGAAATATGAAGAATAAATTGAATTAGCTATTCTTGACTTTGCATTTTTGAGGTTATAAGATTGCCACAAGCATTCTAAGATTTGACTCTTATTTGCTAGAGGCCTTGATGTTCAGTTTCAGAAACAGAATTATCAAACACTGTGAAACAAGAAGCATCATCATTTGCTTTTTTCCTGGGGGAAAATTAGAAGACAGGCCTTGGAGTTCTGACTTTGATTTGCTAACAGAAGAACCTGATTTATAATCCCAATGCTTCCACCTAGCAGTTTATGTTGCATCTTGCCTTTCTTAGGGAGAGTGCATACATAACAGCCCCAGCTGTTGATAGTCTGGAGGGATTATATTGATGGGATGTGATTTGTGAGCATTGTTGTTTCTACTCTCTTCAGCAGACCATCATAGAGCACCTATTGGCCAGGTGAAATTTCCCAGAATTATTCATAAAAATAAAGGCAGAACTGGTCTGAAACGTGCTTTTAAAGTGCATCCCATCCTGTCCCTTCAAAAAAATTGCCTTAAGAAAAGTAAGGGTAGTAAGTATTATTAACTCTTCCTATTCTATCTGTGTGACCATTTTATAAATAATCTCATTGATTAATATGTCTTGTCATCTAGTCCTTAATAGCATCATACTTGATAACATTTGATAACTAGTTTAATATTTTACTTTGTATCACCTTGAGAATTTAGTATTTCCAACTCTGGTTTTTAAGTTTTTGTTGCATATGTTTCATAGAATTGTAGAGGTCTTAAAGCTTTAGGTCTTCCCCAGAACTCATTAATCCCTTCTACAACATTTCTGATACTGTTTACCTTTGACTTTGTTGAAAGTTGTTTTTTAAAAGCAATGTAAGAGGCTTATATAAAGTTGACCATTTGAAAGATGAGGTGTGATTCTTGTGTTTCTGTTATATGTCTTTAGGGCAACTGTTTAATATCAAAGCAGTCTGTTACAAGATGTTCTTTATGTTAATTTGTTTTTTTAAAAAATTCTTGAAAATCAATAAAAATCAAGTTTCATTATCCGCTTTGACTTGGTTTTTTGTTTTTGTTTTTTTTATTTAGTGCATTCTTCTATACTTAAAATATATATATATATATATATATATTTTTTTTTTCGCTTTTTGGAGTGTGGAAGGCAGGGCATCTGGGGTTAAGTGATTTTCCTAAAGTAATACGGCTGAAAAGTGTTAAGTGCCTGAGGCTGGATTTGAACTCAGGTCCTCCTGACTCCAGGGCCGGTGCTCTATTCACTGTGCCACCTAGCCACCCCTAAAAATATATTTTTAGAGCCCTGGAAAAAAACAAGTTTATCTTTAGAGACTTTTTAAAATACAAAATGAGAGAGAAGGAGCACTGAGGTGTTTCCCTTCTTTCGTTTTCTCTGCTCCAATCTGTCAGCAGTCTGGCTGCTAAAGTAATCTTAATGTGCATCTTTGAACATGTACCTCCACTACTCAAAAACCTTCTCTGGTTCTCTATTATCTATTGAATAAACTACAAGTCCATGAGTTTCACAGCCAGGGCCCAGCAGTTTGACACCCACTTTCCTTTCTAGCTTAATCTGACAGTATTATGTCTTACATTATACAGCTAAATTGGACTACTTATCATTCCCTTGAATTTATCCCACTTCTTTATTTCTTTGTGCTTTGCTCTGACCAAAGAATATATTCCTCATCCCCTATTTCTCATCTCATCTGGTTGAAATAATATCATCCTTTGAGACCCTGCTCAGGTTTTACCTCCATTAGGAAACCTTCCATTATCTTTCACCCAGCACTGCTCTCTAGTTAAAAGTATTTTCCTTGTAACTCTCATAGCAGTTTGGAAAACACCTAGTAAGATATAAAACACTATATTAAATCAGAAATCATTATTACTGTTTCTCTAGTAAAGTCCTATTCTAATATGTCATCATGGTATGAAGGTGACCCTGGATTCTTGAAGACTGCCAGCAAATCACAAACTTTGTCAGGTCTTCCCAAGCTGAATGGATTCAAATAGGGCCTTAGCAGTGGATTGTAGGACTGGTATCCAAGGACCAGCCTAGCAGAATTTAAAGAAAGCAGGAGGTTAATTTTGGGGAGAGGTGTGGGGGAGAGCATGAAAGAGATAGGGGTGGGGCATGGCAGATTATTAGGAAGACTTGTCTATTGACAAGACCTTTTCTTTGCATTTATATTCTAATTTGTATTAGTTACTTGTCTTCTCTCTTAAATTATAAGTTACTTGAGGATAGAAACTTTTATTCATCTACCTTGTACATAGTGGATGCTTAATTAATATTGAATCAAATTGTGATCATATCTGTTGCTTTATATTTTCATTACATTTATTTTTACCATGTTTTTTTGTTGACAGTCTGTATGTTTGTGCAAGGAATTGGCTTCTTTTGAACTTAATTTCCTTATTCTAATTGACTCTAGAGTGAGCAGCATATATGTAGGAGGTGCTACCTGTCTTTCAGAGGGTATTCATTTTCTTGGAAACTGCTCAAAAGTTAGCAAAATAATAATGAAGGATCTCATCAAATGCAGGATTTTCTGAACCTAAGAACTTAGAAAATCTGGGGGGGGGGTTGTATATGTGTATATGTATATATGTATGTGTGTGTTTATACCTTTGTTGTTTTGGGTTTATTTTAGGTTGCAAAGGAATTTGGCTTCCGGAATAATGGTTTCTCAGTTTACATCAATAGAAACAAGACAGGAGAGATAACAGCATCACCAAACAAATCCCTCAACCTGTTAAAAATTAAGTAAGTACTCAGTGGGGAGAATTTCATGTGGCAAGTATTGTCTGTTTGAGGTAGATTCATTTGTAACTTACCTCCTCAAGGCAGTCTAGATACTTTGCTATTTACAGACCAATATATGGGCTGTCATATTTCTTGTTAAGGTGTTAAGCAGTCAAACTGAGTCTGCAGTTACTGTTGAGCTAGATTTGATTGACTTGCAGTATTCTGAGAGGTATGTCATTGAGAGAAAAGATTTGTAGCCTAAGTGTATTGAGATTGGATAAGCTGCACACTCAGCTTCTTAGGAACAAAAGACCTTGAATGTAGTTCTTTGGGAAGAAATCAAGTCAATTAACTTTATACCTGAAGACCTCCTTTGTTCATGAGTGCCAACACTGTGGTTTCCCTACAGGCTGCTGGGGTTTTTTTCTGGTGGCAGAATACTCTTGAAGACATTGCTTTTCTCTTTAGCTAGGTGCCAGTGCCAGTGCCAGTGGGGACTCCCACTCTGCTCCACACTGGAGCAGGTTCTCTGGATGTACAGTAATCACATTTGTAGCCTGCAGAACCCTTAAGTCAGTACAGTCTCAAAACACTATGGATTCCAGGCATCTCTTCATTGAAGCACTATATGGCATGAATTCTGTGGCTCTTAGGTGTATTGTATAGGTCTAATTAGACCATTGTATGGGTCTCATTTGTCAAGAAACACATGTTCTTTGGTGGGCATTAAGATCTTTATAAAGCTTTTTGAACACTACTTAAAAGAAATATAATAGTTTGGTGCAAATTATAGGCATCTTTAGCATCACTCTAGTACATAATAGGTGCTTAATAAATATTTTCTGATTGATCCCACATGTAACATTACTCTGATTGGTATCATTTCTCATATTATTAATTTGTTACCAGCAAATCTCATTATAATATTGCAAGACCTTGCTGTTTGGCCATTTGTTAAGAGTCTCAAATTGTATAGTCAGCAATAATCCAAGATAATAGAAAATCTCAATGAAATATTCTCTTGAGTATCAGTTTCCTTAGTAGGGGCCATTTTGTTTATTTGCATATGCCTTCCTCTGATGGAATTAACTCCTCCCTCCTAATGTTTGCCTATGTGTTTTCCAGGAACCAATTAATGTTGTGTCAGTTATGTATTATCAGTATTTATTTAAGCATTTTCTTTGTTCCAGACATACAGAGTGGAAACACCGCCCTCAAGGAGCTCATATTCTAGTAAGGGGGACAACATGCACACAACTGTGTGCATACAAGATATATACAGAATAGAGAAAAGGGGAAGACACTATTAATGGAGGATCAGGAAAGGCTTTCTGAGGAGGGTGGCTTTTGAGCTGAGATTTAAAGAAAGGCAGAAGTGAGAGCATTTTTGGCATGTTAGACAGCTAATGCAGAGGCACTGCTGGAGAAGGAGGCTTATATGTGAGGAACAGGAAGTGACCAGTGTCAGTGCACTGTGGAGATCATGGGCAAGGTAGAAAGAGGCTGGGTTGTGAAGGGCTTTGGATGAAGGTTTCATATGTGATCCTGGAGGTCAGAGGGAACCAATATAGGCATTTCTGTTACTGGAAGTGTTTGTGTTCCTTGGTTGTATAGACGTATATTGTATCTTAAGATCCATCTTTTGGGTGATAGGCCATCCTTTATCCTGTTCTGGCATTATGGTAGTAGAGAGAGTGAAAAAATGAAACTCTATGTATAGCAAAGGAAATGAAAAGAACTAATAATAATACTAACAACAACAGTAAACTGACTTAAAAGTTTGCAAAATATTTTACACATATATCATTGGAGCCTTTCAATAACACTATAAAGCAGGTGCCACTTTGCAGAACAGTTAGCTTAGAGTAGAAACTTAGCCATCATAAATGACTTTCATAGGGTCACACATAGTAAATAACAGAAATAGAATACAAACCAAAGTCCTCTGAACCCAGATCCATGCAATTTTTGGTTCTAAATACATAAAAACTAAGTATAATTGGCGAGTACACAATTGAAGTGGATTATCTTAATTAACTTCTTAATTTCATACCCCATCCCTATATACCTGAAGTGCTTTGAGGTCCACGAGTTCCTAGGATGATTAAAATCAAGTGTTTTAGCAAAGATAATTTTTATTTAGTACCAAATTATAGCACTTTGAATTATGGTGTTAGTTGGGTCTTCTTTTGGATCACCAGTATAAATCTGTGCTAGAGAACATGTTTTACATTTAAAATGATGAAAATTTGCTAATATTTTGTTTTTTGGAGTATAGGACAATTAGAGACAACATTCATAAATTTTTTTTGGTAAGGAATATATAAAATATATAAAAAGAGGATGCTGGCTTAATGAAAACTGAGACTTCATTATAATAGTTGACACAAACATTTGCTTATGTTAGGGGGCCCTGTATATTTAGTTTGATTTTGTACACAGGCTCACTAAACATACATTTGATATTTTTTATTGAATAGACATGGCGATTTGTTGTTCCTGTTTCCCTCGAGCCTCGCTGGACCTTCATCTGACATGGAAACTTCCTCCTCCCAAGCATTACGTGTTTGGGGAGCTCCCAATGTGGTAGAAGATGAGATTGATCAATACCTTAGCAAACAGGATGGAAAGATTTACAGGAACCGAGATCCACAACTGTGAGTGTTGAGCGTGATCACATTGTTCGCTTCTTTCTTCCTTATTTAGACAATCTTAATAAAGACAAATGATAGAGGGGATTAGAGGGATATGTAAAGGGCCATTGTAAGGCCATAATCAGTGAAGCTAGACACCGAAGTGTGAGTCTGAGTCTGATGAAAAGCTCAAGCATTGAATTTGAGTAGTAATATCTAAATCATTGCTTATAAACTCACTTCAAATCATTGGGTTAGTTTTCTCCCAGACACTCAGAATTTCTCTAACATGCACTTTCAGAAGTTTGTAAAGTCTGGGGAAAAAGTTTGAAAAATGACCAAGGGAAGGAAAGAGCTTTTTTTTGTTTGTTTTTTTGCTTTTTGGAGGGGGGGCAGCATGACAGTTGGTTAAGTGACTTGCCCAAGGTCACACTGCTAATAAGTGTTAAGTGCCGATGGAGCTTTAAGTCATTCCTTAAGAATGAGCATACTTCAGATCTACACTCTAAAAGCTTACACTAAATCATTTAGGCAGCAGAATGATGTTTGAAATGGGCAGAACTGAATTTTTTGACAAAAAAGTTATGACTGTGGTTTGGATTTGTAACAAAAAGATTTTTAATAGCATGTAAGTAGGATGGTCCTTCCACTTTGAGTTTTTCATTGCTCAAGAATAACTTATTCTCTAAATGTTTATATAAATCACATGATTATGTAAAATGTATATGCACTCATAGACATATTTAGGTTTTTTTTTTCCAAGAAACCAAGCAGAAGAAATCTCTTGGTTTACACTCAGAGATATCAACATATCTCTGAGAGAAATTGTTTGTCTCTATTGTACTGACTCTCTTTAACTGTATAGCTTTGTCAGTAGTGCTGACATTGAAACATTGAGATTTCAGTTGCTGTATCAGCAACTTTTATTTCTTAGATTCAAGAACCACAAGTGTGACTCAGTTATAGTTAGTTGGCTTTTATCCATGTCTCAACTATAACCATTAGCAGCACTCCTCCATTTGGGTTTCCTCCTAAGAACCCATCACTAGCTTTCCTTTTATTACATGTAGCTTCATTAGAAATCTTTCCAAACTGGAACATGCATGTGTTTGTTTGAACATGCATGTAACTTTGACATGTTACCAATAGGAAATTATGTAGTGGAAGATATAGAGGTGACAGGAAGGTGAGGATGCACTGGTATGGAACATTGCATATAGAATGTCAGATTTTTCCAATGTAATGATCAGTTTTGCTGAATTTTTTTCTCCTTTTAATTTCTTTTTTAAAAAATTCTTTGTCAAAAGGAATGACTTTCCTGGAGTAAAGAGGGATATGGAAGAAATTTGGGTGAAATAAATATAAAAGACATCATTAAAAATCTTTAATAAAGAAATTAAGAAATCAGGAAAAAAGATGCTCTTAAGCAGTTATGAAGCATTCTCCATAATCATATTTTTTTTAAGTTTTTTGTGTATGTATATGTGTATATATACATATATATATACACATACACACATATATGTGTGTGTATATATATATATATATTTATATTTTTTAAATGTGTAAAATGCTAGTAGCCACCAACAGAAAAACAAACTAATCTTTGTTCATTTTTTTGACCTGTGGTATTCCTAGTTGCCGACATGGTCCTTTGGGAAAATGTGTGCACTGTGTACCTCTCGAGGTAAGAATTTTTATGAGAGAGAGCGAGAGAGAAAGAGAGAGAGAGAGAGCGAGAGAGAGTGTGTATGTGTGTGTGTACACATTTGTGTGAGTGTGCGCATGCACGCGCACACACGTATATTTTAGTGTTGGTTGATGGCCTTTTTCATGGAACTGTCTAAATACTTTCCCTAAATCTCTCCTTGATCAGTAGTAGCAATTTGAAGAACTTCGTGTATTTATTGCCCTGGGGCCTCATATCCCCACCAGTGTGAGCTACAGAAACAGTATGAGTCCTTATTTATGGTGGTGACCTTCTCTGTGGATTATGTATGGTTAAAGCATTTGTTTTACTGTGATAAAGAGACCCCATTTACAATAGACTCCCCAGCCAATCCTTTTAAAAAACTGACACAAAGCTGTGCTTGTCACTTTTTATGCTTGTCATTGTATTGATTTACTTCTGACCCGAATCTTGGGTCTCCTCTACCAATTTGCCCTGTTGAGATTAAGAGTTTCCATGATAATGCTGACTGGTAACCAGGAGCCCTGAATTTATAGCAAGACCACCCTGATTTCTGGATGGGCTTACCTGACTTCTTGTAGCACTGTTTTGTAAAGTCCCTCCTTGAATTGGGGATTTTTTTCAAGGAGAAAAATTCGTGGGGTTTTGAACAGAGTGGTAAATTAAAACGATGCACCCCCCCCACACACACACACACCTTTTTTTTTTCTATCACTAGTGCCTGGCTTACCGAGGGAGCTCATGCTGCTAGATTATTTTTCTGTAAGCAGTTGAATCCAGTTTGCTTGTTGTTGAGTAACCAGCATGTTTTCAGACAGGTGCATAACCAGACTCTTTTAACATTTGCATTTTGGCAGCCATTTGATGAAGATTACTTGAACCATCTTGAACCTCCTGTGAAGCATATGTCCTTCCATGCCTACATTCGAAAACTGACCGGAGGGGCTGATAAGTAAGCAATTAGACTACAGTAATTGCATCTTAACAGAAAGGAATGCCTTTTTGCATTGCTGGCAGTCACCTCTTGATTGCCACCAGGTACAGAAATAATAAAATCAGGGTTAATTTAGCTTGTCATATGTCAGATTAGTTAATTCTGTTCAAATTAGGGGGAAAAAAGTTGTTAGGTGATTGCTAGTTAAGCTAACTAGTGCTGGGTGACTCTAAAGGTCAATGGAGTTGTCTGTGAGGGGCTCTGGCTTATAGACAGCATAGAACTGGGGAATCAGGAAGATATGGGTTTGAGCCCTACCTCCAGCGTGCACTAGCTGATTGACACTGGGCAAATCATATAACCTCTCTGGGATTCAGTGACATAGGGGTATGTTGATGACCTCTGTGGTCCTTTCCAGGTCTCTATCTATGATTCTATGCTTCTGGTTCTAGAATCAGAAACTCCAAATAATGACCACTGGGGAATCCTAGTGGATAATTTTAATGATCTCATCAGGTTCCTAGGTACAGTGTTAAAAGGGGGTAGATGAATATTTTGGAGTTTTGTGCAGTCCAAGACTACTCTACTGTGGAACCATATCAAGATGGTTTTGGCTCAGGAATTTCTCAGCCTTTGCTACCTCTGTTCTGACTATAGCTCTACTTTCTACTTTTCCAGTTTACAGAAATTAGGCGGTGAGAATGATGGAACTTTGGCAGTTGGTGTGTTGGAAATACTTTTCCTCACTAATTAGACATCAGAATGAGAATAAAAATGGAGCCCTAGCCAAAATTGAGTTTGATGGTGGTGGTGGAGAAAGGGTTGAGTTTAAAGCATTTTAATCTGAACCATCTCAGACATTGCCTATGGGGTTTTTTTCTGTGTGCTGGAAGTTCACCTATCAAACAAGTGAATTTCATCTTGGTTTTTTAACATTCTTGTTAGCAAGGTTAGGCAGTGACTAAACTCAAATCAGCATTTCTTTTCTCAAATTTCTTCACTCAAATTTAGTGAAGAAAGCATTGTCCATTTGATAGCAGCTTTTGCTTTAATAAGCCATTTTTCCTTGAGCCTTTTTGGAGGGAAAATAGAATCTTGCTCTTATTCTTACATGCCAGCATGTAAAATTCTGTATATTGCCAAAATAAAAGCAGGAAGGGAGGTTTACTTAGTGGCACTTGGACTTTGTAAGACTCTTATTAATTAAAGGGAAGGGTGGTGGCATGTTCGTGTGATGGACCATGAACATTTAAATTTTTATTTATTTTTAGTCCATAGTGGTGATGTGAAAAATCTGTTGCAGTAGGTTAGGCATTTATTGTGACATTATCTGGAAAAATAGGCTTCATTGTCTAAAAGCGCACATTTATGTCTCAGTTGCTGATATGCTAACTTATTGATTATGAAAATATATTAAGCATACTGTAGTTCACATGTATTTTTAGTACTTTGTCCTTAGGAAGACTGACATTCTGTAATGAAGTTACTTGTTCAGATTCAACAAAAGCCAGTTAGTGATAGAATCAGGTGTATAATCTTGCTTTCTGGGTCATAGCTCTTAATTTTGGTTTTGGCAAATAGAAGAATTTTGTGCTTAATTGAACTAAGGTATAATTTTCCCAAGTGTTACTTTGTATATTTTTCTTGAATTATTTAAATAACTGAGATAGATAGTTTATAAGTATTAGGAAAAAAAGTTGATAACTAAACTCATTAGAATAGCTTTGGAAATTTTTTAGAGGATAGTGTAGTATAGTTAAAGAAGTAGATGTTAAATAGTGTTCTTGAAAGTATTCATAGATGTCAGCAACAGTAGATAGGTGATGGCAATAAAATAATGGGTTTTTATGATGAAACTGGTTTTTTTCCCTGTTGAATCCAAATGAACAGAAGCTCATTTTTTAAATGTGCTAGAATTTTAGCTATTTGTGTTAGAATCATTTTTAGCACATGCTTCCTGCTCCTGCCTGCCAGATGTTTAGCTCCTTAGAGAGGATTCTGCTCATGAAATATAAGATATTTAACATATTCTTTTGCATCTCTCTCTGCTCTCCCCAGGCCACATTTTGATATCTAATTAAAGCTGCTTTTTATTTAGGGGGAAATTTGTTGCCCTGGAGAATATCAGCTGCAAGATTAAATCTGGTTGTGAGGGACATCTTCCGTGGCCTAATGGCATTTGTACCAAGTGCCAGCCAAGTGCCATCACACTGAACAGACAGGTGAGTTGTTACATTGTAATAGAAGACTTTGAGGAAAGTGTCTCTTAAGCACCACTTAACTGTATAGGCAGTAAACATAAAAGGCGTTTTGTGATTGATTGGTTTTTTAGATTATTCTGAGGTCATCAGATAGCAGAGACATTTCAGCTCTTGAGGGGAGAGAAGCTCAGGCTGTAGGTTTTCCTTTTCCATTGAGCAGTATGGTACAGATTTGAGAATGTCTAAAATCTTACCATTGTTTGTCCTGTATTCTGTGTGCTAGAGACTGACAGACGGTAGCCCTAGTTTGATTCCCTCTAAGATAAGACTATTAACAATCTCTTCCTACTGATACTTCTTAGTGCTTAGCAAAAGGTAAGTTTTGGGTTATAGCTTACAACAGAAAACAGACTTCCTGACTCCAGGATTTAGTGAATGTTAAAAACCAAGTAGAAAGCTAATCAGAATATTCTGTATTCATTCTTTACCCCTAAATTAGAGTACTCTCCTGCATAGCTTTTCCTACTTGTCTCTCTAGTGAGCTTCTGCTACTTTTTTCCTGCTACTTTCCTAAGCATTTTGTATTTTAGTTTCCGTAAAAGTTATTTGAGCCAGCATTTTAATAAATAATCCTTTAAGACAGAGGTTCTTAACCTAGGGCCCATGAACTCTTAAAAAATAGTTTTATAATTATCTCAGTATAATTGATTTCCCTTATAATCTTATGTATTTTAATATATTCCAAGAAGGATCGCTAGGCTTCACCAGCTTCTCAAAGGGGACCATGACACAAGGAAGGTTAAGAACCCTTGCTCTAAGATGAATTTTAGTTTTTGTAATGGTAGTATTCTTCTAAGACTCTGGGTTGAAAGTTGATCCTTTGCTGCTTATCTTGGTTTGGATATTTAATAAGTATATTGATCTGTTTTAGTCTTTCCCATCACTGTTCCTGAAGCAGTCTTAGTTTTTAAAGCTTCCTATTATCCCTTCATTTTGACCCATCTTTATTCCAGATATTTATTAGTTTTATTAATGATACTTATTTTTTATTGATGTTAATTTTTAGTCATGCTTCTCCATAAAATAGTATGTGTAAGTAATAGAGATATAAATGGATTAATCTAGGAAAATAAATTATTTGAAGACTGTGACCTTCATGAATCTCTTGGAATGAAAGTCATCCTGGTGAACCTGACTCATTTGTTTCACAGAAATATCGGCATGTAGACAACATCATGTTTGAGAATCACACGGTTGCTGATCGTTTCCTTGACTTCTGGAGAAAGACTGGGAACCAGCATTTTGGGTACTTGTATGGACGGTATACAGAGCATAAAGACATTCCTCTTGGCATTAGGGCTGAGGTTGCTGCCATTTATGAACCCCCTCAGGTACAAACAAACAAACAAAAACCTACAGGATTTGATAATTCATTGTCATTTTTGTAGAAAGAAAAGAAATAAAATTTCACCTGCGTTTCTTATTTCTGAAGGCTTTTTGAATGCCATTTTCAGTTAGCATTTCTAAATTTTCACGCTAAAAGTGTTCATTTGAATTGTTAACCCCACCCCTCCCACCATTTCAGTTAAGACCAAATAGTCCTGTTCAAAGATACGGCTTCCAAAGATGTGTACATTCATTCAGCTTTAGAGTGGAGCCATCTAAAGCATATTGGATTCTGTTCTCAGGGACCTCGTTGCTTGTCATGGTGCTGGGGTGCTGAGAATTTGACAGTTCTGCATGGGTGTAGTGTATGCTGCTAAAAAGGACCTACAGTTTTCAGATCATTTATTCCTTAGGCCTCATCTTGCCTGAGCTTTGGATGCTCAGACTTTGTTAGACATGACCTGTCTTTTAATCTGATTTTTCTAGAGCATTTCATTCGTAGTTCCTAAGCAGGACATCTAGCCAAGAGTATTTACTACAGAATATAGTTAATGGATAGTATTAACTGCAGAATGTATATGGCCACCAATTGGAACATTAGAATGTCTTTGGTTGCCACATATGTTATGTTTGTCTGGTAATATGAAATGAAATTAAATCCCACAGTGTATTTGATAACACATTGTAGGGTGATGTTGATCTTTTTTTTTTTTTTAATGATGATTCATCATTTTGCAAAAGAGTCACTAGGTGGCAATGGAGACACTACTTAAGAAGCTTGGTTACTTTCAGTTTAAATCATATACTGTGCCATCTTGAGAAATTCCAGATTTGTAGAATATTTATCTGGAGCTATTCATTACAAACCATTAAAGTTTTAAAACATTCTTTTAAAAGTAACAGTTTTAAGAGCATTTATTTGTAATTTTTTCCTAAGTTAATATGGCCTGCCCACATTCAGTTTAATGGAATAGAATGATCAAAGTCTCTAATTTGGAGATCCTGAATGTTGGAACAGTTGACCTTCAGCAACCCTTGAGCTCATTAGGAGTTGAAGCTCGTGCTGCCACATGTCATTAAACAAGTACTTTTCTCTAGATTTGTAATAAAGTCTTGATTTGACCTATGCCCTAGAGGTATTAATGACCTCCATATGGGGGATATTCAGACCAACATAACGGTACTTTTGTTGGTTTGCCAGAATTTGACTAATTTACAAGGATATATTCAATTAGTATAACTCAATCTTGGGATTAACTTTGCCTTCCCACTCCTGCAACTGGGAGCTCTGCTAAGTATGATACTTATTCTTAATGAGCTACAGTATACATTTAAGTGAAGATTAAAGTTCTTCAGTAAACTTCTTGACTACCAGGAAATGGGAGAGTTGTATGTCTTTAGGTATTATATTTCATATGAATAAATTCACATCTAGAACACATGAGGGTAAGTTAGTTTGTCACAGAACTAAATCTCCTGGCTACTCTGGTGTAATAAATAAGGTACATATTTTGTGGGTCCTTTTGAATTTTTTTGTATTAATATCGTGTTTTTTTCTCTTCTACATAATATTTTGTATTCTTTTACCTTTCAATATCCTTTTAATGGCAAAGTGGTTATTAAGCTAAATGTTATTTTTAAATAAACCACACAAATACTTTTTCAGACTGTCACCTTGGGGTTTGTTTTTTTTTTTGTCTTACCACTTGCACTGGCTTTAAATTCTGCTCTTGTCTTCAGTTGCTTCTGAACTGAACAAGTCCATCATTTGGAATAGGATTGCACTCCAAAAAATTACATTTTTCAAGGGGGGAAAATGTGAGGACAACCTTCCATTAGTCTTTAGTGACAATATACTCAGAAAAAGAGCTTTTATCCTAAACCTAAGCCAGAATAATCATCTGTTTTAATTTGTTTTTTTCTGCTTCTTTCTCAGCAAAGCTATGTGCTTTGCAGATTTGGGAAAGGCTATGTTTTCAGTTGGTTGCTTAGAGTTCTTTTTCTGCCTGAACAGTTCTCCTTTTCAGCATATTTGTAGCTCTGTGCATCCTAACAAGAGGTGAGAGTAAAGAGGATACCCATTGTTCTGGATATCAGCCCCGTGGTTACTCAATAATGTATACTTTCTTTCTAATTCCCCCACAGATCGGTACACAGAACAGCCTGGAGCTCCTTGAAGATCCTAAAGCAGAAGTAGTAGATGAGATTGCTGCCAAACTTGGCCTGAGAAAGGTATTGGAGCCTTCTGTGAGCTAGTCTGAGTCTTTGCAGGAAGGAATGTTAGGGTATCGTATGGGGTGAATGGCAGGCAGGAGGGAATTTGTCTCATCTGGGATCAATTCTCCCCAGCTGCACAAGGTCAGTTGCAGACCTGACACATTTTGAAGGCTCATTTGTGTTTATTGGGCGCCAATAGCTTTTATACTTTTGGCCTTAAAGTGAAATGGGAACATTTCCCTGAGCATAAAAAGATCCAAATGCCAGAGCTGTTGTACTTTTAAATAGTCAGCCACCCTTCTTGAGGATTACATTAAACAGCAATAGAAGGAAAACCCTTTCGTTTCTGTCCCTGGCAGGAGTGTATTCCTGGAGTATTATGGCATTAGTACTCTGGTACAGTTCTTTGTCCTGGTTTCTCTTTTCTGTAGGACTTTGTGTGTATTTTTTGACATATTAGTACCATCAAAGATTCAAATCCCTCTGAATTGTTAATTTTCTTTTCTCTGTGATTGTAGGTCTAATTCAGTTGTCATTGAATTTTCTGTTTAGGAGTCTGAGAAAGACAAGTCTTTTACTGTTTTATTTAGACTAGTCAAAAGTGAAAGCAGAGGAGAATATTCCCTTTGGTTGTGTTAATCTTGCATACACCAAACCTTTGTAAAGTTGCTGGGTACTGTGGAAATGTGTGAAAAGAAATGTGTGAAATATATGCATGAACATGACATTTTGGAAATTGAGGCTGTGTGGTACAGTGATGAGAACACTGAACTTAGAGTTCCAGAACTTCAAATCCCTGTTTGACCACTTAACTACTTTCATGATGGACAAATCACATAACCTTTCTGGCCTCAGTTTTTTCATCTGTAAATTGAGGAAGTTGGACTCAATGTCCTTAGCCATCCCTTCTATCTGTAGGTCTATGAGTTTGTGACCTAATGAAATTTAAATGTCAGCGGACTTGTAAGTCTGACTTAACAAAGTTTAAATGTCAGGATGTGTAAGTCAGATTATGATTCTTCATATTTTTGGGTCAGTCTTAGCTGGCAGTGGAAATAGGTTCCTACAAATTTAGGGGAAAAAACTTATATGATTTCAAACCTAAAGTAAGAATCTTTGTGCCAAAGTTCTATCTGTTCAAGGTTCTATCTCTTCCAGCTATCCTCTCTTGAAAGAGAAATTAATATTTTGTGTCCATTTCTTCCACAAAGCTATTAAGGGAAAAGGGAACAAGCACTTAAGTGCCAGGTACTATGCTAAATACTTTACAGATACCTTATGTTATTGATAACTGATGATCATCATCGCACCTTTTAGTTTTTAAATCTTTTCCCAAAGAGACTGAATTCCTAATTTGGCTTTTATGTTTTGTTTACTGCTTAACCAGACTTGTGCCATAAGCTTTATTCTTTATTGTTGCCACCTTTCTCCAGTTCATTTTTTTAAAGAAATTTCAGATCCAGATTTAAAATCTTTCCTGATCTTGAGATCCTGATATTCCAGTTTGAATTCCACTGCAGTATTGTTTGTGTAGTTTTAAATTAATACTTTGCTGTAGCCTGCTTACTCCATTCCTAGACTTCTCTTGGACTAAGTCTTTTAGCTTTAATATTTCCCCCCGTCCTTGAGCAGCTTTTTTGAAAGTCTGGCAAGAAAGATTAGTCATGTTGAACTCAGGTGGCCAAATTACATCAACTGTGGAAAATAGTACTAAATGTTCCCCAGGTAACTGATCTTTGGTGGTGGTATCAGTGGTGGTTGTGGTAGTAGTAGTGGATTGGGTTGTGTCTGTGTTGGTGTTTACGTCTGTGTGTCTTTTTTGTAAGAGATGAAAAAGTGTTCTCTTCAGCTCCTCCCCACTCCAGGCTGATGGATATGACTGGAGTGCTTTAGTTGGGCAAGGTATAAACCAGGAAATTTTATATGGCTTTTCCTAATCTTTGTTCAAGACTTTAGTTTTCTAAGGTATAACTGGGACACCAACATCCTTTGTACTTTCTTCTTTCCTCTCTTCCTTCTTCCCTCTGTCCCTCCCTCCCTTCCTCTCTCTCTCTGGCTTGCTTACCTTCTAGATAGGAATAAGCAGAAGTTGGCCCAAAGAGGAGTCTAGTATTCTTTATTATTTGCTATAAATGTAACCTTTAAGGTTATGAGAAAACTAATTTTTAAAGATTCAGAATTGAAAATACTGTTTTCTTCTTATAATTGTTGACACTTAGAAGCGTTCTTTCCTAGATCCAGCAGTTCCTCCTAATTTTGTGGACTACAAGGAGCTATTCCTTGGTTGAAGAACCTAATCAGGCTCTTCCACCTAGAATTCTTTCCATGACAAATCCCACAAGAAGACAGAAACTTTGCCCTCTCTCCTGGAGAGATAAAGAAACATGGGGAAGTGTAAGAGAGACCCCAGTTCAGATTCGGGTCAGATGGCCTACTTTCTGTGTGAGTTACCCGGGCCCCAGGGTCTCATCTGTAAAGTGGCAGTACTGATGCTGAGGACCCTGCTGTGCTCCCCGCCTCTTAGATTGTTGTTTGGAAAAGTGCTGTGTGAGTGTGCGAGGTGCAGTCATTTCTTTTCAGTCTTTTTGATTCCACAGAACGCGAGGTTTTATTTGTTTAGCTGTCAAATAGGTATACCATGCCAGCTCAGAAAAATGTGTTTGGCGGGGGTCAGTGTTACTGTCCCCTAAAATAAATGAGGGAGCCCTTTAAACTAGACAGAAGCTCATCTTCAGTTATTGCTTGCTCTGTACTAGTATAAAATGTGTGGGGAGGATTAGCAGCCAGGTCAGATGCTCGGTTCTCATGCACAGCCTAAAGTCATTCCATCCTCTTCATACCCAGAGTATGCTGCAGCTATTCCCTTTCTCAGCCTCACTGTCAGCCACTCCTGCACTCTCACGCCAAGTCCCCAAATGCATTTCCAAGGTTTCCAGGCTCCGAATTCAATCACTTTTACCCTCTTATTGCTGCCCAGGTTCTCAGTCTCCCATTCACTCCCAGGCCACTCCTCTCATGCCAAGTCCTAAAATGCACTGTGGAGTTTTTCAGGCTCCAAACCCAACCACTTTGGCCCCACTGTAGCTGCTCAAGAGAGCCTCTCACTTGCTGTTAGGCATTCCCACTTATGGACCTTGAGTACAACCACTAACTGCCCTTCCACACTTGGGTCCCGCTGGGCCTCCACACCACCTTGACATACACCAGTTCTTTTTCTACTTCTTATACTCCTGATTACCCCCAGTGGAAGTGCAGTCATTCGTTCTCTTTTGTGGCTAACTTCACAGTGCCAGAAGGGGAACAGTCTTCCCACAACAGGGCTATGCTTGCTTCCAGCTTCCCTGCAGTATCCCAAGCTCTTGTTAGACATAGGTAAAGGGTGAGATCTTTGAAAAGAATATACTTGATTCTCACAATGAAGAGAGTGAAGAAGAGATATGAGTGAAGACCGAACTTGGCAGTAATGTGGCTAAATTGAAATGCATGATTCCAGGTTTTCTAATGTGAGAGTTGAATCCAATGATAGATTCTGATTCAGGAAGCTTTCTGGACAAAATTCTTTGGTGACCAAATTGATGATGCAAGATTGTGCAAGGAAAAATTCTACTCACAAGTGAATTCTTAGTAATGCACTAATGTTTCCTGGCACTCAGCTTACATGGGAAGAATTTTATGATGTAAAATTTATAGGTTTTCTGATTTAAATAGGTATAAGCCCAAAACATTATGGACTGATAAGATAAGATTCTTCTCTTTTAAAGCGACATCCAAAAAAGATGTGTATTTTCTCTTTTATTAAGGTTGGCTGGATATTTACAGATTTAGTCTCAGAAGATACCCGAAAGGGTACTGTTCGATATAGCCGCAACAAGGTAAGGAAGATGCGGAGTTAAGTGAAAAATTTCTATTATTTTTAGCTTAATCAGCTAGTTTAGACTAGAGATTTTTGTAATAAACCAATTTTATTTTGTATTGACAAGGTACTTTTATAGTCCTCCACTGAGTTTCACGTTAAATTATTTTCCAGAAGAGTCCATATGGCAAATTAGGGCTAGAGTCATTGACCCTCCTGATATTAGTGGCATGTGATCCATTTTTATCTTAATAAGTACATTTTATCTGTGGGTGTTCATGGGAGATTCTTTGTGCTGTTTCAGAGTAGCAATTCTGAATAGCCAGTTTCAGTGAATGTCCTTCATCAGGCATTAAATGCCTACTATATCTGAGGCACTGTGCTTTGTGCAGAAGATATAAAAGTGAAATCAGACAGTGCCCCTAAGGATCTGTATATTAGATTAGAGATGGATTCAACTGTACCTTGGAATATGAGTCCACAAAAGAGTTCCAAACTGAGGGGCCACAAGAGATGATGTGAGGAGAGATCAGCTGAACCTTGAAGGAAGAAGAAGATGTAAGTGGATAGATATGAATGTAAAAAGGTGGGACCCATTTCAGGTAGTTGAGGTATTTTTTTCCTTCCTTCCCCTCAGTTAAAAATGCTCTCTCCCTTTTTACGTTGTGTTTTTTTCTTCATCTTTGTATCCTAAGTGTTCACCTAGCATCATGTCATTTATGTAGGTGATTACTAAATGGTGGTTGAATTGGATTGAATTTTGTTTAATGTCTTGGCATTACTGTCTTGCATTATATTCTGTTGAAATAAAAAAGAAATAGGAATGTATTCTAGTTTGGGTTCTTTTGTTCTAGGACACATATTTTCTGAGTTCAGAAGAATGTATAACTGCAGGAAATTTCCAAAACAAGCATCCCAACATATGCCGGCTTTCTCCAGATGGGCATTTTGGATCCAAGTTTGTAACTGCAGTAGCTACAGGTATAAACTTGTTCAGAGTCAAATTTGTAATATCACTGTTTTGTGTGTTTCAATGCATTTATCTTATACCTTTAAGAAGTTCTTTATACTTAACTGGCATGGTCCTAATCCCTTCTTATAATGGGCCAGTAAGGGACAGAGGAGATGGTTGTTAGTCCCCATTTGCCAGTCAAGAAAGACTCAGCACAAGAAAATGACCTCATCACAGTCAGCCCCATAACTAATGGCAGACGTGGGAATCCAACCTAGTCTCATGGTCCAGAGTTCTCTCCATTAGACTGTTGCTTTTGGCAAATTAATTTTTGGCTCCCTTGGGTCTGTATATGCTTCTCCCTACTCCCTGAAACAAGAATGTGAAGTCTAGGGGGCAGTTAGGTGGTGCAGTGAATAGAGCACCAGCCCTGGAGTAAGGATGACCTGAGTTCAAATGTGACCTCAGACACTTAATACTTATTAACTGTGTGACATTGGGCAAGTCACTTAACTCCAAATGCCCTGCCTTCCCCGCTCCAAAAAAAAGACTTAAAAAAATGTCAAATCTAGTGGGAGATTGGTAATTTGTTGGTTCCCTAATGCTGCTTAAATTTGTCTTTGACCATCCAAATAGCAGGAGGTATTCTCACTCATTCTCATAGTGGCCCATGAAAAGGGAAAACTAATGCTTTTGTTCTGTGTTCTAGCTTCTTCCTTTTGTTTTTCTGAATGAAGTGGCCATTGTGAAGTACCATTTCCATAAAACTTTTTTAGGGAGCAAAGAAGTTTTTTGATGTACATATAACACACACACACACACACACGTAAATTTATGGTAGAGTTATAAAAAATTATAGCCTGTAAGAGGCATCATGAAATGTCTTCAAGAAAGTCTTGAGATGTTGCAGTGGTAAAGAGCAGTAAGTGCATAGCACCATCTCTTTTGAGAGATGAAATTTGAGTTGGAGACCTAAGTGACCAAACCATTAATCAGTGTTTATGGAGTAACCATACTATACTGGGGACTCACTGGCATTGTGGAGCAGATATTGTCTCTACCTTCCTAGAGCTTAACATTCTAGTTCAGTTCATTTAACTTTAATTCTCCTTACATGGAACCTGAATAGATTGAGGATATGTATGACTTAACAGTCATATGTATGACAAAACTTATAAACAACTCATTTACACAAACAACTATTTCTGCCATACCTTAGAACTATCATGTGAAAGCACGGAACTCTTAGAGGTTACTCCCAAGGACTCACATGTGTGGGAGGAGAACATGTTACCCTTAGGGGGAGGCAGCTGAGTCTCCTCTGAGGTTGTGATGGCTCTTGGCTCCCAGTGTTGTCTTCCATATTGCCTTGGTTGATTCCACTGAAATTGAACTTATTAGAAATTCATTTGGATTAATAACTTTTTTTGATTGAAATCTATTGTTTTTTATCATTTTTATTTTCAAGTGTGTTCCTAGCTCCTCCCTGATCCAGAGAGCATCCTTTGTCCAAGAAAGGAAATTAGTTCATCAAACTGACATGCTGATATCTGATAGTTTGTGCATCATTTCACACCTCTTGCTCCCACTTCTGCAAAGAAAGAGGGAAAGTACAATGTTTCTTCTCTACTTCAGGGCTGAGCTTAATCATTAGAATTCAGGGTCTTCTTGCCCTCTTCTGTTTATATTGTTGTCATATATATATATGTATATATGTATATATACATATATGTATATATGTATATATACATATATGTATATATATACATACATATATGTGTGTATATATATACATATGTGTATATATATACATACACACACACACACACACACACACACACACACACACACACACACTTAACTGGTTCCAGTCTTCCCCTGTACTGTTCATCTTTGTTATTTCTTGCATTGCAATAATACCACAGATGGACATCTGCTTTGATAAACATTGTCTTTAAAAATACAAATACCACTAAGTGGCTAAGAGGCTTGCAGTGATTCACACATTTGTATAAATTAGTTCAGCCAAATTACCTGTATTCTAATACCTGGCATAGTTCAACTTCCCTGAGGGAGTAGCAATTTTGATTGAGTAGAGAGGAAGTGGGAAATTTTGAAGCACAGAACCTTTTGGAAGGATGAGGAACTTGGAAGTTAGAAACCTTGTCTAGTGTGAGTATTGGGGGGATTGGGAAGAGAGGAGGGAAGGAGTAAAGAAAGGTAGGAAGGGTACCAGAGGTAGAGTTGACTTTCTTAAATTTTGACTTGGGCCATAAAGGAAAGGAAAGGATCTTTTTCTTCCTTTTTCTCCATGTGCCCCTTCTAGCAGAGTACTTATTAATGCCATTAGAATTATAGTCCAGTTCTCCTATAAGCGAAATATGCTCTTGTGAGCCAGCCTGAGAACCCAATAATCACTTATAACTTACTTTCTGTAACACAGAAAATCTTCTATCAGATAAGGTCCTAAGGTCTGAAATCAGTTTATAATAAACTCTCTTCTGATTGGAAACTACAGACTTTGACCTCCTAAGAGACAGGAAAAAAATTGGACTTGTAATCAGGAGACTTGGGTTTGAGTCTCAGCGCTTGACAAGTCATTTAACCTTCAGCTTCCATTTCTTCATTATAAAATGGATACAGTAACAAATGCAGTACTTATCTCATAGGTGATTGTGCATAATGTTATGCTTTGTGAGCTGCAAAGCACATACCTGTTACTATATTACCCTGCCCAGAGTGATTAGTGTTCTTAATACTTAATTCCATATATCACTAGATATGTGTTCGGTAGACATTTGACAAAAGATAAGGTCATCAGTTCTAGAAGTATAGATTTTAGAAGGTCTTTTAGTTTACCATTGGACGTGCCTCGAAGGATTAATGCTCATAATGTCGTGGTCTATACTTTTCTGTTTGATATTAATTAATTTTTATTATACTCCTAATTAGTATTATATTAAAAATAAAATTGTTCTTTTCACTAATTTAATGAGGGTTTTATTTTTTATTTTAATAAATGTCCAAGTGTGGGGGCAGCTAGGTGGTGCAGTGAGTAGAACTCCGGCCCTGGAGTCAGAAGGACCTGAGTTCGGATCTGGCCTCAGACACTCAACACACATGAACAAAAACCTAGCCGTATGACCTTGGGCACGTTACTTAACCCCAATTGCCCTCTGAAAATAAAATAAAATAAAATAAAATAAAATAAAATAAAATAAATGTCCAAGTGAGAGTGGGTGAATCCCAGCTGATACATCTACGTGGCTTAGATTGTAAGGGGGAATAAAATAAAAGTGACTTAGCATTGGTCACCTTGACAGCTCTTTCTCTAGCCATATACAGAACGCCTTCTGCTTGAGCTGTTCAGTGGTGGAAGAGCTTTCTTCTGTGGATTGGAGTGAACTCAGAGCCAGAGAGCAGTTCTTAAGGCCAAGTGAGCATTCTGTGTTGTCCTTTTAATTTCTTTGCCTCTTCACGGGGTGGCACAAACAGCTCACTCAAGGTACTTTGGAGTCTGCTTCCTGTTTTTGTTTTATTTATTTTTGGTGGTCGTTATTTTGCTTTTACTTTTTTGGATACCTAAAGCAATAGTTAAAATTATGTCTGGAAAAGGGAAAGTAGAGGCCTCAGAGCTAAAAATGGCCTTTAGATAACAATCCAGATTGGAGGAGTAGATGTTAATCACATAGTTCAATTGCAGATTCAGGCATGTAGCATTTGGGCTGGAGGGGGGAGGGGGGAAGGTAGGGCAATTGGGGTTAAGTGACTTGCCCAAGGTCACACGGCTAGTTTTGTTTTCAGTGTCTGGGGCTAGGTTTGAACTCAGGTCCTCCTGATTCCAGAGAGGGTGCGCCACTTAGCCACCCCAAGTAACATAGCTTCTTAAAAGAATGTAGCACATTTCTGTAACGCTTATTGGTCTGTAAGTATTTTCCTCATAGCAGCCCAATGTGGGTATCTAGTATAAGAAGTATTATTCCTGTTTGACATTTGAGGAAACCGAGGCTCCAGAATGTTGAATGACTTGACCATGAAATCATCAAGGGAGGATTCAAATTCAACTCCTCTGGTGGCAGTCTTTTTTAAAATTTTTTTATTCAGAACTTAATAAATAGAATTTAGCATTTAATAAATTGGGCATTACTACATAGGAAGTAGAACAGAAAAAGAAGATTGTATACTAAATTGTGAATCTCTGTTACATTCAACTTTTTTCCTTTTATGTGCATAATAAATTAACTGTGTGACTTTCAAAGTCATCCTGCTTGTCTTTGTTTCTCTCTGGTATTCTGTTTTTCTCCTGCACATTAAAAAAAATGCTTCAGTGACCTTCATTTCTTTCTTTTCTTTGCAATCCTATAGGTAGCTCCCTTTTCCCTTGCTTCTAAAGAGCCTATTTTTTTTTTTAAATAAAGAAAAATGCTAGATCAAGTACAGCAGGGCTTATTAGGTTTTCCTATTACTATCCCTTCAAGTCCCAAACTTTATCACTTAGAGATGTTAGAAATGAATGTTTTAAGAGCTCTCTCTCCCTCTACTAGCACAGTAACCCTGTGTAAACTCCTTGCCATCTTAAGCATTCCAGACTTTTGAGCACCTTTTCTGAGGACTATAATATATAATTAATAGTAAAGTAGAACCTTAAGAGACTTTTATAAAGGAAAATGATAGTCAGTTGATTCAGGCTTTCTTTGTGTCTTAGCCCATATTTGGTTTCTGGGAAAGTTAAAAAATAGGTTAGGAAAAAAATTTGGGAGGGCTCTCTGTTCCAGATAATTTCACACCACCATTAAATCATCAGGGCTTCAGTTTCTTGATATTCCACCTGGAAGGGGAATTTACAGTCCTTCTCATTGAACTTGCTTTTGGAGTATCTCCATATGAATTAATTTTGCTTTCCTTAACAGCCTTCAATTTTATAAGTAATACTTTTCCATTTTCCTCCTGTCAAAGGTCAGATTTTTTTTCTCTCTCCAGTGTTCTATTACTTGTTTAATGATAAACTTGATAACTACTGCAGGTTACAAACATCCAAATTAAAATATTAACCATGTGGTCTTCCCTCCCTTTTCCCCCTTGTCTCACCCCATCTCATTCTCCTCTTCTCCCCCTTCAACCAAGTAGAACCTAGTGTTCTGATGTATGGTTTAATCATTGAGCAGCCATTTTGTACTAGGGAAAGTACATATATATCACATTCCCTGATCTCTAGGAGTTACCATTCATTTGGTTGCAGACAACCGTTTTTCCTTAAATACTTCCATAAAGGCTTTGTATTCAAGATTCTGGCCTTAGGTCTCCCAATTAGTTCAACACATGACACTGAAATCAATGTAGGCCACTAAAAGGTGGGTAGTGTTAGAAGTCACATGAATGTCCTTGTTCTTAGTAAACATATTGCCATCTATTTTTGTGATAAGGAGCAAAGTGAAGCAGACACATGCAATGATTTTCCAAAGAGAATGGGTCAGAACTGTCCCTGAAAGAATTTTTGTTTTTGTATAGATGATGCCTTTCCCTAAGTAAGCAGATCTGATCCCTTTTTCAGAATGCCGTGGTGTTAACTTTCCATCTTCCAAAAGGTTCATTTGCTTATGAACTAAAATTGTTTTTTTTATAACATTCTTAATCATTTTTATTTCAGGGATTGAGCTTATTCCAGTATCCTTGATAGCCTTTGTTCACTAGACCTCTCATGTAGCTTTTATCCTTTCAGGCAGGATGGCGTAGCAAAGAAACTGAGAGTCAGAAGACTTAGGTGCAAGTTTCATCTTTTATCTCTTTCTTTCTGTGACTTTGTGCAGATAATTTAACTCCTCTGAACTTCTGTTTCTTCTTCCACAAAATGCAAATAATGCTTCTTTTTTTCTTTTTGGAGGGGGGAAGGTAGGACTGTTGGGGTTAAGTGACTTGCCTAAGGTCACACGGCTAGTAAATGTTTAGTGTCTGAGGCTGGATTTGAACTTGGGTCCTCCTGACTCCAGGGCCAGTGCTCTATTCACTTCACCATCTAGCCACCCCTAAATAATATTTCTTTATACGGTTGTAGCAAAGATTCAGTGTGATCATGTATATAAATCACCATATTATAAATGTAAGCTATTATATCTTGAACCTGATTTTAAGTTGCAACAGTTTTGCTTTTGTTTTGAGGAGGTAGGGCAGAAGAGTCGTCTGCTATGCACAGGATTACTAGGTACACCTTCCTAGCATGTGCTTTTTTTTCCCAGAATCCCCAAGAGATGGGGTTTTCTGACATTTGTGCTTTCTTTCTGCTATATATACCCTAGTGCCAGGAAGAACACAACTCAGGTAGATGTTTGTAAGGGTTAGGTTAACCATTTACTGATATTTCCCCAATTCACGAGAGGGTGCCACTGATTGTAGACTGTGCATTAACCTAAAGTATGTCTTACCATAGTGTGCCTAGGGACATTTTTTTTTTTACGTTGTAAATTAAAATAATTTAGTGTTTCACAAAAGGATACATGGAACTCTACTCAATTGTGAGGGATTCTATTTCCTCTTTGAAGATGATGAAGTTATTTATATATGGTTGTTTGCAGTGTGTTTGTTCTGAAGGTTACTTTTTCTTTCAGGTGGTCCAGACAACCAAGTTCACTTTGAGGGTTACCAGGTATCTAATCAGTGCATGGCATTGGTCCGGGATGAGTGCTTGTTGCCCTGTCGTGATGCACCCGAGTTGGGTTATGCCAAGGAATCCAGCAGTGAGCAATATGTGCCTGATGTATTTTATAAGGTAAGAAGTATAAGGTTCATATCAAGAAATGCCTGTTACAAATTTTTTAAAATATAGTGTGAATCAGTTTCCTGCTCTTAATGTTTCATTTTCATTGCCTGGTTCAATTTGTAAAATTTGCCTTTGTCCTTGATTTTTCCTATTCTTCTTTTGCTTTTGGGAGGGCAATTGGGGTTAAGTGACTTGCCCAAGGTCACAGGGCTAATTTTTTTTGTGTTAAGTGCCTGAGGCTGGATTTGAACGCAGGTCCTCCTGACTCCAGGGCCAGTGCTCTATTCACTGCACCATCTAGTCGACCCCTATTATTCCTATTCTTGAGTTTGCCCTTGGATTTCTATGGTCACTGGTAAAAAAGAAAGATCTTTTATTATGTTGCTAAAAATTAGTTTACTTTTGCAACTGGGAGTGGTACACATGAGAAAAGTCTTGTGTTCTCATAAAGGCTACTAAATAATAATAACAATGGCATTTGCTTCTCCCCCCCAGTTTTCTTCAGGGAGAATGACAGGATTGGAAAACATACTCAGTGGTGATCTAGGTCTATTTAGTATGAAGCAACTACATTTTGTTTATGTGATATAAGTCGTTTTTTCTCTATTGTATTTTTTTTTTCAAATGCTTTATTAACTTCTGATTTATATCATTCATTTCTGCAAATTTTGAGTTACAAATTTTCTCCCTGTTTTTCCCCTACCCACATCCCTAAAATATCGGTCCCACAGGATATCCCCTCCTCCAGTCTGTTCTCTCCCATATCTTCACCCATACTCCCTTCAACTTTTCTAGTAGGACATGGTGGATCTCTATGCCCCAGTGCCTGTATATCTTATTTCCCAATTACATGTAAAATAGTATTAATAATAATATATATACATATATTTTTTAAGCATTTGGTTTAAAAACTTTGAATTCCAGATTCATTCCCTTCCTCCCTTATCACCCACCTTTACTGGGAAGATAAGCAATTCAATATAGATTGTATATGTGTAGCTAATGCCAGACATTACCATAGTAGATATATTATAAAAGACTGATTATGTTTCCCTCCCTCCTATCCCACCTCCCATTTGTTCTATTCTCTACTTTGATCCTGTCCCTTTTCAAAAGTGGGGCTTCCAACTTCCCTCCCCACCCAGCCTGCCCTTCCTTCCATCATCCCCCATCTCATCCCCTTTCCCCCTACTCTCCTGTAGGGTGAGATATCCTATTTAGTATGTATGTCATTCCCTCCCTGAGCCAAATTCAATGTGAATAAGGTTGATCCATTCCCTTTTGCCTTCCTGTTCTTCCCCTCCATTGTAACCATTTTCCCTTGCCTCTTCTATATGAGATAGTTTGCCCCATTCTGTCTCTCCCCATCTCCTCATTATATTCTTCTCTCTCACCTCTTGATTTCACTTTTTAAGTATCATCCCTTTCTATTAAATTGGTCCTGTGCCCTCTATCTATGTATACCTGTAAACATATATATACACATTCACATTCATATGCCTATATACCCTCCTATATAGACATATATATATATTCTGTTCCCTTCATACTGAGAAAAGTTTCATCAGTTACAATTATTGTTTTTCCATGTAGGAATGTAAAGAGTTCAACTTTGATAAGCTCCTTTTGATTTCTTTTCCCTGTTTACTTTCTCATGCTTCTCTTGCTTCTTGTATCTGAATGTCAAATTTTCTATTCAACTCTGGTTTTTTCTTCAAGAATGCTTGAAAGTCCTCCATTTCACTGAATGACCATATTTTCCCCCGAAACATGATACTCAGTTTTGCTGGGTAGGTGATTCTTGGTTTTAATCCCAGCTCCTTTGGCCTCTAGAATATCATATTCCATGCCCTTCAATCCCTCAATGTAGATTCTGCCAGGTCCTCTGTTATCCTGATTGTGTTTCTACAATATTCAAATTGTTTCTTCCTGGCTGCTTGTAATATTCTCCCCTTGATCTGGGAATTTTGGAACCTGGCTATAATATTCCTGGGAGTTTTCTTTTTGGGATCTTTTTCAGGAGGTGATTGGTAGATTCTTTCAACCTCTATTTTGCCCTCTGGGTCTAAAACATCAGGGCAGTTTTCCTTGATAATTTCTTGAAGGATGATTTCTAGGTTCTTTCTTTGGTTGTCTTTGGCTTTCAGGTAGTCCAGTCATTTTTAAATTGTGTCTTATTTTAAATTATCTATTATTTAAATAGATCCAGGGATCTGTTTTCCAGGTCAGTGATTTTTCCCATGGGATATTTCACATTACCTTCCATTCTTTCATTTGTTTGGATCTGTTTAACAGCATCTTGATTTCTCATAAATTCACTAGTTTCCATTTGCTCCAATCTAATTCTGAAGGAATGATTCTCCTCAGTGAGCTTTTGAGATTCTTTTTCCATCAGGCAAATTAGGCTTTTTAAGGCAGTCTCCTCATTGCCTTTCTGAGCCTCTTTTGCCACTTGATTTAGTCTATTTTTTAAGGTGTTATTTTCCTCTGTCAGGCTGTTGACTCTCCTTTCATACTTTTCTTGCATCTTTTTCATTTCTCTTCCCAGTTTTTCCTCCACTTCTCTTATCTGCTTCTTAAGGTCCTCTATGGCCTGTAACCAGCTCATATTTTCTTTTGAAGCATTTGGTGTAGGAGTTCTGACCTCACAGTCCTCCTCCTGTTCCATGCTTTGATCCTTTTTGTCCCCAAAATAGGAGTCTAATGTTGAATTTTTCTGTTTATTTTGTTTCCTTTGCCTAGGCATGTTGCCACTCAATTACTTGACTTTTGGGCTTTTTGCCACAGTAGGACTCTGCCACCAGACAGGGGAGCTTCTGTCCCAATTGCTTGGGTTTTCTTAGCTGCCGGAGGTATTAGTTGGGTGCCCTCTCTGAAGCCTCCACACACTCTGGCAGGCTGGTAGTACACCTCAGGACCTCCACCCTAGACTGCAATCCAGATCCAAGCAGGTTAAAGCAAGAGTGAATACCCCTCAGAATGGTTGCTTGGTCACCCTGCAGTTGCAGGACAGGAGCTGAAGCTGCCGAGTGGCTTTGGCTGCGCCAGGGCTTCTCAGCAGCTTCTTACCCCAGGGGGAAGAGGCCTATGCACTCCCAGCTAGTGGGTCCCAAAGTCCACTCTGCACTGACCTCTCACTTTGTCCTTGGCATCTATGTGTTGATGATTCTGGAAACGGCCACAGCTGCTGGTGTTCTGAAGTCCCTCTAGCCAGCTGCTGGCCAGGCTGCCCTGGGTTTTACTCTTGCTCACCTGGGGCTTGGGTCAGCTCCCAGAGTGCGGCGCTGGCTGATTTTCGCCAGGCTGCTGGGCTGTTCTCAGTTTCTTTGTGTCATTTTGTGGGTTCTGTGGCTCCAACGTTTGTTTAGAGTCCCCTTTTACATGAACTGGGGGAGGTGGAAGCTGGAGCCCTGGAGAAGTCCTGTCTCTACTCTGCCATCTTGACTCCATCCCCTCTATTGTATTTCTAATTCCATCTGTTGAGCCCTGTAACTGACCACAAGGAAATAGAGTTCATGATGTCTCCGTCTTTTCCGTCTCTGTGGTCCTTTGAAGTTCTTTGACATCTCTATTCTGTATTCTAAATAAGAATCTCTTGATGAGGCATGAGGATAGTGTCTCTGTGGTCCTGTTTAGTTTACTTCCTGTATTCTTATTTTCTTCTTGGATACAGTTTGGAGGATGAAGATTTTAACTAACGAGCAGTTGTTAAGACTTGACCACCATTTAACCCATTTAGTGTACTAGTTCTTACTTCATGAGACAAATTTTAAGTCTATAATTCTATGACGTTGGTGTCTGTCTATATCAACTTTCACTCTAAAGCGGGGGTTGTTAATCTGGAATCTGTGAACTTTTTATAAAAAATTATTCTGATAACTTTATTTAAATATAATTGATTTCCTGTGTAATCCTATGTATTTTATTTTTTACATTTAAAGACATTATTTTGAAAAGGGGTCTTTAGTTTTCTTTGGGTTGCCAAAGGTGTCCATTGACAACAAAAAAAGGTTAAGAACCCCTGCATTCAAGCAGCCAGGATGAACAAGACACTGACAACATTCTGTGGAAATTTTCAAACTCTCTCAAATTTTTTTTATGACTTTGTGAAAGTTTGAACTTTGGGTCAGGAAACATGTTTCATGTCAAGACCTGGTTGATTGCATTTCATGAAAACCTCTTGAAGACTTGGTTGTCTTTTAGTGTTCCTGAAATTCAGTATATTGAGTTAAAAATGTTTTCTGGATTAGGAACCACATGGATAAGTTTTTCATCATGCTGTTGAGCCTTTGGAAAGCTGCCAGTTTTGTTTTTAAGGTATAAGAGGGACTCTTAGAACTTCCTATAATGAAGAGGAGTGTGGATGGAAGGAGGTCTGAGTTTCCTAGATACATTATCCATAGTCACTTAGGGCAATACATCTCATTTGCTGAGGCATCACTGAGCTTTACTCAGAGCTAAATGCATTTGTGATCATCTGTTGTATAGATCCCCTTCCTGAGGTATTGGTGGTGAGGGCCGCAGCAGGTCTGTCTGCTCAGGCCAGTAGGGAGTCAGGAAAGCACTATGAATTGCTTCCCATTTTTGAGCAGCCTGTATGCTTGTCAGTAGTAAATACTTTGTGCATTCTGGGACATAGATTATTTTTTTTTTAAACAAATGCTTTATTAACTTCTGTTTTACATCATTCGTTTCCGCCAGATTTTGAGTTACAATCATTTCCCCCCATTATTCCCCTACCCAACCTCCCAGAATAGCAGCCCCACAAGATATCGCTTCCTTCAATCTGCTCTCTCCCATACCTTCTCCCATACCCCCTTCGACTTTTCCATTAGAGGAAGGTGAATCTTCGTGTCCCAATGCCTGCACATCTTATCTCCCAATTATAAGCAAAAGAATATTAATAATAGTATTTATATATATTTGAAACATTTAATGTTAAGACCTCGAATTTCAGATCCATTTCCTTCCTCCCTTGTCACCCATTCCCTCTGGGGAGATAAGTAATTCAGTATATGTTGTACATGTCTAGCTATGCAAACCATTATCATAGTTGATATATTGTACAAGGCTGCTTATAATTCCCTCCCACTCATCCCACCCCCCACCTGGTCCATTCCCTACATGATCCTGTCCCTCTTCTATAGTGGGTACTTCCAACCTCCCCTCCCCCCAAGGATACCCTCCCATCAATCATCCCTCCTCTCATCCCCCTTCCCCCTATTCTGCTGCAGGTTGAGATATCCCATTTAGTATGTATGTCATTCTCTCCCTGAACCAAATTCAATGAGAATGTGGATTTGCCTTTTTTTTTCCCTTCCTATTCTCCCCTTCCCTTGCAACCACTTCCCCTTGCTTCTTCTACATGAGATAGTTTACCCTACCTTGTCTTTCCCCATCTCCTCTTGCCACTTTCCTCTCTCACCTCATAATTTCATCCCTTGAGTATTCTCCCTTCCCAACAAATTCAACCTATGCCTTCTATTCATATACACACACATTCACATATGTATTCATATGACCACACACCCTTCTTCCATTATTTTCATAGTGAGAAAGATATCATCAGTCACAGATATTGCTTTTCCATATAGGAATATAAATAGTTCAACTTTGATAAGTTCCTTTTGATTTCTTTTCACTGATTACCTTCTCAGGCATCTCTTGCTTCTTGTGTCTGGATGTCAAATTTTCTATTCAATTCTGGTTTTTTCCTCAGGAATGCTTGAAAGTCCTGTATTCCACTGAATGACCATATTTTCCCCTGAAACAAAATACTCAGTTTTGCTGGGTAGGTGACCCTTGGGTTCATTCCCAGTTCTTTTGCCCTCTGGAATATCATATTCCATGCCCTTCGATCCCTCAGTGTAGAAGCTGCCAGGTCCTGGCTATTCTGATTGTGTTTCCACAATATTGAAATTGTTTCTTCCTGGCTGCTTGTAGTATTTTCTCCTTGATCTGGGGATTCTGGAACCTGGCTATAATATTCCTGGGAGTTTTCTTTTTGGGATCTTTTTCAGGAGGTGATCTGTGGATTCTTTCAACCTCTATTTTGCCCTCTGGATCTAAAACATCAGGGCAATTTTCCTTGAGAATTTCTTGAAGGGTGATTTCTAGGTTCTTTCTTTGATCATGGCTTTCAGGTAGTCCAATAATTTTTAAATTGTCTCTCCTGGATCTATTTTCCAGGTCAGTGGTTTTTCCCATGAGATATTTCACATTGCCTTCTAATTTTTCATTTGTTTGGATCTGCTTAACAGCTTCTTGATTTCTCATAAAGTCATTAGCTTCCATTTGCTCCAGTCTAACTCTGAAGGAATGAATCTCCTCAGTGAACTTTTGAGATTCTTTTTCCATCTGGCAAATTCGACTTTTTAAGGCATTCTTCTCCTCATTGCCCTTTTGGGCCTCCTTTGCCATTTGAGTTAGTCTATTTTTTAAGGTGTTGTTTTCCTCAGTCAGGCTGTTGACCCTCATTTCATACTTTTCCTGCATCCTTCTCATTTCTCTTTCTAATTTTTCCTCCACTTCTCTTATTTGATTTTTAAAGTCCTTCATAAGGTCCTCTATGGCCTGCAACCCACTCATGTTTTCCCCTGGGGCTTTTGGAACAGGACTTCTGACCTCACAGTCCTTTTCCCGCTCTATGCCCCCAAAATAGGAGTCTAGGGTTGCATTTTTCTGTTTCCTTTGCCTTGGCATGTTGCCACTTGATTACCTGACTTTTGGGCTTGTTGCCACACTATGGTTTTAAGGCCAGATAGAGGAATTTTCATCCCGAACGTGTGGGGGGCAAATTCTGTTTCTGGCAAGCTGTAAACCCACCCACGACTTCTACCCTAGATCACAATCCAGATCCAGGGAGGTTAAAGCAAGAGCGATTACCCCCCAAGACTGATCACTGGATCTCCCTACAATTAATTCGCAGTCCAGGAGCTGGAGCTGCCTCTGAAAACTACAAAATGGCGTGTCTCCTCAGCGGCTTCTAGCCCCCAGGGGAGGGAGCCGACGCATTCTCCCAAATACAGGTCCCAAAATCCATAGTACACTAACCTCTTACTTTGTCCTAGGCATGTCTATGTTGATAATTCTGGAGTTGCCACAGCTGCTGGTGTTCTGGGGTTCCTCCAGCTGGCTGCTGGCCCTGCCGCCCTGGGGCTAAAACCTCGGCTCATGGGGACCTGGGCTCCGCTCGGCTCTGCTTCCTGCGCTCTGTGCGTTGCGTGCTGCTGGCTCCCAGACCACTGCGCTGGTCCTTCCTGCAGGGCTGCTGGGCTGTCCTTAGCGGGAGGTTAGCTTCTCTGTGTCATTCTGTGGGTGCTGGGGCTCCAGAAGTTGTTCAGAGTCCCCTTTTACATAGTTTGGGGGGAATCTGGGGGCAGAGTGGCTTGGATGAGCTGTTTCTACTCCGCCATCTTTATTATCTTGTTTTTAAATAGAGGGGAAGAAGTACATGTAGTTATGGTAAGTAAAAACATCTTCTGTAAGGATGAATGGTTCTTTGCTTTTAGATTAGCTTTATTTTTCCTTTAGATTATTCCTCTAAGCTTTTTGGATTGAAAGTGTTACCAGTGTCTGAATTTTATTGGTGCAGAACTCTAAAGTAGTAGTAGCAATTGAAGCAGTACAGCTGCAGGAAATTATTAAAAAATGTGAGATGGAAGAGCCAGATCTGGTAAGCAAAGAAGGGCTTCAGAGGTGACAGACATGTTTTTTCTTGTAAATTATGTTGTCTGTATGCCTATGGAACAAGAGTTTAAGACTCTGCCATGTCCTACTTGTTTAAAAAAAAAATTATAGCTAAGACTTACAGTGATACTCCCCTGTGGCTGACTCATTCTGATGCCCTCTTGTAAGTCTGAGGAGAACAGAGGAAAAAATGGTTTCTGTATCAGTTTCACAGGAAAACACTTATTAAACCTTTTTGTTTGTCTTTTTCTCTCTAAGAAAAAGCTTTTTGCTATTACTGCTTTTTGCAACTATCTTATCGGCCTTGATTGGGCAGCGCTTCCTGCCTTTTGATAGGAAAGTATTTGTACATGAGTCAGAAAACTCATTTAAGTTAGCATCCAGTTTGAGGAGCTAGTCATTGCTTTCACATTTGGTGAACCATCCAAATGAATGTTGCCCAACCTGTAAAATGTATTCATGTGGTTAAATAGTTTTGACCCATCTTTAGAGCCTGATTGATGAAGATCTTGACAGCTGCTAGCTAACCATTCACTTAGATTTGGGATCTAGTTAGTACATTTCAATCAAACTTTCCAGTCAGTGGCCTGAAAACCAAAAATTAGTGTTTCCTTTGGAGCATTTCTTCCTTGAGCCACTTTTGATTCCTTTAAGAAAAGGTGAATTCTGAGAACTAATTTGAGTAAGTTTATTTAATTTGAAAGTGTATTTTTAAATATTGTTTAGTATAAAGATACTGGTATGAGTTTTTAGAGTGTTGAGGTATACATTTCTATGGTTTTTTTGTTATTGATCTCTTGAATTCCTGATTTCAAGCTTCCTTCCCTGTTTCCATATAATATATGCTGCTTCCTTGAAGCTTTCTCTATTAGGGGCAAGATGAGATTTGATTAGTCATATTAAATTTTCTACTAGATTTGGATGTCTAAACATAACCTGATGTTGATTTGTGGTGGGGCTACGTAGAGGAGAAAAGTGAAAAATGAAGTTAGTAGACTCTTGGAAGCACTTAAGTTATCCCATGTTAATACTTTTGTGCCCTTTTTTATGTTAACGTTAAAATATACTTAAAAATATACCTTTCAGGGGCGGCTAGGTAGTGAGTAAAAGTGCCGGCCTCGGAGTTGGGATGACCCGAGATCGAATTCGGCCTCAGAAAATAAGCACCCACACATAAATAATGACTAGCCTTGTAACCTTGAGCAAGTTACATAACCCCAATTGCTTTAAAAAATAAAAATAAAAATATACCTTTCAGTATCAGCAGTAAGTAAAGATACCATCCTTATGGTATTTATGATGCCTTTTTATTGCTGATTTTTCATGTCCAGAGATCTCACCAAGAGGTGATCACTAATGCAAGGAGACCATTTCATTTGGGCAACCTATGCATTCACAGCTCACTCCTGTCTGTGGTGGGTCTTGCCAGACTCTGCATGAGGACCCTTCTCTTTCCCATTCCCCTAGAAGCTGTCTGATAGACATAACTGTTTGATTAACTTCTTACTTCCTCAGCATTCTCATGCCATTCTCTTATCTAACCTGGACTGCTGTAAGATAAGTAAGTGAAGGGGGACAAACCCCCCTCTACCTTTTTTTGACATCTTGTGATTCAGAACTTTCTTGCTCCCCACCTAACTATAACCTGTAGCTTGCATTCCCTATTTGGGGGTCCTCTCCACTACATCAGTGAGTTTACTAATCATGACCTCTTGGTGTTTCCATGGTGATCTCCTGGGCCTAGACACGTTATAAGTTCTGGCCCAGTTAACAGGATTTTGACACATTAGAATGTAGTCTATTTAAATTTCTCTTTTTAAATAAATAATCAAGGGGACTATTCCATCCAGAAGAGACATTTACATATTCCAGAAATACTACTTGGTTTGTTTTTTGTCTTTGTGAGATGGTAAACTTTATATTGGGTATCAGCCTCTAAGAGGCATTACCTAGAAAGTTTGGTTTTGTCTGTTCTTCTGCAGTGGCTTTTACATATTTTTAATTCCTACAATAAACAATCTGTAGACCCCAGATGATATCGTTAGTTATGGAGTGTACATAACTTCTAAGCATTCTTTTTTTTTTTTTACTTCTAAGCATTCTTAACATTTAAGTTCTTAATCAGGTTACATATACAGCTGTTTCATTCCAAAGGAAACTCAGCTAAGTGTGTCTTTGATACAGGTCCTTTTGGGTGTCTTTGTCCCAGATTCCAAACTTTTAGATCTGGGTTGTGAATAATTTACATGCAGTTTTTGCTTGCCCTTTCAAATTTATACTACTCTGGTATGAGGACCCTGGAGAAAATATTGAATATAGGTTGCATTCTTTCTAGGCTGAATGGCTGACATATAATTTTCCTGAGAGTAGGGATTATTTTACTCATATCTGTTTCCTATTGTCTGGCACAGAGGAGATATTTAATAAATGCTTGTGATTGATTCATTGAGCATATTTTGCTTTTTAAAAAATTCAGCCAGTTTGCTTCTATACATAGAAGCCATCAGATGGCTTCTTTGATTGACTAGGAGTGATCTGAGTTTACCTGACAGGCCTGTGCCTCCTCAACTTTCAGAACCAGACAGCCAAGAATTCTACAGAAATGTGCCTCATTAAGGGTCCCAGGAAATGTGAACAATATTCAACATTTGTTGGAGACTTGAATTGAATGGCTGAATGAAAAAGCATTTAAGTGCTTGCATACTATGTGCCAGGCACTGAAGAGGAGTATATACTGACTCTACCGTATGAACATAGTGGGGAGTGATATGACCTTATGTTTTATCTCTTGCCTCCAGGGTTTGGTAAACATATTGAAAGCATATGTTGAAACTCTTCAGTCAGTGTTGGATACAGTTTGTCACCTGGAAGTACTTGAGATGTTTTTATAACATCACCTAGTGCGTAGTCTGGTTTAAATTATATAAAAGAAAGTAACTCTGAGGCATCCAATGTATTAGTTCAGTCACACTCATTATCAAAATGCTTTTGTGATAACAAGACACCTTATAAGCCCCATGTTTGTGAAGTTAGAAGGATCTGTTCCCAATACCCCTGTAATAAATGAGGCTGTGTGGAAGGTGCTATTTAAAATTCTTCTGTTCAGAAGGATAAACAGACCTCTCATTTTATGCAGATTTTAGTGAAGGGAAGAATGTCTCTACAACATATGGGACAGTGTTTAGTGTCATTGCTAAATATGAGCATTGCTCAGCATCATAGCACTTCGCCTTAGTGGCTTTGTTCACTACTCCTGCTGTATCATAGTGTGTGCTATTTTCTCCCTAGATGCTTTCTTCTTGAAGATTAATTCTCATACAAGTTTGGTTTACAGGAAAAGAAAATAAGATCCAGGCAATGTCAGAATCAGAGCTTCAGGAGTATCATTTGTAATTATTATCTGGCTACTCTGCATTTATTTTCTTTTCACTGTTCAAACCAGAACCACAGACTGCCTTAAAGTAAAAGGGGTTTTAAAATCTTTGTGATGTGTGATTGAGTAATTGAATTTAGGGAGACTATCAGGGAGAATAGCTGACTTATGGATACCTCATAAAAGAGTTACAGTTCTGTTTTCTGGGTGTTGGTGACTTTACTAGCTATGTTTAATAGCATCAGCTTCCTACTTGTTAAGCAGTAACCTTTGACTTGTTTAGTAAAATTACCTGACATAATAGACTTGGAACTATAGCAAATATTTATTTGTAATTTTAGTTCACTATATTCAGAGTAGAGGAAGGATGGTGAGGAAAATTCTGTGGACGAGAATAGTTTCTAATATGTAATTTTAGGGTATTGAATTGGGCCATTAGGAACCTTTAATATTTATTGAGCATTCAGTGTATTACATGCTATTTTTAGCAGCATAAAATATATTGAAGATGTGGGCCTTGCCTTCTAAACACAGTAAGGAAGGAGTTTATGCTTAGGGTTGAATGCTTTGCTCAGTGCTAGGCACATTAAAAGTGTCCAGTAAATATTTAATGACTTGCTTAGAATGCATATCACAACATGTTTACTCAAGCTGTGCAAATTTTTGAGCAAATATTTTTCATCACCGAGGATCCTGTTTGTAGCTTAAATTCTTCATAGAAAACTTCAGAACTTAAGTCCAATAGGGGAATTCTGATATGTTGAATTAAGATAATTTCTGTCTCATAAAAGATGATCCTTTGTTTAAACTGCCTTGCTCTCAACAGGCAGAGCCCTAGCATTTAAAATAGAAACATGAAAGACAACAAGGATCTTAGTATTTGCACTTTAAAGGAATTTAGACTGTTAGCAAGGACTAACCTAAGGCTTTCAGGAGATGGAGTGTTTCATACAATACCCTGTGCACTCTACTTCACTTCTTGATTCTCTATGCTAGAAAATCCTAGAGGAAGCTGCTAGTGTCACTAGTTTCCCCTCCTCACTGGTTTGTTGGAAAAGAAGCCAGTGTCTTAAAAGATCTCATTTCTCCATTTCTTAAACTAGATGGTACTGACCAGTCTGTGGAATTTCCTGCTCTCTTGTCCCATCACAGGCTGCTTTTAGTCTGCGCGCGCACACACTCTCTCTCACATATTCTCTCTCTCTCCTCTCTCCCTCCTTTCTTCCCTTCCTCTCTCTCTCCCTCCCCCCCCCCCCTTCCTTGATTCCTGCCATATGATGCTTTTGCTTCTAAGCAATACTTAGAGCAAGGGAACTTAGCAATGAGGACCTTTGATTTCTGATTGTTCCTTGTATCTTGCTACAAGTGGAGATAAAATTGCTGACACTTTGCTGGTTGCCAAACTTAGAGTTAAGACATCTCCCTCCTAGTGTACTCTGTCTGACATTTGCTAAGGCCCATAAAATGTAATTGCCTTTTAAAATGGTACATGGGGTTAGGGATTGGCTGGCAAAGGCATTGAGGCAAGGGAAGAGGGAGAGATAAAAATTACCTGTTTTTCCCCAGGGAAGAGGGGGATTTAAGTACCCTTATTTTGGGGGGAACAGGAAACAGGGTTCACTTCGGTAGTTAAATTGAGAGGGAATCAAATGCCATACACAGAAGAGGGGGCATTTAACATGAAAATCCCTGGAGGGGAAGAAAGATTAAAGTGAACAGGTGCTGGAAAAATGTTTCTGCATATTAGAACTTAATTAGATTTGAAGATGATTTCCAGATGGGCTAATTATGTGTGTTGTTACAGGTTATTTCTTGTAGGGGCAAGAGTGTATTTTTGGAAATGGTGATTTAGTTTGATTGGATTTGATTCCTGCCTACCATATCACATTGATCTAGAAGCATTCTCTTTTGGGACCTTGACATCCCACTCATAAGATTCCATATCTTAGACTGCTGTCAGAACCAATAGAATCTAAGAAAGCTAATGCCCCTGCCCCCTAGCCACCCTGACTGCTACAAAATAATCCATAGAGATAGCCACTTGTCATGTGAATGGATAAATTATTCTTACCCAGATTGGTTGGAAAGTCATTTCAGCTATGTAGGAAAGAAAACAGAAGAAAACTCAAAGAAGTGACACATTTCGAGAAAGCTTTGAATCGTGGTGGGTTATTTAAAATTTTTATTTTCAGTTACAAATTCTCTTCCTCCTTCTATTCCTTTCCCCACCCATGGAGAAGGCAAGAAATGTAATATCCATTATACATGTGAAGTCAGTTAAAACATTTCCACATTAGTCATGTTGAGGATAAAAAAGGCAAGAAAAAAAGATAAAACTTCAATTTGCATTTAGAGTCCTTTCTCTGGAGCATTTTTTATGAGTCCTTTGGAATTGTCATAAATGATTATGCTGATTAAAGTATTGCTATTGTTTTGTACAATGTTCTCTTAGTTATGCTCACTTTACTTTGCATCAGTTCACGTAAATCTTCCCAGGTTTTTCTGAAATCATATCCTTCATTTCTTACAGGACAGTCCTATTCTATCACAAACACATATCACTATTTGTTCAGCCATTCACCAGTTGATGAGCATCCCCTCAGTTTCCAGTTCTGTGCTACCACAAAAAAAGATGCTACAAATATTTTTGTACATATGTATTTTTCTTTGATATCTTTGTTGAGTGGAGACCTAGTAATAGTATTGTTGGATCAAAGGGTATGCACTTTTATAGCCCTTTGGGCACAGTTCCAAATTATTCTCCACAGTGGTTGGGTAGTGGATCATTTGAATGAAAATGTGGAAATCTAAAGTCTTGCTGCTATGGTAGTTATTGCTGTTATCATTATTATTATTATATAAAGCAAATGATGATAGTGCCAAAAGTGTGCCAGACAGAATGGTCTAGATAAATTTGAGTAGGGAAAGTATACTTTCATCTGGGGGTTGAGCTAGGCCTTGGAGAAAGAGAGGGATTCTTTGAAAGATTGAGTTGGGGAAGGAGTGTATTCCACCTGTAGGGATGGGGGAGATAGGATGGAACAGTCTGGGTGAATGCATGGAAATGACAGATGACATAGAACACCAGATTGAAAAACAACTGAGTTTAAGCTACATTGTAGATATGGATGTATAGAAAGGTCTCACGCCAGAAAATTTAATTTAAAATGAGAGAGGTCCCAAATTTGGGCCATTGGATTTCTCATTCAGGTAATAGGGTTGTTTGGCTTACAAGTAGCTTGTGGTGGTTGCCTCTAGAAGCTAGAGATACTGATGACCCCCTTTGAACATTGTCCTGGAAGGATGCTAATGTGTTAGATGCTAATGTGTGGCTTTGAGCCACACTGACCACCTCAGGGGGATCTACTTGCAGCCACTTCAGTGTCTGAAAGCCTTAATAACATAAACTTTTATGTAGGGCCCTATAATTGGGAATTATGGATATATAATTTATATATGACTCAATGAATGATTTATATGATAAGTGATGATTTAGATAGAAAGATTACGCCCCCCCCTCACAGAATCTTTAATGAAAAGCGTCAGTTCTTATAAATTTATTTCTTGAGCTGTGTTTCAATTCAGAATGTTTGACATAAATCGGATCTAATTGTCATGTTATGATTAATGAACATATGCTGGCCATTTTTCCCCATAATTAAACTTTATGTTCGAAGCATCTGACAAAGCAAAACAAGTTTAGACTTTGACAGATTGTCAGAGGGTTTTTTGTTTTTTTTTTTTAGTTCTCTGTATTTTTTGTATGTGTGTGTATTCATTTGTATATATGTTTATTACCACTCATCAAGATTTTTAAAGGAAAGTTTTCAGAGGTGGGAATGGGATTATTAGGCAATGGTAATTAAATATTGCTTGTAGAGGACAGCAGTGGTACAAATCAACTTAGTGTGGAAGAGATAAGTATCACTAACCTATCAGCTTTTTTGCTTAGCTAGCTTACAAGGCCACCATGGCACATTTGAAGCTCCACCATTTGGGAAGGGAGCAGGAAATGTTTGAATTTATGCTCCCAGTATTGTCTTGCTATTAGCCAGTAGTACATCTGCTTTCCCATGTTATGGCTGTAGTAAAATGCTCCAAGAATTGATGGAAGATGAATCATTTGTGAAAATATGCAGATTTTGCTTTTTTTCATGAGCTTTAGAAAGAATTGAAGTGATTCTAAGGCTGAAAATGAAGGAGAAATGTCCTGTCCTTCAGTGTTCCTATATCAGCAGAGTGCTTAACCGCTGACTTCTTTTTCTTTTAGGATATAGACAAGTTTGGTAATGAGATCACTCAGCTGGCCCGTCCCCTCCCAGTGGAGTATCTGATCATAGATGTAAGTATTTCCCTTATATTTAGTCTTCTGGGTTAGTGTTGGAAGCTATACTATACCATGGAGAACAATTTACACCACATATCTTAAGAAGCTCTGTGTATGCCTGGAAAAATTCCTAGGGAGAAAAAAAAGATTAGGAACTTAAAAAACAAAAAATCCCAAATTCTAGGGCTTTTGTTTTATTTCCTTGAAACAACTGAAGGCTCTCCAGCCCCCACCCAGTTGACAGAATATTTAAGTCACTGATCTTATACTTTCTCTGAGGGTGAATTAGAGAAGGCCAAATAAAGCAAGTTGAGATTGTTGTCAGATTAAGAACTAATATTTGGCCAGTCCTATCAAGATACTGAATTTCTTGCCAGTGGATCCATTTAAAAAGCTATATAGTATTGTGCCTTTTCGTCAAAGAAGTAAAATCTAGCCTCAAGCCCATGATTTCACTGTCTTTAACTTTTCCAGAAACCCAGGAAATAATCAGTCTTTTTACTTTCCCAAAATAAAATGTGGTTTTGTTAATTTTCTCTTGTCCTTGTTCACCTCAACCCTATTCCAGTGTCTTCCTCGCTTCTTTAGCTATGCCCTAAAGAACTCCTATTTCATAATTAATAAGCTTCCCTTCATTTTAGAACCATCATGCTCTTTCCATCCTCTGATACAGAGATGTGACTTCTGAGATAACACTGCATCCCTGGTCATCTTTTCTGGTACTGGTTGTACCTTTATCTTCTTTCGTACACACCTGACTTCCTGGTCCTAGGGGCAAGGTTGGAATATTCCTTGTTCCCCATTGCCACTTTCAGACTTTCTTTCTGCCATTCAGCAAACCTTCCTCCTTGGAGGTTCTTTCTATTACTTTATCCAGATTTTGATGGCAATTATCTAGAATAAATATCTAGATCATCTTCCCTTCTTTCTTAAAAGAATTCAATACATGGGTTATAGTCTTGTACTCCAAACCTAGGGTCTTTATGTTAGGAGACTTCAGCATATATGTTGATGTTCCTTCAAATACTCCAGCCTCCTCCTTCCTTAGTCTTCTCAATTCTGAGACGTATTCTGCCATTCCACCTTGGCTATACCTAAGGATAGCCAGAACCTTGGTCTACCTATTACTCGTGAGCTTTCAGTTTATGTGATTGAGAATTACTAAATTCTTTTATCTTGTCACCATCTCTTATTTCATCACTACCTGAGCTGTTCTTCATCCAGTGCATGACCTCTTATTTTTCCACCAGTGATCACATCTGCTCTGGCTTTGTTCCCCCTTTTGTGCCACATGTTTTTTTAGGTATGAAAGCTATAAACACAAAGAATGAGGCAATCATTACTCGAGCTTGTGCACTCCAGGGGAGACCACAAGTACATATATAAATACATATAAGATAAATATCGAGAGAATAAGTACATGGTAGTTGTGGTAGGAAGATGCTGATCTGCCTCGGGAATCAGCTAAGTCTTCAAGCGGAGGAAGGCATGGCTTCCATCCAGGTACAAAGGCACAGATGTGGGAGACTGAGCGTCCTGTGTGGGCAGCAGAGGGAAAGGGCAGGCATGCCCATTGATAAAGAAAGCTAGGATGGGGCCAGTTTGTGAGGAACTTTAAAGGATAATAGAGGATTTTGCATTTGATTCTAGAGGCTATATGGACTAACTGAAGTTTATTGATTATAACATGATCATGGGGCGGCCAGGTGACACAGTGAATAGAGCACCAGCCCTGGAGTCAGGAGGACCTGGGTTCAGATTTGGCCTCAGACACTTAACACAAAAAAACTAGCCGTGTGACCTTGGGCAGGTAACTTAACCTCCCCCCCCCCAAAAAAAAAGAATAACATGATCAGATCTTTGCTTATGGAAAATCACTTTGGCAGCTTTTTGGAGGATTGACTGTAATAGGGAAGAGACTTGAGGCAAGAAGACCAATTAGGAAGTTGTGGCATTTATCTAAACCAGAGGTAATGAGAGCCAAAACTAAAATAGTGACTGTGTGAGTGTCTTATGTAAGAGCTATTGTTGAGGTAGAAATGGCAAGATATGCCCAGGCATATATGTTGGCAACATAAATATATGTTGGATGATAATGCTGAGGTTGTGAACCTGAGAGCCTAGAAGAATGGTGGCACGTTTGAAGGGGAAGGAATACGTATTTATTGAGTTCCTACTATATACTAGGCAACTTAAACTCAACATGTCCAAGACAGAATTTGTTATTTTCCCTTTTTTCTTTTAAAAGGTGTCCTCTTTCTAGTCCCCCAGTTTGCAACATCAGTGTCCTCTTTGCCTTCTCTTTCTCTTCAGACTTCATCCACTGTCTCCCTGCACCCTTAGAACCTCCATTTTGAGGAAGAGCCAAGGACCGCCATCTTTTATTCTCTATACTTGACCCGCCATGCCCTGAGGGTGCACCTCTGCTTTTAAGTTCCCTTTTATGTGTCCTCTGCCCGAGCTCCTTAAGGGCCTTAAGTACCCCTCCTAGGCTGGGAAGGACTGTCTTGTCTCTTTGCTCTATTTGTTTTCTCTAGTACTTAGCACAGTGTCTGGCACTTAATGAGCACTTAGTGCTTCTTGACTTGACTGTCACTGTCACACCTCATCAGTTTCCAAGTCTTGTCCATTCTGCCTCTAAAACTTCTCTTGTATCTGCCTTCTACCTGTTCATCACCCTGGTTCAGCCCCTCATCACCTTGCCTTTTACCTGGATGATAGCAGTAGCTATCTGATCCCCTTGTCTCAGTTCATCCACCCTTCACATGGCTTCTAGAGCAGGAGCAGGACACAGTGGAGAACATATTAAAGCGGACAAATGTAATGGTAGCAATAAACCCAGTAAAACAGAGTGGAGCACCATCAGCCCTGTCTGAACTGATTAGGTATTCTTTTGCTTATTTCTTGCATTTCTGTCGTGCCAGGCCCTGTGTTTAGACTCAGAGTGGGCATGTGATTGAGGCAGGAAAATATCATTGCATTTAGAATAGTGGAGCCCTGTGAGTAGAGCCTATTGACAACCCATTCCAATTGACAGCTCCACAGAACATATTTATTACCCTGTCAGTAAAGACATCTGTTTTTTATACTACCTAGGGTGTAATTAAGTTGAAAGCAGATTGATGAAACATATATTTAATGTAAGTTGGGGTGATTCGAAACCAAATTTATGAAATGCCTTTCCCTCTCCCTTTAAAAATGAAGTTGCTGCAGTAGAATAATTGTTGATTCTACATTTTGTGTTCAGCTACAAAGTATGAATAGTTCCATTCCCTATACCTAAGATCTCTGTTTGAGTCAAAGTGCTTGAATCACCAGAACACCCTGGGCAGAAGCAGATATATAGCAAAAGACTGAATAATGCAGCCCATAAAAAGCCAAGTGGTGGGTAGCTCAATAGAAAACATTCAACATGTTCTGTTTTGATACAGAATTTCTAAAGAGTGGCTTATTTAAAATGTGCTCCATTTTAAGTCTTAATGTTCTGAAATAGTCCTCTCTGTGTTCCAAAGATGTGTGGAAATGTGGTTTGAGGGCTTCCTCAGTTTCTGAAACTGGACCAGGGTGAGATCAATCCTTTATGAGGAGAAATGAGGGCCTGCTGCCGTTTACTGAGACTCTTGTTTAGGAGAGTGGCCACCAGCTTATAGACGCAGAGGATCATACCTCTCAGACTGTGTGGCCTCCTCTTCTGTAGCTCTCCAGGGTAGGATGGTGGCAGTGAATGATGGTGCATTGGTTCCAGGTTCACTTAGCAGTAAACATCTTGGAGCCACTTTCCATTTCTTTATGCCCATCCTTTTCCAAATTTAAAATTTTAAATAGTAAAATACTTTCCTAAATTTATCTCTGTTTCCACACTTGGCCATTGCAACATGGATCTCAAACCTAAAGAGAATTTTGAAAACCTTATTCTGCCCTGACTGTAGACCCTTTTGATGGTTCAGCCTATCCTCTTTTGCAACTGGCACAGTCACAACAGAATCCCAGGCTGGCGAGCTATGAAACAGTTCACTGCCTTTGCTTCTGTAGAAAGCTGAACGGAACAACATTTCCAAGGCTTAGAAATAGTCCCAGAGGATCCAGAATGGCTGCCCTAAATCTGAGATAGGTGTAATCCGCTACTGCTGTAAGTGTCATATTGCAGCAGAAAAGCTGTGTCAACCAAAAGGTGGTTAATAGCTCACACTTGGGTGCTTTCATGGGGAGGGCATCTGCCAGTAGGAATAAAAAACCCTATTTGTATTGATTCCTGTACGTTTACCACTGTCCCTGTCACATGTATTGATTGTATTTTAGATTTAAAATGTTCTTTGTCATCACTTAAACCTTTCTGAGCCAAATGAAAGGATTGAGACTCAGCTTTTGGCATCAGCTCTTGAGTCTAGGCTTTTTCTTCATTGAGGAAGAGCAAAGAAACTGTGTTCCTTCTGTTATTCATTTGCTTTTGTTTTCCTTCCCTTTTTTGCACAGTACAAAGGCTGCATGGGGACTGTTCCTGGACACTGAAAACTATTATCCAGTGCCATTAATGGTTCTAGCGATCTGGCTTGAAGTTGTTCCATTTCCTGAAATTGTCACTGGTTGGGTCTGCATGTGCTCCCAAAACCAGTCACGTGAATCTGAGCCTCTTCATGCCTCCCAGAGATACCCAGCTCCTATTAGTGCCGATGGGAGTTGAAAACTACCCTTTAGTATAAAGATGATGATAGGAAAAAAACCAATAATACTGTATTAAGAAAAGGCTCATAAAATGGAAGCTGCCCACTGACTCTGTCCTGGCAAGGTCTGAACTGCAAAAAAACAAAATAAAAAGCCTAGTGATAGGACCAGAATATCCTGTCCACATTGTGAGATTTGACTACAATTTTTTTGCTCCTAGAGTCCCATAGTTTCCTAGTCTTCATTTGGGAATGATTCCCTTTGAAGTTAATTTTTTTTTTCATTGTAAGAATTTTAAAAACCATTTCAGAATTGATACCAGCACCTTATAAAGCTTAGGGACCCTAAGTGCTCTGAGCTAAGAAGAGATATTGGAATAGCGTCTATATCCCTGTCATATAATCTGTTTTACCCTAGATTCATGTTTGTTTATTTACTTAGATCACGACGACTTTCCCCAAGGATCCAGTTTATACTTTTTCTATTTCACAAAATCCTTTCCCTATTGAGAACCGAGATGTCCTAGGAGAGACACAGGTAAGCTCCTCATCCTGAGAAATATATTTTAAAAGATCTGAAGATTGACCCTGTGTCAGTGGTATTTTTCCAGAAAGTGCCAAGTACTTGATCTGTTCCTGTTATTCATGCCTCTCAAAGAACCTAACCAGACCTTTGACTGAGACAGTTTTGATCTTAATTGCTGCAGGACCTGTGACTTCGAGTGACAGATTATTTAGCCAGGCCAATCTCTTCTAAATCCCCAGAAGCCTTTGGGGCCTTGGGGGAAGGACCCTTTTCAATTGACTCTTCACTTTTTCCAAAACTCAGTGGTTATGTTAGGTACCTTAGCAGCAGCCCTGTTTTATTAATTGAGACAGACTCCTGCAGCAGAAGAAGAAGCTGCTGTTCTCCTAGGTCTACCGCACGTCCTGAGATGCAATCTTGTTGTCTTTCATAGATGTAGTAATTAGAATGGCCTGGATTTCTTTAGAGCTTTCATAACTAATATTTCCATAGGGCTACTTCTCAAGAAATTTGTAAAGAATTGTTATTCCTCCTTTATAATGGATGAAAACCAAGGCTCAGAGAGCTCAAGTGACCTCCCTTGAGTCACGCAGCTAGTAAATGTTGAATACAGAAGCTAAGTTTGTCATTTCACTACAGCACAAGGCCTCTTCCATTGAAATGTCTTCTTAGTTTTGTTAGGTCTAGGAATGATAGTAAAGATTGAAACATTCATGTACAAATTGGTGTTTGTTTGGATTTTTAAAATAACGTTCTCATCAATATTAGGATGAAATAGGTCTAGGTCTCTGCTAACTCATAACACTCAAGTTAGACCAACCAAAATAAAGGGCAGATCTTGAACTATTCTGCAAGTGTGTACATATATGTGTGTGTGTGTGTGTGTGTGTGTGTGTGTGTGTGTATTTTTTTTTTTTTACATCACCGAGTAGCTGCTGACCTGTGAATAAATATCTTAGAAAACAATATGAGTCAGGGCAGCTAGGTGGGGCAGTGAGTGAGAGCACTGCCCCGATCAGTTCAGGCCTCAGATACTTAACACCCACACCAAAAAAACTGGTGTGAAACCTTGGGCAGGTTACTTAACCCCAATTGCTTTAAAAAAAAATAATAATATGAATCAAATATATTCATAATAAGTTTTCCTTCTGAAATGGTCACTTTTATAGTGTTCCAAAGGTGTTTCATAGACTTGGCTTTTTTTCCCCAAAGATATCTTCAAGAAATTTAGAGTGTGGGAGAAAATTCTCACAGATGTGGTTTCCTGCCTAAAGTTTAAGTCTCCTGCCATGTGTATGCCCAAAGTCCAGGATGAGGAAAAGGTTCAGATGGACTAAAAAAGCCAAACATTACTTTTTTACCACTAAATAGAACTTGCTGTTATGCAGCATTTTTTCTCCCCAATGTGTGACACTGAATTAAATTAGGATTTTTTTCCCAGCTACTTCTGTATCTGGATCTGCTTAACACTTGCTTAGTCTCTTCACTACCTTACTAATTAAGTGTTATCCCTAAGGTTCTCTTTCCAGAACAATATCAGAAATTCTTTTGAAATTATTCTTTCACTTTGGATTCTGTGTTTTTTAAAAAAAAAGCAAAACCAGTCCTTGTGCCAGCATTGTATTTTATTCAAATAAATCTAAATTTAAAAGTTATTACTTTCCTAAACACAGAGCTGGAGAACTGAAATGGAATAATAAGTCTTACTTTTTTCTCTCTCCCTGGTCACTGCAGGATTTTCATAGTTTGGCTACCTACCTGTCTCAGAACACCTCCTCCATTTTCCTAGACATCATCTCAGACTTCCATCTGCTCCTCTTTCTGGTCACCAATGAAGTCATGCCTCTTCAGGTATGTAACCCAAGGAGAAAATTCTTGGCTAGAAACCTAAGCATATGGAGTCCAAAATTGCCTTATGGGAATGATATTCATCTGGGAAAGTGTTGCCATTCTCTCTTATTTCCCTTGGGTATCTCCACAGCAGAAACTAGAATGGGTGTCTAAAAGGGAGTTTGATTCTAAAATCAGTTTCCCAGTATTTCTGTGCTTTAGGCTTTGAGAATGTAGAGAGTAGTTTTTTGCAAAAAGAAAATGTTGGTTTAATGATTGGAAGATGAATTTTCTGATTTTGGAAGCTTCATTGGGAAAGGCTTCGTAAGCTTGCCTTGCCTTTTCGAGATTGAGTGTAGCCTTTTCTTTTCTAATCATAAGCAGAGCCAATTTTTACTGTGTCCTAAGGCAGAAAGCATTAGAAATATCAGAAGTAAAAATTCCTGTCATAGTTCAAAATTACAGTGCCTATTCTGTTCTCTTATATCTTTCTTCCCCAAAATAAGCTTTAGTGTTAATATCTTGGCATAGAGAGCTTGGCTGATTACCAGTCATGGAATTAACATCTGCACAGTTGGCGTTTTCTGAATTTAAAGACACACAGAGGGAAAAAAAGGCATGTGTTTTACACATACTGGGAGTTAGAGACTGTCGGCATGTGCAGAACAGTTAGGCTGACAGTGGGCAGCTGGAGATCAGGACTAATCAGCATTGTAGCTGGTATCCTTCAGCTTTAGCCTTTCATTTTCGAGAAAATACCAAGGAAGAAACTAAATAGCATGCTTGGAGTTCCCCTTGGGTTAAATCATTGACTAACAGCTCCTGGAGTCTATAGAATAGATTCTTCTGAAACAGAGGGAAAGTAGGTTGCTCCTTCCTTTCTGCCTTTGCACCATGCATGGTAGGAAGCTTCTGGTTACATGCTGCTTGGTTGGTCTTTGCAGCTCCTATTTTGTCTGGCAGTAACCTCTTTTGTTTTCCTTTAAAGACCAATCTTGGGGCAGATAGGTGGCACAGTTCATAGAGCACCAACCCTAGAATCAGGAGGACCTGAGTTCAAATGTGACCTCACACAGTTATTAGCTGTGTGACCCTGGGCAAGTCACTTAGTTGCCTCCCCCAAAATTAAATAAAGACCAGTCTTGCTCAGCTGATCCATATACCATTTTCAGCTTGCACTTTTTCTCCTTGGTTATATTCCAGTACTGAGAGCTCTCAGTTTCCAGATCTGTCCAAATTAACCATCTGAATTGATGAAGTTGTGTGAAGAACTTTACAAATCTCTGTACTTCTTACATCAATAGCCCTAACAGTGATATTCACCCTTCCTCAGCTTACCTATCTGAAAAATATACTTTACAGATGAATAGGAGATGTTGGAGCAGCCTTTTTCTGGATATTCATTGTTAAGAGCCCTGCCTCTACCTCTACCCCGAAGGCTTCACTTTTTAATTTTGTAACTTTTAAAATACCCAGTGTTATCCTTAAGGGCCTTGGGTATGAAGTGTGTTTTTAAAAGACATAATCCCCAAGATAAGGAGGAGCTGAGTTGTGGGGGAGGAAGAAGCTACAATTACATCACTCAGTCAGCTCGTATACCTATGTCTAACTCTTTTTCGCCTGCCCTAAGAATATGAGCCCCCAGGATAAAGGACCCTCTCCTTTATCTTCTATGATCCTGAACAGTCTGTCAGTACATGAAAGACAGATGCAGTATCCCCCACTTGGGGGTTATTTAGGAAGGATTTAGAAGCTTGATTTAGCATACGCATTTATAGCCCAAAGGATGTGGTTTTTTGAGCTTCGTGGCACAGCAACTATAGGATGTCTTTAATTCCCTCAGAAGTTTGTCCTTTCAACAAGAGTCATAGGAATCTACTAGCTACATTTTTGTCTATATTTCACAAAATAGGTGTAAACTATTTTTTGTAAACATTTTGGGGTCTTTTAGGACAGCATTAGCTTATTGCTGGAGGCCGTGAGGACTAGGAATGAGGAGCTAGCACAGACTTGGAAGAAATCTGAGCAGTGGGCCACCATCGAACAGCTCTGCAGTAAGTACCTAAACTCAGTTCTCATAGCCCTAGCACCTCCTACCCTCTTACAACTCCTCTACCACCCCCAATTCTGGGAGTCATTATGTTCCCTACTTAAGAAGAAAAACAGAGCATTGCTATCTTTAAACACTACGGCTTGGTGTTTTATAAACTTGTAGAGTTTATTTCTTCCCCCTAGGACTCAAACCTTGGTGGGGTTTAAGGTTATTTGTGATAGAGCAGGTCTAAACTAAAAATGTCTGCCATGACACATTTTTAAAACTTTTTGGAAACAGCTTACCAAACAGAAACTTGGTATTTTGATAAGCACTATCTTGGCTAGAAGCCACATTTGGGCATTTCTGGCAGAAGAGAATGCCTCATAGACAGACCTTTCTCCATAGACAATCCTATCTTCAAAGTGTCCTTGACTGATGATAGAATTTATCACAATACAAAATCTAAATTAGGTCTTGGAAATATTGTGACATCTTTAATGGCTAATAAATGTTCTTTACCACCACCACACACAAGCATTTTGTCAGTTTACATTGGCTACAAAAACAACCCCAATTTGAAACCACAGTTCCATCCCAATTTGAAAACTTAAAACAACTTTGGTTCCCTGGGCCCTCTGTAACTGTAGGCTTTTCCCTTGAAGCTTTGAGAAATACCTGAGTGTCCTATACAAAGAAATTTGAAAATGTCATAGTTGTCATAAAAATTTTGGCTTTATCTTCAAGCCAGTTAGGTACATGGACTGTTCACCAGAAAGTGAGGGGATCCATTGGAAAAAGATATATTAACCTGCTGTATTAAAAGAGCTAGAAGCTTAATAGCCAAAGAACTCTATTGAATGTGAGAGGATGCAGTGAGAGAGGGGGTATGTGGTGATTAGGGGAGGTGGGGAGAGACTTTCTGTTTGCATAATAAAGCTCTTGATTATAAAACCAGTAAAATAGCTGACTAAAACCCCATTTTTTCAAATTATACTTTATGTTGAGTTATTCTGGAAACTGACAGAAAATGAGTCCCTCAGGTACTCAGAGCAAAATACCTTGGCAGCTTCATGCATTATACCAAACTGAGCAGGTGATATGAGCATTTAAGTACAGGCGCTCCAGCATGTGCTGGATAAAGACAGTCCCACTGGCCCTCACTTATCACTTAGTGCTAATACTGCACCACCAGCTTACTCTTCCCACAGTATTATTTTTGTGTCCTTTGCACATGTAGCTTGGAAATATCAATCAGATGTCAAAAAAAATTCTAGAATTTATTATTAAAGTAAAAATTAGTGAATGTCTAGAAAAGGAAATAGTGATCACAGAGAACCCACATAGGTTTATCAAAAACAGGTTGTGCCAGGCTGATTGTAATGATTACCTAGATTTTAGCAAAGCACTTGACAAAGTCTCGTAGTCTCCGTTTGTGAAGAGTTCCACTGGCTAAGCAGCAGTGTAAGTAGGTGTATTCCCAGCTGGCTGGACTTAAACAGCAGTCATTAATGGTTTGATGTCAGCTTCAAGAGGGAAGTCTCAAGTTTAAGATAAAGAGGGTCTAGCTAGTAGCTCACTTAAAAATATCTTTAGACCTTAGTGGGGGTGTGTTTGTGTGAGTTAGCAGTGCAATAAAGCCACCTTGGGTTGTAACAAAAGATGCAAACTGTGCATCCAGTGTTCACACGGGGAAGGTGGAGGTCTCAGTGCTTCCACCCTTGTTGAACCCCATGTGGAGGCCGGTGTTAAGTTCTGGATGCCACAGTTTAAGTAGAACATTCATGAGCTGCTGAATGTCCAGAGGAGGATTTATAGGATCACAGGTCTAGAGCTGAAAGGGACTAACCTAAGAGGCCGTCTCATCCAACCCCCTCATTTTACAGAAGAGAAAATGGGCCCAGGGAGCTTAAGCAAACTATCCATGGTCAGACACAGAAAGTGTCAGAGGTGGGGTTTGAATCCTAGGCCTCAGATTCCAGATGTACTCGAGTGAAGGAATCCAAGCTCTTTCCACATGAAAGTCAGTCAGAGGAACTTACATAGGGATGAGAAGAGAAAATGAAGGGAAGGCCAGGCAGCTAGCAAAGGAAGTTCTGCTCTGTTCTGTTTGGCCTCAGATGACAGGATTAGAAGCAGTGAGTAGTGATTCTGAAGAGACAGAGTTGGCTTGATATAAAGAAAAACTTCTCAACGATTAGATCTACCAATACGGAATGGGCTACCTCGTGTAGTTCTAAGTTTTCTCTCCGTTGAAAATTTCAAGCAAAAAGGCTAGTTAACCACTTGTCAGGTGTTTTGTAGGGAGTCCAGGTTTGGGTTGGATTGGATGTCTCTAAGGTTCAATGATTTCTGTGAATTGGCATTCATTAGAGCCCATTGCAACACCCTTTGACCCTGGGGAAAGTGTGAGTAGAAAGATTTAGAAGGTCAGGAAAAGTTGATTTGTGTGCAGAAAATTTTAGTCAGATTTAAAAGAGGACAAGAAGAATGAGAAAATACAGTAAGTTCTCTACTTACTAGAAGTTCAGACAGATATCAAGAAGGAAAAACGTATGAAAGTGTGTCAGTCTGAGCAATTTCTGATTACTTAATAGTCCTTATCCCTACCTCCTCACTCTATGTAGATGTGGGACTCTCTACCCAAGGAAAGGAAAGGAAAACCTAAGTCTGTGATTTTACTTAGCAGCTTGATCTGTTTTCCCTTTCCAACTGACTGGGTGTCTGATTCCATTGGACAGCTGTATTTTAAAATTTTCATATTCTTTAACATAACCTCTTTTTTAATTTTTTTTAAGTGTGGCTGGCTACTTTAAAAATTTATTAATATATTTTGTGTTTACATAACTTTCCTTTCCAAATATAGCCCTCTCTCCTCTGCTACCCAGAAAACCATCTTGTAACAAAAGATGGAAAAGAAAGAGGGGGAGAAAAGCATTAAGTGATATTAATTGAGGCTGACAGTATATGCAATGTCCCAGACCTATAGCCCTGTTCTTTTCTGTTCTCCCTCTGCCCCCTTGAATAGAAAGAAGGGGCATGTATTTTCTTATTTCTTTAGGGCCAGACTTGGCCACTATATAATTACACAGCTATTCAAGCTATTTAATTTTGGCTTTGTTCTTTCTATTTTCCTTATGATAGTTTTATATCCCCTTTGTTAAGAAGTGACCTCAGGCTGTTATTTTGAAAATCAAATACCAGTCCCCAGTTTTGTTTTTTTTAGGAGGTGCCATCCTTATAGGTATATTCAACACCCAGAATTGTGAAAGGAATAGAGGGGTGCTATTGCATAGGGGTTCTAATGTTTCATCTAAGGGATTGGATTGCCCAATAGTTGGGTTTATTTTTACATGTATGTATGTACATATGTGCATGTTAGAAGAACATCTTCACATATATTATTTCATTTGCATTCTCATTACATTCCCGTAAAGATAGGCAGGACAGCTGTCGTCTTCCCCATTTTTTTAACAGCTGAGGAAACTGGTTCAAAGGCTGATTGCCTAAGCTTGTAGATAGTAAGAGAACTAAGACTAGAATCCAGTTCTACCAGCACCCAGTTGGCATCATACTTACCTCCTCTTCACATCTAGGATTAGCAGTTATTCAGTCATGGAGTATGGAAACACAGAAGTAAGTTAAGCACAGTGCCTATCTTCAAGGATGTTTATAGTATAGTAGAGAGAGGAGCAAAGGCAGGTGGATTTCAGGAACATTTTAGTGCCACTGGAGAAAAGGGAAAGTGCTCTTGGCTAGTACTTTTGACTGACACAGATTCCCTAAAATGAGCCCTCTTTATACAGCACCCATCCATATCATTCACAGGCATAAAAGATCCCTCTTCTATCTCTCAAATTTCTATGTTAATTAATTAGAAACCTTTAGGAAACCAGAATTTCCAACACAAATCCAGTCACCTCCTTGGAATGACCTTATCTCTTACTCTCTAGGAAGCTCAAAATATTCTCTGGCATTAAAGTGGAGAGTGCTGGTCTTGTTAGGAAGACCTCATTTGAATGCTGCCTTGGGTACCAACTACAGAAGCATGGGCAAATCACTTAAAATGACTGCTGTTTAAGTGTCCTGTAAAATGGAGATGAAAACTGCACTTACTTCTTAAGTGCTGTAGAAAAGTTAGTTATCACCATTCTTCCAAACAGACTAGCAAAGGATTTGTCAGAAATTCTTATTTCCATTTTTATGAAACCAGAATGATAGAGTATTTTGTGCCTGGTTACCTGTAATGCCAATGCAATATTTACAGCACCCACAATAAAGACCGTGACTATAAATATTGCATGACGGTCGATTGCAAAATATACCAGATTCTCTAGGTAGAGGACAGAACTGAAGCCTTTAGACACCAGAAAACTGAATCTCAAAACCAGTAAGCTGATTCCATCACAGTACCAAAGATATTCAGAAGTCATAATAATGCTGAGTGAGAGCCACAGCATCCTTCAGCCTTCCCACAAACCAATACAAGATCAACATTTACTCACAAACCTCTCCTTAATGAGCATCCTCTCCTGGTCACACCCACACACCCCCCCCCCCCCCACTGGCTAGCTCTGACAGCTTCCTGTGGGCTCTGCTTCCCTTCAGCAAACCCCTCCCACCACAGGCTCCATGTGATTACATTCAGCCTATTAGGGAGCAGAGTTTACTTTCAAAGCAGGGGAGGTCTTCAAACTCCCCCTTAGGTCTATTAAGGGGCAGGGAAGAGCTTCAAATTCTCATTCTCATTACATTGCCCTTGGAGGTCTCCAAGCCAGTTGTTAACACTCTGTCATCACCAACAAGCCACTAGGCCAGGCTCCCTCAAAATTGGTTGTCACCAGTATGTGAAGAGAAGGAAGGCCACTGAAGTTGTGCCAGTAGGTTACCACTGTTTTGCTGCAGATGCTGTGTCTGTTCTGGCTGCTCCACCAATACTCCCTTACTTCTGCAGATCTCCTGGATGCTGTTTGATGATTTCACTATATACCTTGCTCTGCTTTCACAATTCTTTTTTTTTTGTTCTGTTTTGGTTTTTTTGCTTTTTAGAGGGCAATTGGGGTTAAGTAACTTGCCCAAGGTCACTCAGCTAGGTTTTTGTTTGTGTGTGTTAAGTGTCTGAGGCCGGATCTGAACTCAGGTCCTTCTGACTCCAGGGCTGGCGCTCTACTCACTGTGCCACCTAGCTGCCCCTGCTTCCACAATTCTGATAGATTTCTTGGTTTCTTTTTGTGTGAACTTTACTGCCACACCCATCACACACCATCAGTATTTACATATTCTTTGATTTCTTTTTGCTTTATCTGACTCGTTGTCTGCTGGAAAGTAAACTTGGCTTAAACTTGATTTAGAAGGCCTTTCAGGGGGCAGCTAGTGAATAGAGCACCAGCCCTGGAGTCACGAGGACCTGAGTTCAAATTCAGCCTCAGAAACTTAACACTTACTAGCTGTGTGACATTGGGCAAGTCACTTAACCCCAACTGTCCTGCCTTCCCCTCTAAAAAAGAAAAAGATAAAGGCAGCCTTATGGTGCATAGTGCTTCCCCTTCATCAATTGAAGGTGGAAGGGGTCTGAGGATTCCAGTGGGGAAGCCCATAAAGCACAAGAGCTGGGGCCTTGGATGAGGCTAATGCCAAATAAATCAGTAGAAATCAAATGGTACATAGATGCCAGAGGTCTGCACTAGTTTGATGTGTCTAAAGTCCTTAGAAGTAGCAGCTTGGAGATCTTTCAGCAGTAGGACAGGTGGTTCACAAATAACCGCCAAGAGATCCTTTAGCAGTAAGTGAATAATAGAAGAGACATATTGTCTTATCAGCAAAATAGTTTTTGACACTGAGGTAACTTCAGCTACATTTTGTTTTCCTCTCCCTGGTGAGAATCCTGAGGGATGCTTGCTAGTGATGATGGCTAATATAGGGATGGGAAGCTTTGTCTGACAGTCAGAACATTGCTTTGACTGTAGGAATGGTCTTTACATGTGCATAGTTTGACCATACCTTATCTCACATGTTGGTAGCAAATACCATCAGAAACATCAGTGTTATTGTGGGAAATGATAAGAACTCATATGGGCTAGCATGCCCTCCTTGTTTTCCTCTTTGCCCACAAGTGATATGATTTCTCTGGTTTTATTTCTCTCCCCATAGGTACAGTTGGTGTCCAGCTTCCAGGAATGCACGAGTATGGTGCCATTGGAGGTTCAACACATGCCACCTCCTCTGCAATGTGGGCTTGTCAACACTGCACCTTCATGAACCAGCCAGGCACAGACCACTGCGAGATGTGTAGCCTCCCTAGGACCTAACACTCCCCACCATCCTCCTGGGAAAACCTGGGGACCAGACTCACAACCCTCTTAGAAGCCAGGATCTTTTCTCATGATTCTTCCCCTGTAATGATGCCCCAGTGGTGGGCAGACCTGAAGGAGGGGAAAAGGCTACCCTTGGGTCTCTTGTGACCCACAGAAGTATCTTGGCACTGTTCTTTCCAGAGGGTACCCACTAGATAGAGGGATCCAAGCTGGGTTTTCTGCCAGGCTGAATTTAATCTCAAAACTGGAAATCCCAAAACTGTATCCCCAATGCAAGAAAGTCAGACATGTAACCTCAGTTTACAGTTTTGCAATTTGTATTTGATAAGAACTGCGCCCTTCTGTGTCACCTGGAATTTGCTTTTCCTGCAGCCTTCCCCTTTCCTTTTGCAATTTCCTCCCTTTTTTTTTATTCTCTTACCCCCCTAACCCCCTTCCACTCCTTTATCCCAATCCCTTTTTTAAACCTTATTGGCCCTCTGCCCTGTCCTCTACTTCATTCCCAGGTATTGGATGCCTGCTGACAGTGGTGGATGCTTCTACCCCCTCAGCTTGGCCAGTCACCTGGTGAGAATGAGAACTAACACAGTCAGATGAACTGTGTCTTGGGGCAGGAGGTTTCTTCCCTTGTTGATTTGCATGATTTTTTTTGCCTTTTCACCTCTTCCTCTCACCAACTAGGAGGTGAGATTTAAAGGTCTGAATTGGTTATAAGGACAGCAATTTGTAATTCCTGCCTACAAGCCCTTTTGGTTTATTTGTTTTTATTTTTAAAGAGAAAAATACTGCACAAAAGGGAAGTGTGAGAGGCTACTTTCCATTTCTCTTTCCCCTCCTTTCTCAAGCTTTCACCTTAATAAATCCCTTTTGGGGTGTGTGTTTGTGGATGGGCGTGTAGGGGTGTGTGTAGGTGTGTGGATCCACAGTTAGTTATCCTTTGAAGTAAACCTCAGTGCCTGAGTCTTTCCACCAAGCTACACAGTAAGGACAGTTTTAAAAACAACGTCTAGATCAGGAGAGCGAGAGAGCTGCACCTAGCAAATGGAACACTGAAGCTGAGCACTGGAGTTGGGGTTGTTTTGTTTTTGTTTTGCTTTTTAAATTTTTAATTAGTGCCCATCGTCCCCTGGGTCTACCAGAGGTGAGTTCAGCTCACCCACAATGTTCAGTATTGTGTTCCTCCCCACTGCCGTTCTCTCCTCTTCCTGCTTCCTGAGTCCTTGGCCTTCTGATTCACTGGCATATCAACTATAACAATTCTAGGAGGGAATTGAGGGTTCTACTGAGTGTAAGGTCTGTGCAACTGAGGAAGTGAATAATGACAGCTGTGGGGGGAAGAACAGAGGTCCTGATGGGATCGATGGCATCTACATACTGGCCACATCTCTGCTTGCACGTGGGTGGGTTCCTTATGGCCCAGCACCTCCAGGGAAGTTTTTTACAATCTTCCCCCATGTTGAGCCAATGGGCATGGCATGGGCACCTTGTTACCACTCTGTGCCAGCTGCAAACTATCCTCAGCCTTTTAGCATAAAGGAAGATGGGCACAGCTGCAGGATGCTTCTACCACTTCTGCACATCATGATATTTCTTGCATATGCTGAACCCTCTTTTCTCTTGGGTTCTACAGAGAATGTTTGCATCTGCTAGTTTGCATGTTGACTTCTGATGTGTCAGAAATCTTTGGGCAGAATTGACTAGTGGCATTAGCTGCTTTCCTAGCCAAGGGTTTGGTGTGGATATTGATGCTTTGCCTGGGCAGTAGCTCCTATGGGCGCGTGTGGCACTGTTGCAATAGACGATACAGAGGGAAGCACTTCTCCAGGTAACATAGAGCTGTTGAAAATGGTATTGGGGATAGAATTTTCTTTTGGAATGTTGACTATCCTTTTCAGTTCAGACCTAATCCTTAAGATCATTCTGGAAGTCTGATGCATCTAGTTAGTGATCTTCTGTATGTGCACACACTGAAATCATTTTCTATTCGTTTTCAAGCAAGTGGAAATTTAGCCTTGCTACCGAGACTTTTTATCACAAACATGGCATCAGACCACAGGAAAGAAAGACCCAGGCTCTTCCTCTGCTTCCTCTAGTCTCCTTTATTTGCTGCATTTGTTTCACTTTACTTTCAACCAACCATTCTTTTCCCCTTTGAGAAACTGGCATTTACACAACTTTTTGTCCTCTTGATTTTATTTTTCTTTTGGTTTAACTATCTTGGTTCAGTAATGGACTTTGTGTCATTATCCAGCTATAAATATGGTAGTGGTATTGGGAGGAGGGTCTAGCCCCTGACCAAACTCCTGGCTGACTGATCCTAGCCCCACTGAGGAGTCCAAAGGCATGTTTTGGCTTCCTGGTCTTCCTACGTGCAGAAAGCCTAAACTGAGCTCGTCTGTCCTGTCATTAGGAGAGGCCGTCCCAGCCAGAGGCACATCTCCCGTGATGTAGCCCACTGTACCTTCTGCAGCAGAAAGAGTAATGGTCCACAAACCAGGAAAATGGTGACTCACAGGGGCTCAGGATGGAAGGGCTCTTGTGGGCCATCCTAGCAGCCCTCTTTGACAAGGAAGATGTTGGGTTTTTTCTCAGCCCACTTCTCTTCTCCCCTTACCTTTTGCATACCCAAAAACTAGCTCTCTGGGGGTGTTGGTGCTTCAGCTTTGCCTGTTTGCAGATGTGCATTTGTTGGATTTGGATTGGAGTTACCTTAATTACAGCCCTGTAAGTGAAACCTAATAAAAGTACCTGAAATGACTGACTGGATCCCCCATTTTGTTGCCCTCCATTTAGTGTTTTTCTTTTTGTCAACAAACCAGTATTTTCTTTCCTACCACATTCTCCACCTCCTCCCACACTGGGGGTGTGTGTGTGTGTGTGTGTGTGTGTGTGTGTGTGTGTGTGTGTGTGTGTGTGTGTGTGTGTGTGTGTGTGTGTGTGCGCGTTCGAGCAGGCGCTCAAAGAGGACAGTGACATCGGGGATGATGACATGACTTGTAATTGACTGGTTTGAGGGAGGGAGGGCTGTGCATTCACCAGCCCCACTAAAAGAAAAATAAAATCCTCCTAACAAATTAACATAGTGTAGGAAAACAAATCCACTTGTTGGCTGCATCTAAACTTGTACATCTCTGTCTGCATCTGCAGTCTATCCACCTCATCATGCTTCTTCATTGGTGCTTCTCTGGAATTATTAGTCACTCATTTTGATCAGGATTCTTGTCTTTCATAGTTGTTTGTCTGCAAGGCTGTTGTATAAATTGTTCTTTTGGCTCTGCCCACCTCCCTGCATCATTTCATACTCAAGTTTTTTTTCCAAAACTGCCCTTTTTGTCCATCTTTATGGTATAATTGCATTACATGGAATTAAACTGTTCCCCAGTTGACAGGTGCCCCTTTAGTTTACAGTTTTTTTACCACTTCTTAAAAAAAAAAAACAACTTGCTATAAATAATTTTATCAATCTTTGTCCCTTTTCTTTTCAGTCTTTTCAGGGTATAGGCCTAGCAGGGGCCAAAGTGTGTGCAAGTTAGCAGTTTGGGGGAGTAGTCCAAATTGCTTTCTAGGATGGCTGGCTGAATATATATTCTACTGAAAATTCATTTATGTTCCTGTCAGCCTGTAAAATCTCCATATTATTTTCCTCTTTTGTCACCTTTGCTAATCTGATGGGTGTGAGGTAGAACCTCAGTGTTGCTTTGTTTTGCATTTTTCTAATAGTGATTTGGAACATTCTTTTTTTTTTTCAAATCATTGTTGATAGCTTAGATTTCTTTATTAGAAAGCTGATTTTTCATATCTTTTGACCATTAATCACTTGAGGAATCTACTTTCATTTGCTGTTGAGCAGTGGAAGTCAGGTTCTTACCTACCCAAATTGTCTTCCCTGGCATTAAAAAATTCACCATACAATTGTGGCCTTTGATTCCCAGTGTTAATCCATCGTTTGTTTCCGATGTTTCAGTGATGCATTTGTGATCCACTGTACATTAGTTTTGTAGCTTTTTATTAGAGGAATCCCCATTGAGCTTTCTTCATCTTATACCTTTAATTCTCCTAACTATCTCAGCATTTCTTTTCTAATGTCCTTGGTTGGAGAATTAGTTGAAAATGCCTGTGAAACTTTTTTTGCACATGATGTTGAGCAGTGAGCAGAGGGAAGAACTGGTATGTTTGATTGCTGGTTTAATTTTTGGGCAGGTTGATGGAAGGCTGTTAAAATACCCAAAGCTAGATTTATGTTCTATTTGCAACCCCTGCTTTACCCATGTGGCACTCTACTATTCCTGATGTAAGCCCGCTGTCCCTGAATTAGTAAAAGACTTTGGGCTTAACTGCCATTTGTAGCCTTCTCAGGCTGACTTCTATGAATTAACTATAGTTAAGCAGCAGATTTGTTGCATCTCTCTCTCTACATTGTCTCCACACTCCACTTCCTGATCCTTAGGGGGACTGCCAGGGAAGCAGGTACAAAGCGATTTCAAGTGCCTAAAACCTCTTTCAGCATACCCCAAGGCTTTTATTGTACACCCCCATAAGGTCTTTGTTTTCCTATTCATGTATCAGAAGGTAAATTCTAAAATTCAAACATTGACTCCTTACTACATGGAAGGCACTTGGATATAAAACTGAAAAGCAACCCTTGCCCACCAAGAGCTTATGTGGTCTATTCAACTTAAACATGTAAGTAGGTAAGTAAATAGGAAGTGGTGTTGGGGGTGTGGGGAAGGAGAAACTGGAGAAACTGAGCAAGGGCTCCTTTAGAAGGTAGCATTTAAACAGCTTCGAAGGGGATTCCAGGAGGTAGAGGTGAAGAGAGACCATCACAGACATAGAAAGAGCAAAGAGGCCAGTTCGGCTGGACCTTAGATACGTGAGGAGCAGTAATGTACGTTGTGAAAAGTTAGATGAACTGGATTCTGAAGGACTTTGCCAAACAGGGTAGTTTAAATCCTACATGTAATATGAAGCTTCTTGAGCAGGGAAGGAACATGACTGCAGCTGTGTGGAGGATGGATTGGAGAAGGATGGATCTTGGGGCGGGGAGGGGGACACTGGTCATGAAGCTATTGCAACAATTCAGGTGTGCAGAGATGAGGATTTGAACCTGGGTAATGTGTGAATGGAGCAAAGGAGATACATGTATAAGATTTGGAGGTGGAATCCATAGAACTTGCAAATTGATTAAATGGTTGGTGGGGAACATAAGTGACCACGGAGTATGACTGAGATTTTAAATCTGGGTGAATGGAATAATGAATCAACATTTGTTCAGAAATTGGAAAATTGGGGGGGGGGTATAAATTGTTTTGGAAATGTTGAGTTTGAGATGCTCATAGGACATCCAAATGGAGATGTCCGGCTGGACATGGAGCTCAGAAGAAATGAAGCCTGGATATGTAGATCTGGGAGTCATGAACACAGATAATGAAAATTGTACCCAGTTGATCAATAAACATTAAAAGCCTATCTACCATACTGTGCTGAGTGCTGGTGGGATGGAAACTCCTTAAGTCTTTGGTTCAGGTTCACGTAGAAGATCTCCCCAGAAGAGGGGAGTAGAAAAGCAATGTGCACTTTAGATCAGATATGGGACAGGTTCCCCACGTAGAAAAGGATTAACACAAAGTTCTTGTGTTTTGGCACCCCTTCCTTGTGACAGAGAAGGGAAACGTTTCCATAGGTGTGTTAACAATTAGAAATAAGACTCAAGAAATCCAGGGCTAACCTTGGCCCTCCCTGCTCACCTGGCAGGAGATCAGCTATTTGATGATGTCATTTGCTGCCTCAGTGTGCATCTTTCCCATGCTCTCTTCAGTGCCTTTCTCATCTCATATAATTGCCAAGTTCCATCATGTAAATTCTCTGTCCTTGGGGAGATTGCACCACCTCCGGCTTTAGCACAGTTATGCTCTGCATTTCAGCTATATGTTCTACTGTCTTCACTACTCCCTCCTGAGAGTAGAAAGTGTTTCATTCTTTGCATCCCTGGCATGTAGGCACTTAATAAAATGTTCATTGATTGATTGATTAGCAAGGTCTTGTAGTACACCTGTTCCCTAGTGTAGGCATTCATATGCCCTTTGCTCTTCTACTCATTAGCCAATTACCAATCTGAGTTGGGACAAGATTCTACAAGCAATTTGAGGACTGCTCTTCAGACGTTTCCAATTGCCCCTTTCTCTAGAATAATCCTAGCTCAGGTTCCTTACCAAGAAGAGCCTATTTATAATCATAAGCCCTCGTGTCAGGAAGCTATGTGACTTGGCTTTGTAATCTTGTGTGGAAAGAAAAGGAAAACATAAGATTATTAGAAGAGGGAAAAGAAGGGAAAACAAATTTATTAAACAACTACTATAAGGCAGAATACTCTGTGATACACAAATATCAACTTATTTCATCGTCACAATTACCTTACGAAGTAAGTGATATTAAATCCACATCTTACATTTGAGGAAGCTAAGGCAGAAAGAAGTGGTGAGTATCTGAGGCTAGATCTAAACTCGGGTCCCCCTCATTGAAGGCCCTGTGCCACCTCGCTGCCTAGCAGAGATGAAACAGTAGATCGTATGGTTCTCTTAGATAAAAGATTACTGATAAGAAGGCAGGGTAGGCAAAGATACCAGCTTAAACTCACTCCGACTCCTCTACAATTCATTTCCTGATCAACCACTAAAGTCGTTTCCTCTTTGCATTTGAGGGGGACAAAGAAGGACTGCATATTAACATAGGGGAGTGTTTTTTGTTTTTTAACATAAGGGAAGATTAGGAAGTTGGAATTGTCTTCCTCCAATCATCAATGAAAGATATTCTTTGCAACATTTACAAGATCATGAGATAATAGGATTTGGAAAGTACACTAGGGGTCAGCTAGTCTAGCCACTTTATGTTACTGAGGAGCCCAATGCCACTCTGATAGTTGACAAGCATTTAATAAGAACCAACTATGTTCTAAGCACTGTGTTAAGTGCTGAGGATACAAAAGAGGCAAAAAATTATCTCTGCCCAGAATCTAATGGGGGAGGCAAGAAGCAAACACATGTACAAACAAGCCATATACAGAATAAATAAGAGAAGAAAGGCACTAGAATTAAGAGGGGTTGGTAAAGGCCGCCTCTAGAATATGGGATATTAGCTGCAACTTAAAGCAATCCAGAAAACCAATAGGCAGGTATGAGGAGGGAGAGCATTATTCCAAGTGTGAGGGAAAATGCCCAGCGCCAAGATGGAGTCTCTTGTTTGCAGAACAGCCAGGAGAACAGTGTTACTCGATCAAGTAGTAGCCCTCAGAGAGTAAGGTAGAAGATTGGAAAAGTAGGAGAGGGCTAGGCTACAGAGGGCTTTGAATGCCAAACAGAGGGTTTTGTATTTGATCTTGGAAATGATAAGGAGTCACTGGAGTTTACTGAGTGAAGGGTAATGTGGTCTGATCTGTACTTTAGGAAAATCATTATGGTGCCTGAAGCGAGGATGGATTGGAATGGATCCACTAGCAGCTCTTGCAATAGTCCAAGTGTGAGGACCTACGCTAGAGTAGTGGCAGTGTCAGAAGAGAGAAAGAAGCACATTGGAGAGACGTTGCAAAGGTGAAATATATTGACCTTGGCAACAGATTGGATATGTGGGGGCAAAAGATGATGAGAAATCCAGGATGATTCCTAGGTTGTGAGCTTGAGGAACTGGGAGGTTGGGGTTACTCTTGACTAGAGGTTCCCAAGTTTATTTGGCCTACTACCCCCTTTAAAAAAAAATTACTCAGCACCTCCCTGGAAATCTACTTTCTTTAACCCTTTAACAGTTGTTGTTTTTTTAATTTGCATCATTTCAGAAAAATATAAAGTATGTATTTTTAATGATGCAAATTAAATTTGATAATTTATTGTAAATTTGTTGGGTTTTACCTGCATTGAAATTTTGATGATGCAATATTACATCATGTAACCCTATAATATCATAAACAAGTCATTACATGTACATATTCCTGCCAATGCATGCTGGACTTCCCTGATAATGTGAGACACACTTCCTTCCAACACTTGCTTGTTAAGACCTGTCAGCAGAATTGACCACTGGTCAGTTATAACTTTCATTTTGTGCATTTATTTGGAAAATAATGTAATCACTGTGACTTTAACTCTATTAACAGATGCAACATATAGGAACATTTTTTCAAAATTTTATCTTCTTTCCTTATGCTTCTACTATCCCCTTATTATTATTCAATGCCCTCCACTTGCACCTGAGGCTACTATCACACCTCCACCTCCCTATCATTCTAGCTCCCCCCGCCCCCCGGGGCAGAATCACCTACTTTGGGAACTTCTATGTATTGACAATCATAGAGAAGTTAGGAAGGGGGGATGGGTTTAAAGGAAAAGATAATGAATTCCATGTTGGATATGTTGAGTTTAAGATGACTGTTGGACATCCAGTTCAAGATATCTGAAAAGCAGTTGAAAATGAGAGATTTGTGATTGGCAGAGAGGTTAGGGCAGGATAGATAAATATGAGAATTATCTGCATAGAAATGATCATTAAATCCATAGGAGCTGATGAGATCACCAAGTGAAGTAGTATAGAGGGAGAAGTGAAGAGGGCCCAGGACAGAAAGAACACTGGAACTTTGGTTAGAGGGTATGATCTGGATTTGGATCCAGTAAAGGAAGAAGGAGCAGTCAACTAGGCAAGAGGGGAGCCTGGACAGTGTGGTATCCAGAGAGTATTCAGGAGGAGAGTGTGATCAACAGTATCAAAGTTTGTAGAGAGAGAAAGGAGAATGAGGATTGAGAAAAAGCCACTGAATTTGGCAATTAAGGAATCATTAGTAACTTCAGGGAGAGCAGTTTCAGTAGAGTAGTGAGATCAGAAGCCAGATTGTAAGGGGTTAAGAAGAACTCAGGAGGAGAGAAAGTAGAGACACTTAAAACAGATGATCTTTTCAGGGGGTTTAGACACAAAGGGCTGTGGTTTTGTATCCTTCATTCTTGAAGAGGACCATGACGTCAGGGACGTGATGACATAACTTGCAATTGACATTGATTTAAGTGAGGGAGGGCTGTGCAAGGTCACCAGCCTCACTTTTTCCTCCAGAGCCATCTGGGTCCAATGGCCAGATATTGATCAGGACAACTGGAGATAGCCCAGGATGCAGTGGGAAACACAGGAGAGAAGAGTCCATAGTTATCAGGGATGGAAAGATCAAGTGAGGGTTTTGTTTTTGGGTTTTTTGTGGATGGCAGAGATGTAGGCATATTTGTAGGCAGTATAGAATGAGCCAGTAGAAAGGGAGAAAGTGAAAATAAGTAATATGTAATAGAGTGAATGGGTGGAATAGGATCACTTGAACAAGTAGAGGGGTTAGCCTTGGGAAGGAATCTGAGACAGGGGTGAAGGATGCTACAATAGTAGGAAGCATTGGAGGTATAGGAGATGAGGAAGAGGGAAGAAGAGGGAAGAAGGGGGAATTTATGGTGAATGGCCTTAATTTTGTTTTCCATAAAATATGAGGCAAGATTCTCAACTGAGAAGGTAAGGAGAAGGGAGCCATGGGAGATATAAGGAGGAATAAAAAGTTTTGGAAGTCCACAATTATTTTCTTCATATGCAATCAAGTTAAATGAATGTAATATAATGTAATGAAAGTAAAGTAAAATCCCCCTATGAAGAGTAGTGAGTTGATAAGGCAGGTAGTAGAATTGCCTAGCAGCAGTGAGGGCCCAGTTGAGGTTATACAACATAAATCTGTAGTGGACCAATTAGAACAGGTTGTGTGATTTTCTCTACCCTCATTCCGCAGCATGTGATTGTTAGAGCAAAAGTGACAGGATGAGAGTGGTCCAAGACAGAGGTTTGGCAGGGAACAATCAGTGCTATGATAAGGGCTCGATACAATCAAGAGGCCAAAGTGGGGAAAAGAAGAGAGAATGGCAAGTGCAGGGGAGATGGACTGGGAGAGAACTGAGGGGTCAAGAGACTGGAGGACAAGGTGAGGATGAAGAGTAGGGTTTGGTAGGGGAAGGCAGACAGAGAGATGGAAAGTCAAAAGATTATGGTAGGATAAGGGGATCTCAGAATTCTTGAACATGGAGGTGATAACAAGATCGAGAATATGACCATGTTAGGTAAGAGAATGGATAGATTTCAGGGCCTGGAGTCAGGAACACCTGAGTTCAAATGTGACCTCAGACACTTACTAGCTGTGTGACCCTGGGCAAGTTGCTTAACCTTGTTTGCTATTTCCTCACCTGTAAAATGTGGATAATAGCAGAACCTCCCCGCAGGACTTTTGTGAAAATCAGGTGAAACAGTAATTTCAAAGCGCTCATGCAGCCCGGCCCCGAGCGCAAGCTGTGTAAATGCTGCTACTGTTATCATCACCACCACTACCAGGCTTTGGTGAGGCTGCACCAGAAGCAGTCTGAGGAGCCAAGTTGTTAGGGCGTTTGAGGGAGAATCGGTGCCTATGCTGAAGTCCCTGAAATAAGGCTGAGGAGGATGAGCAGGGTGAGGACTCAGGCCTCGGTTTCTGATAGCACGTCCTGGGCTCTTTGTGTTATATACGTCAGTCTCATCACTTCTGACACAGAGAGAAACCTTCGACTCAAAGACTTATGCCATGCCCCATTCTGCGCTCCCTGTGGGGCATGGAGGCCTCTGTGGGCCCCACCACTTGAGGAGGTGTAGCCTCCTTTGACTGACTGATTGTATCATTAAAACTAGCAAGACTGAGCTACTCCGACAGGCAGTTTTCAGGAGAAATCAAAGCTATTTGTAGTCATGAAAAAATGCTCTAAATCACAATTGATTATGTATAAATGCAAATTAAAACAACTCTGAGGCACTACTTCACACCTATCAGGCTGGCCAATACGACAGAAAAAGGAAAATGAAAAATGTTGGAGGGAATGTGGAAAAATAGGGACACTAATGCTCTGTTGGTGGAGTTGTGAACTGATCCAACCTTTCCAAAGAACAATTTGGAACTATGCCCAAAGGGCTATAAAACTATGCATAGCCAGCAATACCACTACCAGATCTATCCTGAAGAGAGCAAAAGAAAAAGGAAAAGAACCCATATGTAAAAATATATATATTTATAGCAGTTCTTTTTGTGATGGCAAATAATTGGAAATCGAGGAGCTTCCCATCAACTGGGGAATGGTCAAGTTGTGATATATGATTGTGATGGAATACTATGCTATATTACGGAATACTAATGCTATAAGAAATGGTGAGCAGGATACTCTCAGAAAAACCTGGGAAGACCTACACGAACTGCTGCAAAGTGAAGTGAGCAGAACCAGAAGAACATTGTTCAAAATAACAGCAATATTGTGTGATGATCAGCTGTGAATGACTTAGCTATTCTCAGCAATACAATGATCCAAGACAATTCTGAAGGACTTAGAATGAAAAATGCTATCCACCTCCAGAGCAAGAACTGATGGTGTATGAATGCAGATAGAAACATACATTTAAAACCTTCTTTATTATTCTTGGGTTTTTGTTTTCTTTTGCAACATGGTTAATATGGAAATGTTTTGTATGACTTAATATGTATAATCTTTTTTTTAACAAATGCTTTATTAACTTCTGGTTTACATCATTCATTTCCATCAGATTTTGAGTTACAATTATTTCCCCATTTTTTCCCTACCCACCCTCCCAGAATAGCAGTCCCACAGGATATCCCCTCATCCAATCTGCTCTCTCCCATATCTTCTCCCATACCCCCTTCGACTTTGCCATTAGGGCAAGGTGAGTCTCTGAGCCCCAGTGCCTGAACATCTTATCTCCCAATTACATGCAAAATAGTATTAATAATAGTATTTATATACATTTGAAACATTTAATTTTAAGACTTCAAATTTCAGATCCATTCCCTTCCTCCCTTGTCACCCACTCCCTCTGGGAAGATAAGCAATTCAGCATGTGTTGTACATGTATAGCTATGCAAAACATTACCATAATAGATACATTGTAAAAGACTGCTTATATTTCCCTCCCACCCATTCCACCCCCCACCTGGTCCATTCCCTACTTTGATCCTGTCCCTCTTCGAAAGTGGGTACTTCCAACCTCCCCTCCCCCTAGAATGCCTACCCCTCTCATCCCCCTTCCCCCTACTCTCCTGCAGGGTGAGATATCCCATTTAGTATGTATGTGATTTTCTCCCTGAGGCAAATTCTATGAGAATAAGGTTTTGCCTTTTTGCCTTCCTGTTCTTCCTCTCCCCTGCAACTGCTTCCCCTTGCCTCTTCTACATGAGATAGTTTACCCTACCCTGTCTCTCCCCATCTCCTCTTGTCACTTTCCTCTCTTACCTCTTAACTTCACCCCTTAAGTATCATCCCTTCCCACCAAATTCAACCTGTGCCCTCTATCCATGTATACCTGTAAACATACATACACACATTCACATATGTATTCATATGTCCATATACCCTTCTTCAATTATTTTCATAACGAGAAAGGTTTCATCAGACACAGTTATTGTTTTTCCATGTAGGAATGTAAATAGTTCAACTCTGATAAGTTCCTTTTGATTTCTTTTCCCTGATTACCTTCTCAGGCATCTCTTGCTTCTTGTGTCTGGATGTCAAATTTTCTATTCAACTCTGGTTTTTTCCTCAAGAATGCTTGAAAGTCCTCTATTCCACTGAATGACCATATTTTCCCCTGAAACAAAATACTCAGTTTTGCTGGGTAGGTGACCCTTGGGTTCAGTCTCAGCTCTTTTGCCCTCTGGAATATCATATTCCATGCCCTTCAATCCCTCAGTGTAGAAGCTGCCAGGTCCTGTGCTATTCTGATTGTGTTTCCACAATATTGAAATTGTTTCTTCCTGGCTGCTTGGAGTATTTTCTCCTTGATCTGGGAATTCTGGAACCTGGCTATAATATTCCTAGGAGTTTTCTTTTTGCGATCCTTTTCAGGAGGTGATTGGTGGATTCTTTCAACCTCTATTTCCCCCTCTGGTTCTAAAACATCAGGGCAATTTTCCTTGAGAATTTCTTGAAGGATGATTTCTAGGTTCTTTCTTTGATAATGACTTTCAGGTAGTCCAATAATTTTTAAATTATCTCTCCTGGATCTATTTTCTAGGTCAATGGTTTTTCCCATGAGATATTTCACATTGCCTTCTATTCTTTCATTTGTTTGGATCTGTTTAATAGTATCTTGATTTCTCATAAAGTCACTAGCTTCCATTTGCTCCAGTCTAATTCTGAAGGAATGAACCTCCTCAGTGAGCTTTTGAGATTCTTTTTCCATCTGGCAAATTCGGCTTTTTAAGGCATTCTCCACATTGCCTTCCTGAGCCTCTTTTGCCATTTGAGTTAGTCTATTTTTTAAGCTGTTATTTTCCTTAGTCAGGCTGTTGACTGTCATTTCATACTTTTCTTGCATCTTTCTCATTTCTCTTCCCAATTTTTCCCCCACTTCTCTTATCTGCTTCTTAAGGTCCTCTATGGCCTGTAGCCAGCTTGTATTTTCATTTGGGGCTTTTGGTGCAGGAGTTCTGACCTCACAGTCCTCCTCCTGTTCCATCCTTTGATCTTCTTTGCCCCCAAAATAGGAGTCTAAAGTTGCATTTTTCTGTTTATTTTGTTTCCTTTGCCTAGGCATATTGCCACTTAATTACTTGATTTGGGGGCTTGTTGCCACAGTAGGACTCTGCCACCAGACAGGAGAGCTTCCATCCCAAACATGGGGTCTTCACAACTTCTGGAGGTTGGGTGGCCTCTGTAAAGCCTCCACCCGCTCTGGCAAATTGGATACCCACCCCAGACCTCCCCCAAGACCACAATCCAGATCCAAGCAGGTTAAAGCAAGAGTGATTAACCTCCAGACTGATTGCTGGATCTCTTTTTCCATCTGGCAAATTTGACTTTTTAAGGCATTCTTCTCCTCATTGCCCTTTTGGGCCTCCTTTGCCATTTGAGTTAGTCTATTTTTTAAGGTGTTGTTTTCCTCAGTCAGACTTTTCATTTCATACTTTTCATACATTTCATACAGACTCATTTCATACTTTTCCTGCATCCTTCTCATTTCTCTTCCCAATTTTTCCTCCACTTCTCTTATTTGATTTTTAAAGTCCTTCTTAAGGTCCTCTATGGCCTGCAACCCGCTCATGTTTTCCCCTGGGGCTTTTGGAGCAGGACTTCTGACCTCACAGTCCTTTTCCCGCTCTATGCCCCCAAAATAGGAGTCTAGGGTTGCATTTTTCTGTTTCCTTTGCCTTGGCATGTTGCCACTTAATTACTTGACTTTTGGGCTTGTTGCCACACTATGGCTTTAAGGCCAGATAGAGGAATTTTCATCCTGAACATGTGGGGGGCAACTTCCGTTTCTGGCAAGCTGTAAACCCACCCACAACTTCCACCCTAGATCACAATCCAGATCCAGGGAGGTTAAAGCAAGAGCGATTACCCCCCAAGACTGATCACTGGATCTCCCTACAATTTGCAGGCCAGGAGCTGGAGCTGCCTCTGAAAACTACAAAATGGTGTTTCTCCTCAGCGGCTTCTAGCCCCCAGGGGAGGGAGCCAACACATTCCCCAAATACTGGTCCCAAAGTCCATAGGGCACTAACCTCTCACTTTGTCCTAGGCATGTCTATGTTGATAATTCTGGAGTCGCCACAGCTGCTGGTGTTCTGGGGTCCCTCCAGCCGGCTGTTGGCCAGGCCGCCCTGGGGCTAAAACCAGGGCTCTTTTCGTGGTTGCAAAGAATTGGAAATTAAAGGCGTGCCCATCAACTGGGGAATGGCTAAACAAGCTGTGGTATATGAATGTAATGGAATATTATTGTGCTATAAGAAACGAGGAGGAGACGGATTTCATATTTACCTGGAGAGGCTTATACAAACTTATGCTGGGCGAGAAGAGTAGAACTAGAAGAAATTTGTATACAATCACAGACACATCATATGTGTGATGACCAACTCTGATAGACTGGACTCTTTTCAGCAATGCAGTGATACAAGTCAATCCTGAAAGCCTCATGAAGGAGAGATATGCAATATTCAGAGATATAACTAGAAAGAACTGAGCTTGAATCCTAATGGAAGCAAACTAATTGATCTTTTTCTTTTCATTGTTTGGTTTTTTTTCTTCTTTACCATTTTTCATCCCACCTAGTACAATACGCCTTTGTAATTGGACTAACGTCTAATATGAAAGTATTTGTAGATCCTATACTGGACTACATGCCGTCATGGGGGGTGGGGGGAGGGAGGTAAAGGAAATTTGAAATTCAAGGAATTATGGAATTGAATCTTGTTAACTAAAACTAAACTAATAAATTAATTTAAAAAGAAAAGACAAAAAATGCACCAGACTGAATCCTTCTGGGGAAATTTAGAAAAAATTATTTGTTCAACCCAGTTGAGCAGGAGAAAAGGAGGTCTGTGGACATTGAGGGAATTGTACACCAGGGCAAGAGGAGGTCCCAGACCCATACCAAGTCACTGTGATGGGGAACAGGTGAGAACTGGCAGCTTTGTCACCCACTACCTGATGCAGGATCACTGATCCAGAGAGGACTGAGAAGAAGACCTGCTTAGCGGAGTAAGTGTTCTTGGGCATAGAGTCCCTGGGCTGTGTGTGTAGAGAAAGAAGTACAGAAGTAACAGCAACAGAGTGACTCAGACCTCAGGTTTTGTGTCTGGTATCTCACTCCTAGTATCTAGCCCAACCTACAGAGGAATAACTAAGGCAGGAATCCCAGACCAAAGAGCCTACAATTCTGCCACTCAGAACCAACAAATCTTCCCAGCTGACTGATAGGGATGGAGTCCAGCAGTTACCCAGATTAGGATCTTGAAGAGCTCAGACCAGAGGTCAATAATCAGACTTTGCCCTGGATCAGACCACTTTTACTGAAAGCTTGCAGGTCCCCAGCCTGTCCCTGGGAACAAGTAGCACAGGACCAATTCAGATTTTTCCTCCAGAAGTTTGGCAGAGCCCAGCCCTAACATCAGGTCCAAAGTTGGAAAGTAGATTGGAAGAATGGGCAAACAAAAAAAATGTTGTGGTTCTCCCCACCATTAATGAGTTATTATGATGGCAGGAATGCTCAAGACACAAACACAGAAGAAGAGACTGACTGCCTCCAAAATATCTACAAGTAATGCTTTGGAGGAAAATATAGCTTGGGCACAAAGTCAGCTAGAATTCCTGGAAGAGATGAAGCATGAGTTATTTTTTTAAAAAAAGATAAAAAATGTTTCCATAAATGGAAGGAAAGAGTTTGAGGAAAAAAATTAGAAAAGAAATGGTAGACATAGATCTTCTCCCAAGCTAGGTGCCAGGATCTGCTGCTGCTGCTGCTGCAGTTGTATCCCTGAGACAAGAGAATAAAGGTTGGAGTCAATGGATATGGCACCTGGTAGACATTGTGGCTATCAATGACCCCTTCACTGACTTCAGCTATAGGGTTCATCTGTTCTAATATGATTTCACTTATGGCAAATTCAAGGGCACTGTCAAGCCAATCTGAGAATGGAAAGCTGGTAATCAATGGAAAAGCCACTCCCATCTTCCAGAAGACTGATCCTAACAGTATTAAATGAGGAGATACTGGAGCCAAGTATGTTGTAGAGTACCTTGGTGTCTTTACCACCATGAAAAAGGCTGGTGCTCACATTAATGGATGGTGCAAAGTGGGTAAGTATCTCTGCCCCTTCTGTTGACACCCCTATGTTTGTGATGAGAGTGAATCATGAGAAATATAATTTCCTTAACATTGTCAGTAATATTGGGGGTGGCTAAGTGGTGCAGTGAATAGAGCCCTGGAGTCAGGAGGACCTGAGTTCAAATCCAACTTCAGGCACTTAATAGTTACTAGCCATGTGACCTTGGGCAAGTCAACCCCAATTTCCCTGCCTTCTCCCCTCCAAAAAAGCAAAAAAAAAAAAAAAAAAGAAAAGAAAGAAAGAAAGAAAGAAAAAAAAGAAGATTGTCAGTAATACCTGCTGCATGACCAACTGCTTCTGTCTCCCTGACCAAAGTCATTCATGGTACCTTTGGCATTGGGGAAAGATTCAAGACCACAGTCTAGTCCATTACTGCTGCCCATAAGTCTATAGATGGTTCCTCTGGCAAGCTGTGGCATGATCAGTGTGGCACTGCCCAAAACATCATCCCTTTTCCACTCGTGCTACTAAAACCATAGGCAAAGTCATCATCCATGAAATGTATGGGAAGCTCTCAAGCATGTCCTTCTGTGTTCCTACTCCCAATATATCTGTTGTGGATCTGACCTGCCACCTGGAGAAACCTTCCAAATATGATAATATCAAAAAAATGGTGAAGCAAAGTATCAAAGGGAACCTTGAAAGGCATGTTGGGCTGCACAGCAGACCAAGTAGTATCCTGTGACTTTAACTGTAATACCTACTCTTCTACCTTTGATGCTGTTGCTGGTATTGCCTTCAATCATGATTTTGTCAAGCTCATTTCCTGGTATGACAATGAATATGTTTATAGCAACTGTGTAATAGATCTTATAATCTACATGACCTCCAAGGAACAAAGTAGAAAGCCATACATCTTCATCCTCAGTCAAGAGAAGAGTTCCACCACTGGGGAGCCCAGCTCTTTAACTTATTTCCCTATGCTGGGGATTTCATGCCCTATTCATACCCCAAAGCACCCCTGTAGGGGGGCAGAGAGACTTATGTTGTTTACCATCAGTAAAGTCACCATAATAGTGCAAAAAAAAAAAAAGAAAAGAAAAGAAATGAGAGCTATGGAAGAAAGAATTGGAAAAGGAATTAATAGCTTGGCCCAAGAGATACAAAACCTTACTTGAGCAACAAATGCCCTGAAAATCGGATGGACCAAATAAAAACCAGTGATTCCATGAGACAGCAAGAAATATTAAAGTTAAAAGGCTGGAAAAAAAGAAAATAGAAAGTATCTTATAGTAAAAACAACTTACCTGGCAAACAGATTAAGGACAATAAATTCAAGAATTATTGGACTACCTGAATACCTTAATCAAAAGAAAAGAGCCTAGACATCCCATTTCAATAAATCTTCAGGAAAACTTCCCAGATCTCTTAGAATCAGAGGACAAAGTAGATATAGAATTCACTGGTGACCTCCTGAAAGAAACCTCAGAATAAAAACTCTTTGGAATATAGCCAAAATCCAAAACTTTCAGCTCAAAAAAAAAAATACTGCAAGCAGCCAGAAAGAAATAATTCAAATACCCAGGATCACACACAGTACAGCAGCTATCACAATAAAGAGGCAGAGACTGTGTAATATGATATTCCAGAAGGCAAAAAGTATGGGCTTATAGTCAAGAATAACTTACCCAGAAAAACTAAGTATAATGCTACAAGAAAAAAAAATGGATCTTTAATGAAATAGAGGACTTCCAAGTATTCCTGATGAAAAGACCTGTGGAGAAACTTTTAAGTTCAAACCCAGGTGCAACGAGGACCATAAAAGGGTAAACATGAATTAGCAATGATAAAGGACTAAACGAGGATAAACTGCTCACATTCTAATATGGGCAGATGAGACATGTCCCGTCTGAGCCCTATCATCATCAGGGCTCACAAAGGGAGTCTAAATAGGCAAAGCTTGGGAATTGTTCTGTTGTGTTTTGATAACCTTAAGAAAAGAGTGCAAAGAGAGGGGGAAAGGAACATACTGGGGTGGAGGGAAGGAAAAAGAAGATTACTGAAAATTATCTCATATAATCAGGGTGCACAAGTAGATATCTATAGATACTGGGGAGGGCCTGGAAGGAGTATCCTAACACAAATCTCACTCTCATATATACTTGTCAAAAGAAGGAAAAACACACACATATACACACACAGAGTCATGTACAGAAATATGTTTCACTCAATAAGAAAATGGAAAAGAAAGTGGAGAAGGGGGAAAGGGAAATTAGAAAGAAAGGATACGAAGGAAGGGATTAGTTGTAAGCAAAACAAACTCTAAGGATGTACAAAAATATGATACTTTTTCGAGATGGGAAAGAATGGGAATCTGAGGGGGTAAATTGTGGAATCATAAATCGTGGAATGAATGAATAAGTTTTGGTATCTAAATATGATGGAATACTCTTATGCTAAATTTTTACCATTGTAATGACCAACCAGGATTCCAGAGGATTAATGATCAAATGTGCTACCCACCTTCTTATAGAAGGGTGAAGAACTCAGAATGCAAAATGAGATAAATATGTTTTTAGACATGGCCATTGTGGAAATTTGTTTTGATTAAGTGTTAAAAAAAAAAAAGACTGATGTCCCTTTTAGCTTAAGTATTTCCCCGCCCCTCTCTTTATTCCAAAGATTAAAAAAAGGAGAATTGTAAGTCTTTGCTGTTTCCCTATCTCCTAATCATTGCCTCTTTTCCATTGCTCTCTCCTCTCACTCCTGTCAGGAATAATATTGTTGCCTCTGCTGGACTCTATAGTTTTAACAGAAAGTACCTTATTTTCTGGCAAACCGTCTTAAGAGCAGGACTAGAAAAAGACTGGAGAGAAAATAATAAAAATGATGTGTCCCAGAATATACAGGGTATAAAGCAAGTGCCCAGAAAACCAAAAAACAAAGAAATTGCTATTCCTTTCCCCTTGTGAATTCAAGATTCACTTAACACCACAATAAGTGTGTGATATATTCCATATCTTCTGCAATCCTCCTTTCACATTCTGGTGGTGTTACCATGGAAACTTAGGATGCAGAAGTGACTGGCAGCCAAGCAGACATTTTTTACCCAGAATTCCCAGTGCTTCTGATGATGAACTTGAGGACTTCTGCAAAAGAGAGAGGCCTGAGTAAGGGGGTTGGGAAGGAGGAGTAAGGGTGTCTGAGTCACGACAGAGAAGCTTGAACTGGTGCCACATTCTTGACTGTCTAAGGTAGGAGCAGAAGGAAAGGTTATAGCCAAAGCCTTAATGGCAGAACCAAAGAGAGGTCATATAACCCAGTGCACAATGAGTGGGGACTATGATTGGCATAAATCACACCAACCCAAGGCAGATCATGGAGTTAGCTGGTTAGTCTCCCACATGGGGTACCCGAAACCTTCCTTTCCCCTCTTGCATCCTTGGGGGGTGAGTGGTCATCTGATGAATGTTTCATTCTCTTCTTGCTTCTCCTCCTTCCAGGAAAGCGGGGGAGTAAATCAGAGAGAAGCCTATTGTGTTCCTATAAGTAGGATTGGAATTTATTTCCATTGCCACAAAAAACGGGGGGCTACCAACCCTGACTAGTGTGGTTAACTATGGAGTCCTGTACTTCTTTCATCATTCCCTTTCAGTAACCTCTCTCTCCACACCAGTTTCTGTTGAAAATTGTCTCCTATCTCTTTATTTATTTGCTTTTTGGAGGGGAAAGGCAGGGCAATTGGGGTTAAGTGACTTGCCCAAGGTCACATGGCTAGTAAATGTTAAGTGTCTGAGACCAGATTTGAACTTGGGTCCTCCTGACTCCAGGGTCGGTGCTCTATTCACTGTGCCCCCAAGCTGCCCCTTTCTTATCTTTTTAAAAGAAAAAAAAACTCTCCCTCTCCATAACTTGTTCCTCAAGGATCATTAAAAGTTTTTTCATTACCCTGTCCATCTTGATCCTCCTCCTCATCCAGGGCCAGGGGGAAAGGGCAGATAAAAGATCCAGGGATCAAAACAGCACCCCAACAACTGGGCACCCTAGGGAAGGGCAATAAGGAGCACAAAGGAGGAGACTTGGGTGTGGTGGAGGTAGGCCCAATATTCTATATTCCCTTCTGTCACCCCTTCTCCTATCACACATACCCCTACACACACACATTGGGGTGTGAAACCACACAGGCACATATTTACACAGCCTGGCTCATGCCTGCATGACTGTATGAGGATTGGTCTATGTCATATGAGGATCATTTGAAGGAATTGGGCATGTTTAGTCCAGAGAATATATGACTTGGGGGAACAAGATTGTTGTTTTCAAGTATTTCAAGGGCTGACTCATTATGGGACTAAGACATTCCATTTCTATTATTCCATTCTAGGAATAATAGGTGGAAAGTGACAAAGAGGCAACTTTGGGCTTGATGTCAAGAAAAACTACCTAATTGTTTGAACTGTCCAGAAGTGGAATAGGCCACTTATAGAGGATGAGTGTTCCCCTCTTTGGTCTTCAAGCAGAGTCTGGATGACCATTTGTTCTGTAAGTTATAATGAAGATTCCTTTCATGTATGGGCTGGATTAGATGCCTGCCAAGATCCCTTCCAAATCTGTCCAAGGGACAGAGCCAGAGACAGCCATAATACCTTTCAGTCCAACAGCTGAGACCTTTTCACAGAGCAGGAAGGAACTCTTTTACCCCCAAGTTGCTAAGCGACCAGCCTTACTCCCCAGGAGATGGTTGCTGTGACATAGATCTCTTTCTCCATGCACCTGAATGTACGATGCTTCCAAATAAAGTCAAAGTAAGTCCAGGCTAAGACCTGGCATTTTTTTTTCTATTTATGTCTGTATTCTTACAATAGCCTCCTAAAGAATCTTTCTTCCTTCCTTCTCTCCCTGCTTCACTTTGATGCTAGACCTATTGATCTTATGCATAGATACAGTAATATCACTCCTATATTCAAAGCCCCACTCTCTCTTCACCAATATATCCTTGAAACCTTCTCCTCCTTGGGCTTCTATGACACTGTTCTCATCTCATTCTCCAACCATTCCTTTTCAGGGTCTGCCTGTTAAGGAGACTCATTGAGCCATCTTTTCCTATCTTTCCCACATTGATCCATCACTAAGAATTTTTTATCTACTTCAAAATGCAGAAAAGTTGCCTTTTTCTGGATGGAGAGAGACATTGAGATACTGGTGTGAGGTTGGGGTCAGACCTCACTCCTTTGAATCATGGTAGCTTACCATTTTAACTACTATGAGACATGGTGGGGTGGAGAGGCTTGGCCAATGAGGTCCCAGTCCTGGAATCACTGGTGTTTGGTGAGCCTGCTTCTGAAAGTGCATGATGATGAGGAATGGAGCATGTGTTGATTGGCTACCGAGAGTACCAATAAAAGGCCTTAATGGAGAAGCTCTCTTTCTCTCTCTTTTCCTTCTTGATGGCACAAGGTATAAATATGATTTGATGGTAGTCTACTGAAGTAGGGTGTTAATCAAAGAATGTCTACTAATAAAGATGAAGTGGAGATCTGGCTCTCCCCATTCCATGTCTTCAGGCTCTTAGATCACCAAAAACATGTTCCCCTGACCACACTCTCCTTGGCCAGTCTCCTTTTCCCTCACATAACTATTCTTACTAATGAGGATCACCAAGTGAAGTGGTATAGAGGGAAAAGAGAAGAGGGCACAGGACAGAACCTTGTGGGACACCTTCAGTTAGAGGGCATGATCTGGATGAAGATTCAGCAAAGGAGACCCAGAAGAGAGTGCTGTCCTGAAAACCTAGAGAGGAGAGAAGTTCACTCTATCCAAATTTATCACTCAATTCTAAGCCTAGTGGCAATTGCCTACTGGCCCCTGGGATATTCCCCCTCTTTTATCAAGGAGTTCAGTGTCGTGTTCAGTATCTGTCCCTACTCCTAACCCTCCATCTTAGCTATACAAAAGAATGGCAACATCCTTGATCATGGCCTTTTTTTTCATACCAAGGTAACCCCTATATACATATCTTTGCTCCCATCACCTCCCATTTTTCTTAAGCAGATCACCTGCTGGCAGATTGTTCCTTCTGCTCTGGACACTGGCATATTCCTCTTCCTGGCCTTTTCTGGAAACTTACAAACCCACAATAATCTCTTCTCTCTGACCTTCCATTTTCCCCCATCCATTGTTTCCTTGCCTACTGTCTATAGACATACCCAAATCTCCCCATCCTTATTAAAAAACCTTCACTAGAATGTATTATTTGCTCTAGATCGAATCTTTATAGCTATTAATCTCTTTTACTGCCAAACCCTAGAAGAAAAAGCTGCCTATTAGTTGCCTCTATGTCTTCTCAGTCACTTCTCACTCCTCTGCAATCTGGCTTCTAACCACAACACTTAACTAAAACTGCTCTCTCTAAAGTTACCAAGGATTCCTCTTTCTTTCTTTGATTGAACACACTCTTGTGAGTTTTAAAGTTGACATGGAACATATGATTTTTATTTTACCCTCTATTCATGTGCCTCTCTCCATGTCTTTCATTTTTAGGAAAATTAAACAACACTCCCTTCACTTTAGTCTTACTTGTAACCTTTTCAAGTTGAATAATTTACCATCAGTGTGGTAGCTGATCTGGATGTCCTCTGGGTCTTCATCGAAGGTGTTTGATAACATGGCTAAAAATGTTAGGCTAAAAAGTATGGTAGCAAGTACATAGCCTTGCTTCACTCTATTGGTAACTGAGAAAGTGTGAGAGCATCATCCATTATCCAGAACTTGGGCAAGCATGCTGTCATGACATGAAGAAGGGGCTAGAAAAGGTACCCTAAAATTTGTCTTCTTCCCCAACCTTGGTCTGTTTACTGCAGCAGGCAGGGATCCCATCATGCAATCAAAATGAAAAAAACAAAACCAAAACAATCCAAAAACTTCTGCAAAGATGATTCCACTCACCAGCAATACATGGAATGTGCACACATTTACAGACAACACAAAAATCCAGTAGCTATGAAACAGCTCTCATTGCAAGAGAACTCAGCAAATCACATCCAAATAGCAGCCCTGAAAGAAACAAGACTGGCAAATGAAGGCCAACTTACTGAAGCTGGAACTGGATATATGTGTTTCTGGAGTGGCTGCAGAGATGGGGAGCACCATGAAACTGCTGTAGGTTTTGCAGTCAAAACTAATCTAGTCAACAAGTTTGTATGGCTACTAAAAGTAGCGAATGACAGATTTATGACAATGTGATTTCCTCTAGCAGGAAAATGCCATCATCAATGTCTATGCTCCCACCACAACAAACCCTGATGAGATCAAAGAAAAATTTTATAAAGACCAGAGACTCTTATCATTAATGGGCCAAATAAGGACAAGTTTATAATTCTGGGTAACTTTAATGCTAGAGTAGGCTTAGACTACCAGACATCGTAGGAAGTCCCTGGGAGGAACGGAGCTGGAAACAACAGCAATGACCGCTTACTACTGAAGACTTGTGCATCTTAAGACCTTCTTATCACCAACACTGTCTTCTGTTTACCTAAATACAACAAAATGTTGTGGATGCGTCCTCACAACAAACATTGGCAGCTAATAGACTATATCATTATAAGAAGAGACAGACAGGACATGAGAGAGAGGGAGGCAATAAGTGACACAAAGTACTGGACTGATCACAGACTTATTCTCTCTAAGCTCAGTATTCACATTCAACAAAAGTGGCAGCTCCTTTCCCCACTGACTAAGAAAGCAAACAATATGATGCCTATGACACATGTGAAGTCATGGGAAACATACTTCTATAATAACCACATTGTAAAACAAAACAGAAAGTAAGAAAAGTAAAGTGAGACAAAATACTTCAGTCTGCACTCAGAGTTCAGTTCTCTCTCTGGAGTGGCACAGTCCTTTGGAATTGTTGTGGATCATTTGCACTGATCAGAGTAGAATGTTCATTCAGTTGTTTCAAAGAAATGTCCCACTCTTTGTGACCCCATTTGGGATTTTCTTGGCAAAGACGCTGGAGTAGTTTGCCATTTCCTTCTCCAGCTCATTTTATAGATGAGGAAACTGAGGTAAACCATTAAGTGACTTACCCAGGGTCACACAGCTAGTAAGTGTCTGAGAGCAGATTTGTCCTCAGGAAGATGAGTCTTCCTGACTCCAGGTTGGGCATTCTATCCCCTGTTACATCCGGCTGCCCAGATCAGAGTAGAATAGCTAGCATTTATATAATGCCTACTAGATGCCAGGCACTAAGCTAAGCACCTTACAATTATTATCTCTTTTGGTCCTCACAACTCAGGGATGCAGGTACTTTTTTATCCCCATTTTACAAATGAGGAAACTGAGGCAAACAGAGGTTAACTGACTTTTCCAGGGTCACATAGCTAGGAAGTGTCTGGAGTTAGATTTGAACTCAGATCTTCCTGACTCCAGCTATCCTCCCACCTTTTTTTTGGCGGGGGTATTATGGGGTTTAGAACACAACATATGATGTCAGACTTTTTCCTTATGTTTGCTATGTTTGTTGAGGAAGAGGTGGGGTTTTCCTCCCTTCTTTGTTATAAGGAATGGCTATGGGGAAGGAGAAGAGGGAAAGGAAAAGGGAATAGGGATAGTAAGGCTTAAATGAGATAGTGGGTATAAATTTCTTTGCAAACCTTAAAGTGCTACATACGTTGTTTAGTCCATTAGTTGTGTCTGACTCTTTATGAACCCATTTGGAGTTTTCTTGGCAAAGGTACTGGAGTGGTTTGCTACCTTCTTCTCCAGTTCCTTTTACAGGTGAGGAAACCCTATTATGTCCCCATTTTATAGATGAGGAAACTAAGGCAAACAGTGCTAAGTGACTTGACTAGGGCCACACAACTAGTAAGTGTCTAAAGCAGGGTTTGAACTCAGGTCCTTCTGATTCTAGGGCTGGCACTTTATCCACTGTGCCACTTGGCTGCCCTGCATGAGGGGCATGGCAGAGTTCTTGGCTAAGCCCTTTTGGAGATTCTTCAAGTAAGAGTCCCCTTTTTGAGTATTCATCAAGCTTCAAGTTTTTTTTCCAGTGTTGAGTCCCTTGGGATGCTCTTAGCTTCCCCTTGGAGAGGGAAGATGAAAAAGGCCAAATTTACTTCAGATTGCTAGAGGAAAAGACTGTGGGAAGATATGAGAGGAGCCAGCAGTCTCTCCATCATGTCCCTTTATCCAGCTTGTTATACTAGAGACTTCAGCGAATTTCCCTTTGGGTGAGATCCAGGACCCTCTCTCTTGGTTGGGCTGAGTTATTTTTATCCCAATGGGAGGCTCCTTCACTCTGCATTGCCTGGTATATACCCTCCTATGTATACTTCTTCTGATTTCTGTTTTTCCATTAATGGATAAATGGGTGTCTTTGCTACTCTTTACATGTGTTCATTGTGGAACTAGTATTAGCTGGGGAAGGGGTCAAGTCTTGGATATAGAGGTTGGTGTTCCTTTTCCCTCCAAAAATGGTGAAGTGATCAAAACTTAAATGGAATCCAATCATATCCTTTAGACAAACAGTCTTTAAGGGAGCAGATAGATATACTTGGGGGCAGCTAGTGGGTTCAGTGGATTCAGGGTGGTTCAGGGACAGGAGTCAAAAAGACCTGAGTTCAAATCCAGCCTCAGCATTTACTAGCTGTGTGACTCTGGGCAGGTCACTCAACTCCTATTTGCCTTGGTTCCTCATCTGAAGGAAATGGCAAACCATTCCACTATCTTTTCTAAGAAAACTGCATGGACAAAGACCATGGGCTTATGAAGAGTTGGACACAACTCAATGACCCAACAACAATAGTACCCAGTACCCCCTCTTATTGAGGAGAACAAAATGGTGACCTGTAGCCTCAAGCTCCTGCTTCCTTTCCTGGCAGGAATGAAAGTCTCCCTTGGAGAAGAGGTTAGACATGTCTATTCTGCCCGCCTTCAAGCCACACAAGGACAGCCGTTTCTCAACACATGTGAGGCCCCACTCCATTTTGTTACCATCATTATCGTTACCATTAATTAGTCTACATTGAGGCCTTCAGGTTACTGATGACTTCATTCCCTAAGCCTTCTACTGCACTTGAAAAGAAATATTTATAGAGCAAGAGCTGGCTCCAGCACACCCCTGGGCATTCATTGAGAAATATAGGTGATATAAAAACAAAAAAAGTAATAAAACTTCACTTTAAGAGAATATGAATATAGACAGCTTTCTTTTGGCCCAAATACATTATAGTATATGAGTTCCCTAAAATGTAATGATGGTTTCCCTCCATGTTGGGATCCCTAAAATACTCAGGTTCAATATGAGAGGGAAATAAAGGGTACAAGCTCCAGTCCAGCGTAGATTCTATTCATAGCCTAGGCAAATCAGCAATGGGCTAAAATGGAAACATTTAATTGAAAATAGTTAAACATAACTAACAGGCATTTAGATGTCACAGTGGATAGAACACCAAGCCAGGAGTCAGGAAGACCTAAGTTCAAATCCAGATCCTGATACTCACTAGCTGTGTGGTGCTGGGCAGGTCACTTAAACCTGTTTGCCTCAGTTTCCTCATCTATCAAATGAGCTGGAGAAGTAAATGGCAAACCATTCCAGTAACTTTGCCAAGAAAACCCCAAAGGGGTTCACAAAAAGTTGAACATGACTGAAGATGACTGAACAACAAAAAACATAACAGGAAAGCCTGTCATAAAAATCGTTCTTAACCTCTCATAAACAAATGGAAAACAATTTTCTTCATAGTTTCCTATGTCATCGGAGGAAAGGCCCAAATTTATGCCTGAGGGAGAAGACAAGTCATACTTCTAGGGCACTGGAGCTAGTGGAACAATTCTTTAAATGCGTCCTTGTCCTTTCTTAACTGTCCCTTCAAAGTTCCAATTCTACCTCTTCTCTACTTCTTCAACTATTAATTATAGAAACCCCATGTTACCAAGTCAAAAAACTTTGCAGCTCTCTGAGAGTCACAGGATCTTGACTTTAGAGTTAGAAGGGATCTCAGAGGCTGTCTAGTCGTCATTATACAAAGGAGGAAACAGAATCCTAGAAATGTTCTGTGATTTGCCCAAGCTTCCACAGGCAGTGAACATTAGAGACAGGATTTGAACTGCACCTCCTTCTTTCTACTGTATTATATTGTCTCTTCTAAGACTTATTTTCAGCAGGTTTGTTCTGCTCAGGGCACTGGTACATGCCCTTTTTCTGTAAATTCTGTCCTCTGTAAATTTCCATGATTCAAGCTCCATGCCTCATTTGAGCCAAGGCTCAGTAAATATCCAGAATCTTCCCGCACCCTTCAGCCCTATTACTATTAATGATTTGGAGCATTTTTTGCACAGTTTTTTATATCAGAGCTAGGAGACTAACTGGATTTGCTTGATCCAGGTTCTACCTCATCCCTATCAAATTCAGCACCACATATCTTCTGCTGCCTTGATGGTCTGCCATAGCGTGAAGGGGATTATGAAGCTTTCCCCCTTCTCCCTCACTCCCCCCCTCACTATACAAGGGGAATGACCAGAGAGCTTGACTGAGTTGGCTGTCCCAAGTCTGAAGAGTGACCTCTCTGAGGGGCCATTGCTGACCCCTTTCTTCCTCTGGAACGAAGATCAACCCACTAACATCCCACAGACCACTCTGGTTATAACCTTTCTGCCCTTGCCCCTGCTTCGCCTCTAGATAGTTCCTTTAGTTCCTAAGCTTCCTCCCTGTGTGTATTAAAATGAGCCCAGCAATGAATAGCCTGCTGCTTTAGGCATTCCGGGTCTGCGGGTTCTTTGGTAAAACTCACTTCTAAGTACCCAAACTGCTGCTAAGGGCTGGGACCTGCCTGGTTAGGCAGCCCTGCCTCCACTGCTGTCAATCTCAGAAATTCTACTAGATTAGGGGTCAGATGCTTCACTTTCCCCAATTCCCCCACCCACATAGCTGTCTATTATAGGAGCAATCTCTGTATCACCATTCCAAAGATGTCTTTGCTACTAATAATGCCTCAGGCTTCTCCTCTACTGCCAGTCAAAGTTCTGCCCCAGATTTTATTTTTCTTGCTTTCTAAACAAGGGTGAGTTGTTGGGAAGGAGAGGAAGCAGATCTTAGTTTGAAAAAAAATTTATGAAAAAAAATTCTGCCTCACTTTACCCTTCCCTTGCCCTTTGCTATGTGCTGCTTCTGTTTCAGTTTTGTTATCATTTAGTTCATTGAAAATCAGTTTCTGTGGGCTTTGGAATGCTTGTTAGATCTCTCCTTTTGTATTCCTTAGGCAGCATCAAAAAGGGTTGTTCAAGCAAGTATAGGGGTGGCTCCTCCTTTCTAAACTTAAGGTTCCCTACCTTCACATCCAACTGGGTTAGGATGAGTGATTTTTTTTTTTAATCATACCTCAGGGTACTTATGGCATGCTGTAGAAGAGGTTCTGAAGCCATTTTTGGTTTTCAGTAAGGATGGTTCTTGCCCTCAACAAGTTTATAGTATACCAGGTAGAATGGAATGTTATGTGTATTTTTAAGTTATTTAATTGAAGGAGTTTCTTTAATAGAACAAAATATTTTTTGGAGAATATGACTAAATCCAAGATGAAAAATCTCCTTTAAGTAGTTCCTTTAAACACTATACTGAACTCAAAATTCTGGGTACAACCAAATCACACAAATAAGTACAGTACAAGATAATATTTGATAGGCACAAACAAAGAGAGGCATGTATGAGTGGCTTTCAGGCTTCTTGACTTGGCATCTGGGAAGTTACTTTTTAAAAAAAATTTGATAACTATATTTTAAATTAGTTGGTTTCCTTTGTAATTTGGGGTATTTTATTTTATACATTAAAAACATCCTGAGAAGTAGTTTGTAGACTTCAACTGCAGAAGGGGTCTGTGACCTAAAAAAGGTTTAAAACTCCTGAGTTAATGCTTTGCTAGAAAATGTGAGGACACAGAGATTACTTTTAGGTAGGAGAGGTCAGGGAAGGTTTCGTGGGGCACCAAAATTATGACTTGACGGAAGAGAGAATTTTAATATTGCAAAGATACGAAAAGCTAGACTACAAATTCACAGGAGCAGGAAAAGGAAGGACGAGAAAGGGGAAAGGTTCGTAGTTCCACCTTGTTGGAATGGAGAATGCATGAGGGGAAATAATGTGAAAGAACTCGAAAGGTGGTTTGAAACCAGATTGTGGGGAGCCTTAAATATTAGTTTACTAAATTTTTTCAAAATGTCGCCCATCTCCACTGTGGGTGCTCCTCCCAAGACAACCATGTATCTGTCTAAAAATTTCATCTCAACTTTTCCTCTAAAGGCAACACCAGTCCCCACCCTATGGGTATAATGAGAATGGGAATTGGAAGATCTTTCCTGCCCCTTAATAGACCTATGGGGAGTTTGAAGACCTTCCCTGCTGTGAAGATAAATCTGCCCCCAAATAGGCTGAATGTAGTCAAATGGAGCCTGTGGTGGGAGGAATATGCTGACTCCTCAGGAGTCAAACACACAGGAAGCTGGTGTTCAGAGTTAGCCAGATGGTGGGGAAGAGAGGAGCTCAGGCAAGGAGATAGAGAGGTTTGTGAATAGATGTTGATCTTGTATTGGTTTGTGGGAAGGCTGAAGGATGCTATGGCTCTCAGCATCGTTATGGCTTCTGAACATCTTTGGTACTATGATGGAATCAGCTTACTGGTTTTGGGATTTGGTTTTCTGGTGTCTGAATAAATATTTCAGTTCTATTCTGTCTGGAGAGTTTGGTATATTTTGTAATCGAATGTCATGTGATACTTGTAGTCACAGTATTTGTTGGGGGCGGGGATAGGCTTTGCCTTTACTGTGCTAATTTCCATATGAGGGCGTGGTTTAATGTATATAAGATGCTGTACGAGGAAGCATCTCTCTCTCGGGATGTGACCAGCCGTGAATAAACAACCCCTGAAACCTCGGGTGCTCTGTCTGGGTTAATTCCTCTTCGGAGGCCGGTGACGATCGAAGACTCGCCATGGGGATAGGTGAGTAGAGAGGACGGGGATATAATAGTTACAGATCAACCCACCGCCGGTGCCGTAGATAAGGCCCCCGGCAAGTATTTATCGTGATCATGGGTGCTATAAATATTGCATTGGTGCTACAATGGGCCACACCATACTACCCACAAAATTTTAATCCAACCAGTCAAACAATAGGCATTTAAATGCCTATTATATGTTAGTTTGCCTCAGACTCAGTATGAGGGACTGGGAGGATGGTGTTGCCCAGGGTAGTAATAGAGAAGTTGGGGGGTAAAGGGGGAGTTTAGGAGGAAATGTGAGTTCAATTTTGGACATACTAAATTTAAGATGTCTACTGGACATCCAGTTTAAGATGTCTGAAAGGCATGTGGAAATCTGAGATAAGAGGTCAGTAAAGAGGTCAGATAGGTAGATTTAAAAATCATCAGCATGGATGGCAATTAAAATCCATTGGAGTTGACATAGGGCTGTTTGGTGGGCAGCTGGATTATAGCCCCATTCAAGTTTCCCAATTCATGATTCTCTTGAAAATGGAACCAAAAAAATGAAGGAAAGAGTAATTTTCTATTATTCTCAAGGGCTAACCCTTCTCTAACTGGTCAATTTCAGTCTTGTCTGGTCATTCCCCTCGACTTCCTGTTGCAAATGTTGATTGACACTTGGTGTCTGAGCCTGGGATTAGCCCTGTGGACAAACCACCATCAAGCCTTTGGAGCTCCCAAAAGATCTTGTGTCTACTTAGCCACCACAGAAATTGGTATGAAAGATATAAACAATATGAAAGAATTGAAAGAAGCCTAGGGATCTGTATGCCTCCTGAGGTATAGGCCAAACATCCCTTTCTGGGCTTAAGCATCATTACCTGTAAAGACAGTAACATCTCAATGGGGACATCAACAATGTTGGACTGGAAGCAGCGCCAGGACTAGGTAAATCTTGAAAACTTTGCCTCTTTTGTGTGAATAACCATAGGAAGCTTTCAGTCTTCACTGCTCCCCACGCAACTTGGCATGACAAAGCAGAATAAATAAAACCATTCTACCATGTAGAGCAGAACTCTGTGGAATTAAAACTATGTGCATCTATGAAAAGTAATATTAATAATAGGTTACACTCTACTTAACTGCCTGTTATCTGTCCCAGACCTGATTCTGCCCAGAGAGATACAATGAGGCCCATAGCCTAATATAAATGTAGTGATCCTTCTGGTATGTGTCAGAAGAAACCCTGGTCACCTCTCCCCCCTCTTGTTTTCTTGTTCTCTCCCTCTGCTTAACATGCTGTAGAATGTCCAGAGAAGGGCAACCGGGATGGCAAAGGACCATGAATCCATGTCGTGAGATTGGGGATCCCATGTTGGGATCATTTGAAGCATCTGGGTCTCCAAGCTCTGACAGATAAACTTTCATCTTATCTTGACTGAAACTGGGCTTCCATGACACTTCTCCACCATCTCAAGTGCTGCCTATACTTTGTCAATCATTTTCCTCTTCCCCCAACCAAACGTTTACCTCTTCTCCTCGGTCACTGGCTCTGCTGGGCGAGCTCTCACTTATCTTGACTGGAGCCAGACCTCTTGGCAACCAAGTCGTCTCCACAGCATGCTGGGCTTCTCCTATCCCTCTTCTAGGTGTCCTGTATAGCCATCTTCCCTTATCAAAGTATGAGCTTTTTGAGGGCAGAGAGCTCTATTTGCCTCTCTCTCTGTCTGTCCTTTGCCATCCTGGTTGCCCTCCTCTGAACATTCTACAGCGTGTTAATGAATGAATAAAAAAAAAATCTTATTTAGCACTTACTGTGTGCCAAACAATCACTGTGATAAGTGCTGGAGATACAAGTACAAAAGTGAAGAGAGTCCCTGCCTTCAAGGAGCTTACATTTTCATAGGTGAAGACAAACCATGTATGAAGATGGTGGGAATATTTTGGTTTAGAGAAGAATGGTAAGTGGAACCATGGGGATAAGGGAGTTAAATTAGCAAAAATTTCCTAAGAATAATGACAACATTGATTTGATTATGGCTCCAGAACTAAAAAATGTGGGCAAGGGAGAATGACAGTGGGGTACCTATGTGAAATTTATTTTTGAACCCAAGTATAAGACTTCACATTTATCCCAACTTGAGTTTTATCTTATTAGATTCAGCCCAGTGCTCCAGTCTGTCAAGACCCTCTGTCATCCATTGTTAGCTATGCCTCCCAGCTCGGTGTCATCTGCAAATTTAATGAGCATGCCACTTATACCTTTATCCATGTCTGAGCCAAACACAAGCCTCTGTATTTCTTCACTGGAGACCTCCTACTACATTGATATTGAACCAATAAATAACAGCTATATTTTTTAGTCATTTCTTAATCTATCTAATGGCATTATTATCTAGTCCACATCTCTAATTTCACCACAAGAATAGTGTGATATATGTTATCACGAGCTTTGCCACATCGAGGCAAACCACTGCATTCCACTCATCTACTGGTTTAGAAACCATATTAAATAAGGAATTCAAGTAAGTCTGGCATGGTTTATTCTTGAAATTCATGACTTATTCATGAATCAGGCTGGCTCTTTGTAATCATCGCTTCACTTTCAAGATGTTTGCAAACCATCTTTTTAATGATCTGTCCTAAAATTTTTCCAGAAATCAAAGTCAAGCTCACTGGTCTATAGTTCTGTGGAATCTGTTCTCTTCTGGTTTTTATTTTTTTGAGGATTCATTTGCCATTTTTCTTTCTTGTGGCACCTCTCCCATTGTCCATGATCTTTCAGATATCACTGACAGGGGCTCAGCAGTCACATCTGCTACTTCTCTCATTACCCAGGGATAGAGTTCCTCTGGGCCAGGTGACCTGAATTCATCAAGGGCAGCCAGTCACTCTCTCACTATCTCTTTACCCTGAGTATCCTGTCATTTCTAGTGCAAAGATTTTTTTTAACCATCAATAAACATTTATTAAGTACTTACCATGCTCAGAGCTCAGCCTTCTTCCCTGGTGTGTGGACACTCTTGCCTGTCCCAACTCCTCAGCTCTCCTCCCTATTTCACTGGTCCCTGACCCCCTTCCTCTTATCACCCTCTCCTGCTCATTACCTGAAGCTCTATGTATTATCCTTGACTCCTGACTCAATAAATGTTACATATCAAGATCACTTTTCCCTGAGTGACCCTGAGTAAGCCTTTGAATGTCCTTAGAGTCCACCTTCTCCACTGGAGGGAAGAGTAACAACTCCCTAGCTAAGCTTTAAGCCTTCCTCTTGGCAACCACATTACCAAGGCCTGTGAGGTTTGGGGGGCATTCCTATTCCTATCCCCATCTTTCCACAACTCCAGCTCATCCCAACCCCCAGTTAGAAATGAACCCTCCCTTTTATGGACCTTTCCCTCCGCCATACTGTACCTTGTTTGTGTCTCTCTTTGGATACCTAATACATACTGTCCTAAATGTGATGAGAAACAGATCAATGAGAATACAATTCTCAGAGCAGGTTCTACAGGCTTCCAACTAATATGGGGTAAGCTTCCTTCTGGAAGTACACGATGATATGGAATGGAGGAGGGGCCCTGTTCCCAATTCAGAGCATGCACAGGTCTACTGTGACTTTTTCCTGTCCCTTTACTTTTAATTGGTTATGGAGCTAGAATTAAGTGAATTTACAAAGGACCACAGCAGAAAACTCAATCTTCACTGTCTGCCAAGAAGTGTAAGGTAAATCCTCTGACCACTGCAGGGCCATTGGGCACTTTCCCCTTTCCCCCAATAGTCCAGCCCATGAGTACATGACTGCCTAAGTAAGCCTTTGTCCGGAGTGGAGCCACCCCCTCTTTGTGTCTTCTTTCCTTTGGGACAGAGCCTTGTGAGAACTTGAAAGGTCGGAAGGGCCACCATTGACTGACCCTGGGGAAAAAACAGCTCTGAAGGAGTGATTGACCTGACCCAGTCCAGCAGTGAATCTACCTGGCTGCCAAGACATCTTTTTACCTTGTAAGCAAGGGAGTGATTTATCCATTGACTTTGCAGAACTTAGAAATGAGCTGGATAGTGGAAGTGTGGGTGGTAACCACTTTAAATTTGAACCCACTCTCCCAGGGACTGAGATGGTAGGGGGAATAGTCTGCCCCTGGGGATGGATGTGTTGTACTTCTAGTCTGGCGGTTTCTTCCTAGTAAATACCCCTTTGTAAAAGCTAATTGATGCTAATTGGTTGATTGATACTGAGGAGAAAGCAACTGGTTAAATGCTTAGTGAGGTGTTCATCTCTGGTTAGATGATACTGAGCAAAATGATGTTGGGGAGAACTCACCAGAATGGGGGCTTGAGCTAATAATATTAGGAGAATTCTCCTGCCCTTCAGGGATAGTCCTAGAACCCTGAAGGGGTAGATGTAGCCATCTTTTTCTACAGACCCACCTTGCTAATGTTGTGTGTGAGTTGGGGTAATGAATCCATAGACTCAGTCCTTAGACTTCAATCTCTCAAGAACCTTTGTGTTCGCTGGAATGGGCAATCCCTCCATTAATATAGGCAGATAGATAACTTATTAAGCATTCACTATGTTCTAGTTATTGTGCTAATTACTAGGGATTAGAATATAAACAAGCAATATGGTCTACGCACTCAGGGAGTTTATTGTAGTGGGGGAAGACAATAGATAAACTGGGAACTAGGCAGGAGTGTGGGGTAGATGAATGAATGAATGAATGAATGAATGAATGAATGAATGAATGAAGCATTTATTAAACACTTAATATATGTGCCTTGTATTGTGGTTACTGGAATTTGTGTCTTATCCTTTACTGGACTATAATCTTGGTGGGGACATAGATTTGGCTATGAAAGAGAATTTTGGGGCCATCGGTTCCAAAGTCCTTCAATTTACAGATAAGGAAACCGAGGCCCAGAGGAACCAAGGCCTAGGTTAAGTGCTTTGTCTCAGGGTGGACAGAATCTTCCCTAAATGTTTTTTATCTCCTCAGATACCTCTGTAAACTAAATTAACAGTTAATATAGATAAAACATCTAGAGCTGGAAGGGTTCTCTGGAGCCCTCCATACCAATTCCCTCATTTTGCAAATGGGGAAACTGAGGCTGAGGGAGGCCAACAGACTTTTCCAAGGGTCATCCAAATAGTCGGCAGAATCTGAACCCAGGTCCTCGGAGCCTGGAGTGACGGCCCCAACCCAGCTGTGTGACCTGCAGCTAAGTGTAAGGTCACCCTCCACAACCTCAGCCTGTCCCAGCTGGGCCTGGGAGCGACCCCGCCCCTGCCCAACCCCCAGCGCTTTACGGCCCGCTCTAACTCCCGCGAAAAAGATTCTTGTCGTAAAGAGGCGCCTCCCTCCCTGTCCCCCTCCTCCCAGCCGCCCCGCTCCGCCTGCGCGGCCAGCCAGCTCCTCCTCCTCCTCAGGTAATGGCCCCAGCTGCAGCCTCGAGCGTGGCCGGCTCGGGCGGGATGGGGGGGTGGGGGCGGCGCGGGGGAGCGCGAGGCCGGGGGGCGGGGGAGCGCGAGGCGGGAGGCGGGAGGCGCGAGGCCGGGAGGCGGGAGGCGGGAGGCGCGAGGCGGGCGCCCTGCGGGGCCGGCCTGGCGGGGGGCCTGAGGGGTGTGTGGCGCTCCTTCCCGGGGGTGCGGGACCGTCCGGCCGGCCCTACCCGCGGCTCTCCCCGGCCCGAAGCCGGGCTTCATTCTCCCCATCTCCTTCCCTTTCTTCCCTCCCATTCCCGTCCTTCTTCCCTCTTCATCCTCCTATGTCGATCTCCCTTATCCCCCTCCGCGCCCTCATCCTTCCCCCCCCCCCGTCCTTCTCCCCTCATTCCCCTCCTTTTATTCCTTTCTTCTGCCCCCCCTCCTCATCTTCGCAGACCCCTCTTCTCCTCAGCCCCCACACTTCCCCCTCCCCCTGCCCCCCGTCAGTACCTCATCCTTCCCCCTCCCCCTCCCGTCCTTTTACCCCCTTTGCCCCTCAGCCCCCCAGTCCCAGCCTCTCCCTGCGCCAGGCAGTGCCCGGACAAAGCCCCCCAGGGCCGGCCGCTGCCTCGTGCCCATGCTCGCTCCCCTCCCTTGCCTAGGTTAGCCTCAGGCAGCTGCATGGCAGGAGGATGGCAGAGGACGACCAAAGGGTGGACTATCTGGCGGGGTTCTGCTGCCCGGTGGGGGGTCTGGCCTCGGGCAAGCCCCGGGTGCTGTGCCACGAGTCAGAGATCTACCTCTCCAATGGGAGCGAATTCGTCTACATCTATGACCAGGAGGGGAAGCTGCTAAAAGTGAGTGTCCGGGCGCTTGGATGAGCCCCGGGGCTGATTGCACGCTCTTAGAGGCTTAGATTTACGGGGGAGGTCATTCTTGCAGATGAGGAAACCCAGGCTTGCCCAGGGTCATGCTGCTAGGCGGTGTCTGAAGCAGGATTCGAACCCAAGTCTTCTTACTCCGATCTCGTGTTCTTTTCCATGGTGCCACGCTGCCTTTCAGTGGCCTTGAGAAATATGGGTAAAGTTTCCATATTTATAAATAGCATAAGGACGACTATGTCTTTCCCGGTAATTGCTGGATTCCTGTCCTTCTCCTCGTGAGTCACAAAGCTCTCTCTCCTTCTGTCCCCGGTGACCAGCTGCGCCCCTGACTTTATACACATGACTTCCAGCCGCGCATTGAGTGCGTGTTCTTTGTTTTTGCTCAAGCATATGTAGCATGTTTAACCTTAAACATTGTTGCTCTTAACTCTTTCAGAAACAATTCAAAGTAAGTTGTGTGTTTCGTGGAGGAGGGAATTTTTGTCTTGTATCAAACAGCATGTTAGAAGAATGACTTAACCTAATCTCTTGCCCTAGAGAGGATAACAGGAGGGAGTTATATTGAATATAAGGGCTAATAAGGTAGATTTCCTATGGGATTGGAATAAAAAGAGTTTCTAGAGTTTTAAGTCAGGTTCTTTGTGCTGTACGTTTATCTAATGGGCTCATTCTCTTCATATCTAGGCTGTATATAGGTTTCCTGATCAAGTCTGGCATCTGGAGCTCCTCACCTTACGTAGGGAGCTCTATGTCCTGTGTGCTCGAAATGGCATTTACTGTTTGTCACTGGACCCTCAAAGCAGGTGAGGTACAGGTGTATCCCAGGAGTTGTAATGGTCTCTGGCTTGGCCAAAGAATTTACTAGCAGAAGTAGCAACTGCCTTTCTGGTACACATCTTTTAACATGTTTGAAATGACACCTGGCATCAGTCACCCAACTGAGATGCTGTTTGATTTGCACTTTCTAAGTCAAAGGAACATGATTAAAGGTAGCAGACCACCAATGAATCCCATACTAGATCCTTTCTACTCTGACTTCCTTAACTCCATCCTTTTGTAAATATTCTGCCTCCCCTCAGGCTATGCCTTAGAATGAGGACTACAGTGGTCAGTCAGGAAAATTTATTCTTTACTCTTGGACATCAGTCCAAATTTAAAGTGTTTTCAGCCTCTGTTCATCTATATGTACCTATTTATGTAGAACTTTTCCCACTCCCACCTTCTGGACCACCTGACAGGGGCAGCTCTTTTAGTTTTCCAAGACTCTTTTGCTCTAGAAGTTTAGGAAGTATCATTCAGGTCAGTAGAGTCTAGAGAAGGCAAACAACTCCATGGCTGGCATCAGACTTCTCTATCTTTGGCCTTGATGGTTCCTTTACTTCTCTGGCATTAGTTTGATGATGGTGAAGTGTGTCTGAAGCAAAAGGAATATTTGATCCAAAAATAGTTACTCATAACTCCTTGCAACTTTTGTATTCAGGTAAGTCCTGTCTGTGAGAACTGAGGACCTGACATGGCAAGGCACAAACCATTCACTTTTTTTTTCATTGACTCTTTAATACCTGAATTGTTGTTTGAGAAGACAGGTGCAATAATCAATCTGCCAGTTATGGGATAACATAATGGAGATACTTTCTTATTGCCATAGGTAATCAATATACCTAGTATTTTTTATGATTAATTTAGCTCAACATTTTCTTTGTTGATACATGTTTTGTGTTATTGATTATCAAAGGAGAAAATGTAACAGGAACCTATTTCTTTTGAATAAATAGGTAAACTGTCATTGACATCAAAGGTTAGCTGTGGATTCAGTTTCTGGCACATTTGCCCACCCACACATGTAATGTGTCCACTTGTGAACCCATAGTTTCACTCATTTCAAGGAGAAGTGGGAAGATAGTCTGAGAACTGCCCAAGGGGTTACTTCATTGTTGTGCTTCCAAAAAGAATTGCCACTATTTCATCTGAAAGACACATTCAGGAGGGTTGACTATATAAAGAACCCCATAACTTAGATATGTGATTGATAAGACACTTCTAAGCACCCTCTTTTCCTTTTTAGCTTGTTAAGAGGGTGTGCAGGCTGCAAGCTCTGGGCCTTTATCTTGACTGAAAGCTTTTCCCTATTTGCTTGAAGGTTGGTGAACCAGACTGATGGAGAGGACAAAGAAGGTGATTTCCCTTCAAGTGTGTTTCCTGTGGACTCAGACTCCTGTGTCTTTCCTGATGCTACTCTGTGTGCTTTCACGGTGCTGAATGACATCATCATCACCCTGGCTCAGGGCCCATCCAAATGGAGGATGAGACTGTTTGAGCAGCCCCAAGGTTCAGATGAGGAGCCCAGGCCAGGAAGCCAATTCAGTGAGGTGGAGTTCTCTACCTGCATTTTGCCATCAGGGAGCAATGGGAAACCCCTCGCCTCTCGATTCCTCCCAGTCCTGTGCTGTGCATCCCCTCCAGGCACCAGTGTTCCTCACACACCTTGGTGTAGTTCAGGAGGTTTTGTGCTGGAGGAAACCCTTTTTGGTTTGCTGTTTGGAGCAGATGCTGCCCTTCTGGAATCTCCTATGATCCTTTGTGGTTTTCCAGATGGTCAGCTGTGCTGTGTGCCTTTGAAGGCCCTGTTATCTCCTGAGGTGGCTCTTGGTGGCCCAGAAACCCCTGTCAAGATACTTCATCACTTAGAAGAGCCTGTGGTCTTCATTGGAGCGCTAAGAACAGACCCAATGATCCTAGAAGACATGGATGAGAAACCACTAAATGAAGATACAAGCTGTGACTGTATGGTAGCTGTTGGTCACTATGGCAAGATGATGGCCATTAAGTCCAGTCGGGAAGAAGGAGGAAACTTGGTGCCAGAACTCAGAGAATATTATATTAGGGGACCTATTCTCTGCGCTGCCTGTGGTGTGGGAAGTCGCATGTATTACAGCACCCATTCTGATCTTTCTGTGGTTGACCTGGCTTGTAACAGCAATCCCTCAGACTCTGAGAAGATAGATAATACCCAGGGGGTCCTACCTTCAGTTCTGTCTCCAGCCAGTTTAAGTATCTGTAGCGTTGTGACCCTTTCTGTGTCTTCTAGGGCTCCTAAAGGTACTGGCCACTATTTAAAGACAAACCAAAGATCTTCGGACCTAACCCACAATTTTACTGTCTCAGTGAAGTTGTTGGTAGATCCATCTTTCACTTGCTTATTCTATTCCATCCGTTCCTGTAGCTTCAGTTTTACCACCATCTTTCACACCCTTGTTGTTAAATCACTTGTCTTATCTTAGGCAGTGCTGACTTAATATTAAAGAAAAGGTTGGTTGTATTAAGTATGGAATTTGAATAGTGTTAACTACCCCCTGCAAAACTCCTTCTTTTGTGTTTTAATTATCATCATTACTGTTGGGAGAAGGGGCTTGGCCTTGCTTGGTTTTAACTTTTGGCTATTTGATAGATTACTCATTTAGAACCTCTTGGGACCAGGTCATTGGCAACAAATAGTTTAGAATTCAGACTGACCTGAGACTTTCAGTTTCCTTTTGAAGGTTGAAGAAGCAACTGGTCTAGTCATCCAATGACCTGCCAGTAAACCTCTCTGAAGCAGAGATGCGTGGAAATGAGGGGTTTTCCACTAGACAAAGCCAGAGAAGGTTTGAACTGTGCTTTCCTGATATGAAGGGGGAAAGTGATCATTTCCATTGCCACATTTTTCATTAAGGTACCTTGTGAATGTACTAATAAATTCCACCCTGGAAGGCATTTTATATGAAGAATACTCCTTTAGAGGTAAAAGCCAAAATTGTCTTTCTACTACAGGGAGAGGAAAATGAATGGCTAGAGAAGAGAATACCAAACTAGTGAAGACATGTATATTTGTAACCTGTTAGCTTACCTTTTTAACAGTGAAAAATAAGGCTACTTAAGATGTTGTCAGCAAAACGGTCTCACTATAATATACTATTTGCTTGAGGAAATGTGCAAAATGTTATTTATGAACTGAAAGCTTCAGTATTCAGAGGGCTACTCTTTGGAAAACTCAGAAAAAATGATCTATTTGAAATTGTCTTCCTGTTGACTTCTTGAGGAAGTCTCTATCAAAAATTTCCTGTTCCCTTTGACCTTCTTTGTTGGCTGTCTTCCTTGGCCTTCCTGTGTCTATACCCCAACCATCAAATGAGATTTAGGGCTTGAAGTGGAATGAGGGCTGGGGAACCAGCAATTTCTTCAAAAGGAACAAGATCTTGTTTGCCCCAAAGCATCCCTGACAGACAGTAAAGGAGATTGGAAAGGAAACAGAACTATGGTAAAGAGACAGAGCAGCTTTCAGAAAGTCACCTGCCCCTGACTACAAGGGCTGATGAAAGGCTCTCAGCAGTACTTCCTGCTGTGTCTTCTGTTTCTCTTTGGAAATGCTACAACATTTTTCTTTATACCCAGTCTTACATTGCATAGCACTATCACTACGTTGTGTTGTGTATGTGTTTATTGTTTTCCTTGTGACTTTTCTTACCTGTTTTTTCTGTTCATTGTAGTCAGATTAACATCCTTATTGCCATTTCTCTGCCAGAGTGACCTTACTTTTCTTGGGAGAGTGTATTTGGGATTTCCAGAAATTTTATTTCAGCAAAGAATGTCTGTTTAACAAAAATATATACCTAGTATTCTGCCTGGGGTGGGAAATTTTTCTTCCTGGTCTCTGGGCAAGGTACCCTTGTCTGTCCCAGAAGAATGGCCTTCCTTCATCAATAGCTTATTGGTCTTTTGCTGGCATGTATCCTGGTGGTCAAGAGAGGAAGTTGGGTGTCTGCAATGTTGCCTCCTGTCTGAATCAGGTCCTAACCATGTGCATGTCATATGTCAGGTGAAGCAGAGCTGCTGGCCCTGTCTGCCAAGGGCCGACTAATGACCTGCAGTCTGGATCTGGGTTCTGAGGATTCTCGGCCAGTGAGGATGACCACAGGAAAAGTTGGCCAAAAAATTAAGGAATTACTCTCTGGAATTGGCAATGTCTCTGAGAGGTAAACATGTCTCCTTAGCTATTGGTACAGATATGAATGTTAGTCTATTAAAATGTATTCTATCACTCATATTCATCATTTAGGTTTGCTTTAATGTATATTGGTTTTTGCCTCCAGCTTAGTATTTAGAATACTTAGCATTGCCATTGGCTGGACAAAATGCTGCATAAATTTGTAGTTTGAGCTGTTGGGAAGCCAGGCTATCTCAGGAAAACAAAAGAATCCTTCTCTCCTTCCTAGATAACAGCCATACCTTGGTCCCCTAGTAGGAGATGAAGCCCAGCTAGTCCTTCCTGTCAGTTCTATCATCCTGCTTAGAGGTGACATGGTAAAGGAATATATGCTTTAGATGAATTCCCTTATCTCTGTTTGCATCTCTTTCTGATTTTATCAGGGTATTATAAAAACTCTGAATCACAGACACAATTGTTTTGAATTATTTCTGTAGCTTCCCACTGCTTTCTTTAAAAAATTTTTTTAATTATAAACTTAAACATCAACAAATATGAATCTCTTGTCTTTAAAAAAAGAAAAAAGGGATTTGTACTGTATATGAAACTGAATTTCTGTTATGTACAGTTTATTTTTTCCCCTACTACATACATCTTCCTGGTGTTTTTTTTTTTCTGTATAATTCATATTTAACATAGTAATTCCAATACTGCCCTGCTTGTCTATGTCTGTTTCTGAACTTCCTTCCCACTACTTTCAGTGTTGCTACTTATACAGCTTCAAAAAGTAAAATGGGCCAATGGGGAACATTTTGGTGAACATCAGGGTGGAGGATGAAACATAATTTCAGTGCCATTGAAGGTGTTAATTAACATCAGAGTTGCTAGTTAACTGGCCGTGTGTGGGGGTGGGGGTGGGGGTGTGTGTAGAATTTGAACTCAGCAGATCTGGCAGTACTGAATAGTCAGAGTGAAAACGCCAGGTTCTCTGGTGGCTGTTTTCAATTATGTTTTGTATGGGGCCTCGCACTGTCCCTGGCTTAGGAGATGGGATATCTTGTGTGGGAGTTTAGAGCTTCTCTTGGTAAGTTGATTAAGACTTTGTGTGACAAGGTAAGCATTTTTTCTCCAGAGTGTCTTTCCTGAAGAAGGCAGTTGATCAGCGGAACCGTGCCCTGACGTGCCTCAATGAAGCCATGAATGTGAGCTGTGCCCTTCTGTCTCATCGGGAAGGCCCTAAGCCCATTAATTGCACCACCACCACTGCCTGGAGCCGGTTCCAGCTCCGGGATGTGCTGACAGCCACCTGTTTGCTTGAGAATAGCAGTGACTACAGCTTAGACCAGGGGTGGACCTTCTGCATTCAGGTGTTCGCTAGTTCCTGTGCCTTAGAAGCGGGCTCCGCCGGTTCCGCCGTCACTTACACCATCCCAGTTGATCAGCTCACTCCTGGCAGTAAAAGAGAAGTGACATTGCCCCTTGGCTCTGATGACAACGGCAGATTGGACCTCCCTGTGACCATATCCTGTGCACTGTTCTACAGCCTCAGAGAGATTCTGGGCAGTGCTCTGACCTCTTCAGACTCTCTGGATGCCCCCTTTTTGGATGACTGCCCCCCTGACATCCTCCCTGAGCGGGATGGCATCTTCCTGCCTCTGGGGGAGCACACTGTGGACATGCTGCAGTGCCTTCGTTTTCCTAGCCTTGCAGTGGCTGAAGGGCAAGTTCCAGGCCTTCCCAGCCCTACCAGTGACCCTGTGAAAACGTTTTTAGAAGCCTCCAGGGGGCAAGTAGAGCCTGAACATGTGAAAAACATTGAGCCAATGGGGCCAGACTTCCTTAGAGCCAAGTACCTTCCACCTTCAGTGGCCTCAGTCAAGGTGTCATCTGAGTTGCTCAAAAATGCCCTGAAAGAATATTGCTCAGGTGGGTAATAATGGCTGGTAGCTCTCTACCTGACCCTGAAAGGACTTCAGAACCTAAGAAGATTAGATCCATTCAGTCTGTCATCTTTCCTCCTATTCCGTCATTCCTTCTTGCAGCAATTGCTACTTCCTCCCCTGGTGTGATTAAGGGTTGGGGTATTGCAAATTGGATTGTTATAGCTAAACTCCTTTCTCCTTTGGATTTATGTCTTACAGATAGAACTTCATGCCTTCTCTCCCCCATCCTGAACACACCTAATCTTAAAACTCTTTCCAGAAGAATATTGGGCTGTTTAAGTACTCTGCCTTCCCTTTTGAAGGATATGAGCTTTTTGAACTTTTAAAAATTTTCCAAGTGGACTTTCTTGGCCTGAAAATAGGACAGTAGCAAAAGGAAGGGAGGATTTGAATTGGCAAACTATCCTCGGTAGATATTGGCCACTAAAACAATGGGGAGTATGGCCTTCCCTAAAGTGATAGGTATTCTTTTTTCTACCTTTCCAGAAGTCCCCCTGTGTTGTGCTACTCTCCAGTGGCTATTGGCTGAGAATTCCATAGTGGACATAGTGAAGACACAGGTGCTGACAGAAGTCCAGGGGGTGGCCCCAGATGGAAACGACATCCACCTCCTCGTCCGAGAGGCAAGGAATGGGTTAGCTCACCTGTTTCTGCAGGGAAAACTTTACCAGCCCCCACCCTTACGCTGTTCCACCCTAATTTCTCTTCACAGTCTCTCAGGTTGTGGAATAGCTTGGACAAGCTCTATCCCATGTAGGGTATAGGGTCAGCAACTAATGTCTTGACTTGCGTGTGAGGCATGGTGCTAAGCCTTGTGGTTACAAAGATAGTGTGAGAACCACAATCATAATATTTTTGCATGAACCACTCTGATATGAGTTCTCTACCTCACCTGCTTCCATTTGCCAACATGGAAAAACCTTCACTAGCAGAATAGCAGTGTTTTTCATGAGAAACCAGTGCTATAATATCTGGTTTTATTAATTACAAGTTAACTCTTAATGTGAGAAAAAAATGTACACCTTTTTTATTAGAAAAGGCAAAACCCTTGGACCTCTTAAGGGGCTCTTATAGACTGTCCTTTGAGAATATTTTGTTTTTTCACTCCCTTTCTAATGCCAGCCTGATTACCAAAGCTAACATGTGATGTCAAATACAATAGCTTTCTTTTGGGAATATCTATCACATGTCCTTGCAGAAATAAAAGGCTGACAGTGCTTTTGTGCAACCAGTCTTGCTTCTCAACTCACCGTGCTTGCAGCAAGGCAAAAGAGCAAAAGGTATTTGTGTTCTTTCCCTGCCCCTTTGACCTTTCTTCTAGAGAAGGGCAGATTATATGAGCTCAGGCTCTCTGGCCTCCAGGAGACCATAGTGAATTGAAATGTTCATCTAGAATTTACCTCTCATGAAGTAGAACTCAGAGGCCAACCTCAATTGATTCTCTTGGAGATCTTCTGGAATACCCAGATTGTTGGGCCAAAAACAGCTTCTAGGTGCTGCTGTGGAATTGAGAATTTACAGAGACAACTAGTGATAAAAGTCCACTTAGGACCAGTAGTCACTTTGATGTCTGGTATCTTGCATTTCCCCCAGGATCCAGTGGAAAGAGATAATGGCCTCAGAAGAAGCAAAATCCTAATTACAATCTCTGTCCTAGAGGGTGGCCTGTTCTGTGTGCTAATTACCAAGGCTAAGCTAGCCTTCCCTGGCTTTCTGTTTTTCCTCAGATTTACTGAATTATTTCCCCTTCTCCAAAATACAAAAGGAAAGTCATGGCTACTTTTATAGCATTCTTGTCAAGGTTGGATAAAGCTTCCTGGAGAGATGACTGGCCAATCAGAAGATACAATTTGCCTTTAGCCTTTCATGCCTGAAAACACTAATACCAACAATGTGATTACTGACAGCATTAGTATAGTCCTGGACTCAACTTTCTGGATTAAATCCATTGGTGCAGCTATGCGCCTGTTGTTGAGTGTTGGGACACAGGTCTGTTTCATTAACATGCTTTTGGTGGCAGTGCACTGACAAGGTTGGAGACTTATGGTTTCCATGGAAGCATGATTAAACTAGTCACCCTAGATTCCTTTGTTAGAGATAAATCTGGCTTGAGGCCCTGGAGTGAGGTCAGCAGGTCTTAATTTTAAGGGGACAAGTATTCCATGTTATCAGACTCATTCTATATTGTTGGGCCACACTGGAAACATCTGTTTAGAAAATAACTAGCATTGATTTCTGATAGGTAACTGCTCTATCAGGCTTAGAACTCATGTTGGTAGTACAATAGCCTATGCCACAATGATTATCCTTTATGTTCAAGTACTGCTAGCTTCTAGCAAATAAATAGCGTGGTGAAGTTAAGCTAGGTGATGTGGGAACCCCTGCCATGTATGTGACTTTTGGCTCATGCCAAAAGATTTCAGTAGAGATAACCTCAGTGAGAGAGGGAGTTACAACGTCAGTGATTTTAGAGAAGGACTGAGTAGAGTTCCTTCATCCCCTTTAATGAAATTCAGTGATACGCAAAGTTTGCAGTAAGGATCTCTTCTTTGTTGCAGGTGGCTGTGACTGAGCTGTGCCCTGCGGGGCCCATCCAGGCTGTGGAAATCCAGATGGAGAGCCCCTCTCTGGCTAACATGTGCAGGGTGCATCATGCAGTGATCAGACGAATCCAGGTATTTAAAAACTCATCAGTGAGGCAGTGAGACCCATTAATCTGTGAGGCATTCTGCTGAGAGCCCCACTAGCATAGCCCCAAACAGAAAGGAGCAGGAGTGGTTTTAAATAGCTTTATGGGGTCTCTGTGTGTTCAGTTTAGTTGCTTGAGGTATGAGCTACAGTTACCATGCCAGGATGTTGCAGGAAAATCTATCTCAGTCTTGTCTATTCTGCTTCTAAATGCATCTGAAGCAGTGCTAAGTTTCTCTGCAGCCAAAAGGATTCTGGTATTGTGTGCACTTGTTTACCATGGAAACAGCCATCCCTCACAGCAAGCAGCTGGGCCTCTTTCCTTTCAGATGCCATTCTTTTCTGGTATTTGTCCTTGAGCTACCTCTGTAGGGTCATATGGGTGTTGGGAATAGTGTCTAAATTCCTAATGGCTTTCAGATAAAAGCATTAAGTGTATTAGTCATACTAAATATGCAGGAAATTTCTTTAGCCCACCTACCACAGAGTTTAAGTTCCCATATTTTTGCTACTTCCCCATCCTATCCCCACCAGCTCCCACTCCAAACATGCACCTGATCTTTAGTGTGTAATCTGCCATTGGGTGCATTAGGGTAACTGACCCAGAAAATTGGTTTTAGTGGAGCAGGAAGGAGAAACCCAGGTTTGCATATTTTTAAGTTAAAATTGCTTGGTGATTCTCTAATATGCAGAGACTGAAGTGGGTATTAGAATTCCTAATACCTTTTGACCATTCTTTGGTTTATAGGAATCTTCCTCAACTTACCATTTCCAAAATCTCTTTGGATCATACGTATTAGAGTAAGAATAAGAATGAAAATAGTAACATGGTGCCAGTATGAGACAAGAGAAAGAACATGGACCCTGGAGTCAAGTGACCTAGATTCAAATCCTGCTTTTGACACAACTACCTGTATGACCTTTGGCAAGTCATTTACTCCCCTAGGGCCTCACCCTCTCAAAGTGTAGCCCATCATCCACAGCATGGATGGGGGAGAGGGTACTACCAGCAGTGTAAAAGAATGCCAGCCAGGGTGATTTACTCAGGGTATCTTGAGACTGCTACAGTAGCTGTGAGGGTAGACAAGAACCCTGAAATTCTGTCCATTTAGGGCCTGGTATATACTACTGATTGGATTAGCTCCCTGACCAGTGTAATAAAACTGCTCTGATGAATCTAAGAAATAGGCATTGGGTTGCCAGGCCTGCGCTAACCCAAAATTCATCATGATCATCCTCTTGGTGTGAAAAGCAGCAGAAGCATTTGAATTCCTTCATGTTCTGATGTTAACATCTACCTATTGGAAATCCTTTGATGCAACTGGTATTGATTCTGAAAGCATGAATACTTTTATTATGCACCAGTACTCATAGAATAATAAAATTGGAAACAGATCTCAACAGTTATAGGCAAGAGTTTTATCCTGCTTCTTTTCAATGATACCTTCAGCTGATTGTCACCAAACAAACATTTTTACCAGTGCAAAGGTAATCATAAAAATTAGCTTCATCATTAAGTCTGCATTAGATAAAATAAGAGATGAAATTGAAAGGCTACTAAAATCTGAAGAGGGAAAGTTGATGACACTCAGTTCATTGAAAATCACTTAATACAGACTCTATCTAGGAAAAACAATATCTGAAACTAATGATAAAGCATTCTACCTGACTGGGAAGTGATGGACGTAGGTTGCAGAGTGGACTCTGGACATAGTCATTATGACAAGTTGTTTTGCTTGAGTATGCATATTTGTTTACAAGGGTTTTGTGTATGTGTGTGTGGGGGGGAGGTGGTTTCAAAGTAGAATGTGAGAGGTTAGAGGGGAAAAAAATATATTAAAACAATTCCTTCATTTTGTGGAATCTGCCTAGAAAGACATGACCAAGTAGCTAGAATTATCATCAGAAGTTTGCTATCTTTAATGAACTGACATGATAAATTCTGATGCTACAAGTACAGACCTCCAGCTCTACAAGAGAAAGTAGCTAATAAGCTATACTGAGACCAGATCATTGACGACAGCCTAGACTACTGCCCACAACAGCATCACAATGATCAGATCATTGACCTGAAGAACATTCTTAATAGATAGCACTATACCAAAAACATATCTCCAGACTCTGTGAAATGAAATTCTCAAAACTTTGTGATGTAGCAGAGATAAAAATTATGTTTGATCAGGATGTCAGCAGGACAGGACCCGTTGTCCTCTCTGCTCCTGTTGTCAGAGATGCTTTCAGTGAACCCACAGAGGATGAGCTCACATCCTAGAACTCTTTTTAAACTAAAAGTGCGATTATCCTATCCCCTACACAAGTCTGTAGAAGATTCAGTATAAAACAACAATAGGACAGTGACTTGTCTTTTATCTCAACTTCATTGAGAAAGATTAGAAAAAAGAAATAACAATAATATCGTCTACAGTTATATAACTGCCTAAAGGTTCACAGAGCACTTTACATCATTATTAGGCCTTAGAAATTATAGAGTCAACTTTTCATTTTACAGATGAGGAAACTGAGGTCCAGAGATGGGAAATGACTTGCCTAAGGTGATACATCTAATACATAGTAGAATCTAAATCTGTTTTTTTTTTTATTACATTAGAAAACTGCCTCACTGTAGAAATATTTTTGAAGATTCATTTGGGATCTGTTAAACAGTCTGGGAAAGTGAAAAATCAGTAGAGTGTAAGATCAGGGAACAAGTCACACTATGACTTGAGTCAGGGTTCAGGGATGTGTACAGGGACTGCCTATGATGTGATTTGGTAATTCAGGTAATTTGTAATTTGTCACTATGTTCACATAGCTCAGTGTTTCAGGAAATTCCTGTCCTTGGCCCTTGACTGGAGACATATTTCAAAAGTTCTTGTAAACTGGGGCCCATAATTCTATACTTGTGGGTCACAGAACAAGACTTCTTCATGCAGCAAAGGACAACTGACCAGGCTAGGAAGGTGCCTGAAAGGGAAAGGAGCAGAGACCACCTGGGAAGTATTAGGCAAAGTGATAGTTACTCACAGCTCCATCCTAGAGCTCTTTGCATGAAAAGGAATGAAACATAAAACTATCCCTTGAGATAGGCTAGAAAAGGTTCATTTTAAATGGTTTAGGATGTGAAATGCGTTTTGCTGATAGCAAAGGTAGAAGAGGATCTATATTGGCTATCTCAATTCAAGATACGTATTTACTGTTGAATCAGCTTGGGTTCAGTTTCTCAGAGTTATCTTTGACTTCCCTTCTCCTTATCCCTCACATCTAGTCAGTTGCCAAGTCCTGCCTATGCAACATCTCTCACAATCTGTTTCCCCTTCACTCACACTGCCACCAGCATAGTTCTCAAGGCATCACAACTTTTTACCTGGACTATTGTTCTAACTTTCAGATTGGTCTCCTTGCCTCTAGTTCCTCCTGTCTCTAGTCCATTGTTCATGGGATTGTCAAAACAATCTTCTTAATGCATGGGAATGGTTACTTTCTTCCCATGCTCAAAAAACTTCAGCAATTTCCCTGAGGCAGTTATTGGTGGTTTCTGAAGGAATTCTGTGTCATTAGTGAAAATACACCTCCAATGTATATTGCATATGAATGATTTACTACATGTAATAAGAAAAATATATGCAAAATATTTTCAAATATTTTAATTTTATTATATGTACAAAAACTTTTGCCCCTAAAAAGTTATTATTTCTTCAAGCATTGTTATTTAATGTGCTTCGTTTAAAAAAAGATCTTGATTTAGCACTTTGTGCTATAGCAATTCCAGGGACTGCTTCTAAGTTCAGTTTATTTTGATGTTCAGTCTTACTGGCTGTTACAACTGATAAAGATACCTCACAAAGACATGTAGATCCTGGTGGAAAAAATGCATCAATGGCTGTACTTAGTAAATCATGATGCATATTTTTCAACACCTTCACCAATTATGCAAGGATCTTTATTGATATCTTGGGTAGTGAATTCTCATCTTCTCTGCAGCCATTCAGTTGTTCTTGTAAACTAATTGGAAAGTATTGCCTTCTTACATTTTTAACAAAAGGGTTCAAAACCCACTGAAATACTTTGGAAGATTTTTAAACAGGTCAGAAAGTTCTTTTTTTGAGTTAATATGAGAGTTCTTATAGGTGACATACATAGTTTTCAGCCACAAAAACTTATTTTTTAAATGCCTTGCTGATCAAAATTGCTTCATATTTTTTATCAGCTAATATTTCTAGGTACATTGTTAAGCATGATGAATCTCAAAAGTCCACGTCAGATAATCTGGACAGTTTCAGATTGTTTTGGCCCGATTCATGTCAGATCCATTAGTTCATCACTATTTATGCCTGTAATGTAGTTAATGAAATACGGGTGTGAGGGGCGGAAGCATCATCACTGCCGTTTTCTTGTTCAGTTGCAGGAATCTGTTTAAACCACTTGACCAAAAATTGAGGGTTAGTTTAATTAAAGCTAGATAACATTATCTGTAAATCCATTTAAGAAGGCCAACACTAAATGTAATGCTTTGAAATTTGCTGAAAGCGAACAAATGAGTGAGAGTGGCTTTATCAGCCTTTCCATGCTATGTGGAACATCTAGTTCTCAGGATACCTCATGTTCTGTCTCACACTTCAACATTTCACATATGGACCATGAGGTCTGTGAGGGCGGCAGCATCAGTTACATATTAAGTATTAGTGAAGCCTAATTTCTTTCTAATTTTTATATAAAAACAAATATAAAAAGAAGTTCTAAGATTTTCTTCCTGTACTTGCACCCCAGTGGATCTTGTATACCCTTTGTGGGGCACATAACCCATTTTGGAGACAACTGACCTATAGGATAAAATACAAAGTCCTTATCTGCTGTGGGAAAATGTAAGTTTCTTGAGGTAAGGGACTATCTTTGTTTTTGTTTTCTCAATGCTTAGCCTAGGATTTGGCATATAGTTAAATGCTTTTTCATTCATTCAAGGCATTCAGGTTATTCAAGGCTCTCCACAATCTGGCTTTAATCCTACTTTATTTTGCACTCCTGTTATTCATGTGCTCTGTTCGAGAAAAATAGGGCTACTAACTTTTGAGCTCTCTCTCTTCTCCAGGCCTGTGTAGTTACCTTATGCCTGAAATAGCCTGCTGCCACATCTGCCTGTTGACATTCCTCCCTTCCTTCAAGGTCTAGCTCAGGTGCCACCTCCTCTGTGATCTCCTTCCCTACTACCGCCTAATAATCAAGCAATCAATAAGCATTTATTAAGTACTTATTATGTGCCAAGCATTGTGCTAGGCCCTGGGAATTCAAACACAAAAATGAAATAATCCCTACTCAACAAAGAATTTACATTCTAATATGGAAGACAGTGTGTGTGTGTGTTGTGTGTGTTGTGTGTGTGTGTGTATTTTTGTATGGAATAAATATAAAGAGAATAAACTTCATTGGTTCCCTGTCACCTTCAGCATCAAATATAAAAGCCTCTCTTTGGCATTCAAAACCCTTTCTTCCCCCCACCCCCCAAACTTTCTAGTCTCTTATACCCCACCCATATTCCCACCTATTCTGATCCCATGACATTGGCTTCCTGGATGTTCCTTAAGCAGAATATTTCATCCCCTGATTCTGGGTATTTTTCAAGGCTGTCTTCCATGCCTGGAATTCTCTCCCTCCTAATTTCTGCCTCCTGGCTTCCCTGTCTTTCTTTAAGTCCCAACTAAAATTCCATGAAGCCTTTTCTGATTATCCTTAATGTTAATGCTTTCCCTTTGTTGATTATTTCTTATTTCTCCTTGCATGTTGTATCTCCCATTAGCTTGTGATTCCTTGAAGGCAGGGACTATCTTTTGCCATTCTTTATATTCCTAGTGCTTAACACAATGCCTGGCACATAGGAGGTGTTTAATAAATATTTACTGATTGGCTGACTAAATACAATTAGATACCAAGCAGTTAAATATAAGGGAGTTTCAGTGGAAGAACACTAGTATTTGGGAGGATAAAGAGATACTTTATGTAGATGGTGGTATCTGGTGGAGGTGACAAGAGATCTTATCCTCCCCAATCCTCTCATGGATCTCTGACCTCTTATATTCACTTAGCACATTATAATTTGCTGTATAGTTATTTTTTACATTTTAAAAATCTTTAACCCCAAGGCTGAACATACTGCTTTTCCCTTAGTAAACATTTAATACATGCTTGCTGAAATTAAATTGACTGCTATAATGTGTATGGATTTGCTTGAAGGTGATTCTCTTTCTGTCTCTTCATTCTTTCTCTTGTTCTCTCCCTTTATGTCTCATACACACGAATATTCACTTATACACATAGAAAATGAAGAATAGGGAAACGGAAGACAGTTCTTGAAGTGCCTAAATTGATTTGGGTAACTGTGCCTTATATATCTTCTGCTCATCCAGCTCTAGTCCCAGCTGATAAGTCCTGATGAGTCTCCCTAGATCTCTTTGGACTCATATCATAGTTAGGCGTTTTTTGCAAGACTTTCAGAAAGCCAGAAGACTGGGAGGTGGTTTTTTTGTGTTTTTTTTTTTTTACAATGCAACCATAAACTAGACTAAGTGGAGTGAATAAATGGGACACTTCATTGGAGGCCTCTGCATGAGGCAACTTCAGGGATTGAAGGCAGGAGCAGGTCTCACCAGAGCCCTTACTTTGAAGACCATGGGATTGGAGTTGCTCGTGTGGGGAATGTCAGAGCATCTAAAATTATAATTAGGCCCAAAGGTGAGAATAGGAGATAAAAAGAAGGGATGGAGAAGATGAGCTAGAGGTAGAACTGAAATTTCTTGGGAGAGATGGGAAGATTAGTGGATGAGAAAGGATAAAAATGAAATTTGTTTCAGAGTCAATACATCACCCTCTAGGTTTCTATGTAAGGGCATCAGCAAGAGCCCTAACCACACAAGGAACAGAGAAAATAGTTCATGTGGATGAACAGGAAAGAAGGAAAAGCATTGAAGAGTGAGCAGGAGAGAGGCCTGAGAGAGACATAAAACCACAGGCACTATAGAGGCCTGGGAAGATTACAGAATGGAATTAATAGAGTGTAAAAGTAGGGAGGGAGGCAGTAAAGATGAAGGTCTAGAAGAAGATTGCAGAAGGTAAAAGGGAAAACGTCAAGCTCACATCCAGGGAGAAGCAGTGAAGAGGGTTCATTTCTTCATTCTAAAAAGGGGTTTGGGGAACAGATGCCATACCATCCCCAAGGACTCTAGGTATACATCAGGACAGGTGATGGAGAAATAAACATGGCTGTTAACTCTCAGAGGACCAGACTGAGGCCAGTACAAGCTCAGAACAGGAAAGGAAATGGTCGTAATGCCTAAGCAAGCCAGCTCTTAGAAAACAGGAGTAAAACCACCCTAGAAAGGGTCAATGGAACTTGTTCACTGGCTTTTTAATCCTTTTTGGTTTTTATTTTCTCTATCCTGTGTAGATAATGATCATGGACCAGGCTGCTCAGGGCTCTAACCCACCTGATCTCCGTGTGCAGTATCTTCGTCAGATCCATGCCAATCATGAGGTGAGTGAAAGCTTGAATCCTCCCTTCTAGAAAACCTGCTTTTGTGCTAGGCTCTAACTGGTCTGGGGGTGAAGGGGTAATTGGGGACCTATATCACATTCTTGTCTATGTCACTTTAATAAATTTCTCTGCTTTACTTAGCCTTGTAACATACCTGATCATTATATAAACACATAACTGGAAGGGAAGAAAGGTTTGTAGCTATCCCTTTATGGTGCCACAGATGTTTCCTAGCATTATTCCAAGAACTTCTCAATGCTAATGCTTATCCCAGTGGAGCAGGCTGCTCTGCTCCTGGAGTTAAGGTAGAACCCATTATTCCAATATTTATTCTAAATAGTTTGGGGCATGACCAAAATTGGAAGGGGCAGGTTGACTGGTTGTATATGGACATGATATCAATGGAACAGATAACAAGATGAATACAAAAAGTGACATGGTCCTATAATTATAATGTCAGGAATACTGAAGTTCAGATTGGTCTAAGGATAGTGAAGAAAGCTAAAGATGCTGAAAAAAGGTGTTTTTAAACTATATTGGGGAAAAATATCAAAGAAGGTATGAGACCACTGTTTGGGGTAAATGGGAGGTAATGGTGGACAGTGGAGAAAAGTCAAAGCTTTATTTTTTTTTTTAATTTTTTAAAATTTAACCCTTGCTTTGTTTCTGTTTTTTCTACCAAGGAGAATAATCATTGAACAGAATGAAAATGACTAATGAAGTTGACAAACTGAGTAGAGATACAATAATGACTAGGGACATAGTAAGAAATTACCTGGTTGCCCTTGATCAGTTTAAGTAACTAAATTCAGATGAACTACCATAGTTCTGGGGACCACATTGATAAGTTGGAAAATATCCAGAAAAAGTAACCATATTGATGGAGGGACTTGAGAACATGCTACATAAGGATCATTTAAAGGAAATTGGGAGGAGTGTCCTGGTTAAGAGAAGATTTAAGGTGGAAATGATAGTTGTGTTTAGGTATTTGAAGGACTTTTACAGGGAAGAGAAATTTCAACTTTTTCTGCTTAGCCCAATGGGGCAGAGAACTAGGAGCAATGGGTGGAAATTACAGAAAGACAAATTTAAATTTGATACAAGAAGAAACTTCTTAATAATTAGTTATGCAAAAATGGAATAAGCTGCTTTGGGAGGTAGTGGGTATCTTCCCTCTGGAAGATCTTCAGGCAAAGGCTGGAAGACAGTTTGTCTGACATATTGTATGGGAGATTCTTCTTCAGGGATGTGTTGGACTAGGTGGCCCATTTGAGGTCCCTTTCAACTGTGAGGTTCTGTGAACATGGGTTTCAGTTCTAGTCTAGAACAGTTAGTTTCACTGAGATGTACTGCAGCCCTCACCGATAGCTAGCCTTTTTCCAAGTGGTAACAAGAACTTTCAGGTGAGTGTGTAAAGACATCACCAGTATTTGGAAAACAACTCACAAGTGCTTGCCCTCCTGATAGTGGGTAGTAGTATCAGACTTTTCTCTTATCTGATATTTTTGCTTCTGTACTCTGTCTCTTCTTCCATTAGGCTTGTTCTTCTTGTCCTTAAAGACAAACCTAACTCTTGTTCTGCTGTGTACTTTTTCTGCCTCTGTTACATTGGGAGTATGTTATGTTCCCAGAACTTTCCTTTAGGGAATCAGTGTTCACTCTTCTTCTTTGGCCTGTAATTGAGGCTAATCTCTTCCATGAAGCCTTTCCAGATTGCTCCTGCCCTTCAGCCTTCTAATCACTCCTAACAAAACCCTGGTGTTGATACAAAGTGTTTTATAGCATACAAAGAGCTTTTCTTACTTGCTATTGGATATGTTTTTTTTTTTTACATGTATATAATTGTGTTTGGCACACTATTCCTATTAAATTTAAAGTTTTAGTTCATAGACCATATCTAGGAAGGTGATAGTCCTGATATACTATACCCTGGTTAGTCAATAAATATTTTTAAGGGGCTACTATATGCCAGGCACTGTATAAAGCGTTGGGGAGAAGAAAGGAATCAGAGGCATTGCGTATAAAGAATCTTTTCAAGGATTTTTGCCATGAAAGGGGAAGAGATACGGGACAATAGCTAGTGGAGATGGATGCATCAAGGGAAGATTTTTTTGAGGATGGGGAAGATACGGGCATGTTTGTAGGCAGTAGGGAAGGAGCCAGTAGACAGGGAGAGATTAAAGATAAGTGAGAATGGGGATGATAGGGCCATTTGCTGGAGAAGACAAGACAGAATGGTGTCACTTGTGCATGTAGAAGGGGGCTTTCTTAATAAGGAGAAGGGCCACTTCATGTGAGATAGGATATAGTGACAGAAGGCATTTGGATGATGTGAGATCAGGAGGAGGGAAGAAGAGGGAGATCTCAGTGAATGGCATCATTTTTTTCAGTGAAATAAGAAATAAGGTTCTCAGGTAAGAGAGTGGAAGAGGGGAAGTATGGGGTTTATGTCTAGGCACCACATTTAGGGATGACATTGAGATGAGTGAGCAGTATGGTTAGCAACCAAAACCACACCATCTTGGGCTAAATTCAGAGACACTTCATCTTCAGGCTGGAGAACATCGATTATCCAGAGGTGACAGATAGGATGATGAAACCCCTTGAGTCCATGTCACATGAGGATCATTTAAAGAAATTAGGGCTGTTTTTCCTGGAGAAGACAAGACTCAGGGAGTGAAGGGCATGTGAGAGACTAGACATGATTGATGTTTTCAAGTAATGGATGGAAGTTGCAAAGAGGCATTTAGACTTATGTTAAGAAAAAATTTCCTTCTTTTAAAATTTTTTTATTTTTTCCAATTAAATGTAAAATTTTATAACATTCACTTTAAAAAAATTTGAATTTCATTATGCCCAGAGGGCTATAAAATTGTGTATCCAGCAATACCACTACCAGGTCTGTATCCCAAAAAGATCATAAAAGAAGGGAAAAGGACCCACAGGTACAAAAATATTTATAGCAGCTCTTTTTGTGGTGGCAAAGAACTGGGAATTGAGGGGGATGCCCATCAGTTGGAGAATGGCTGAACAGGTGGTGTTATATTAATGTAATGGAAGGATTTCAGATTTCAGGTGGATTTCAGAAAAACTTGGAAAGACTTAAGCGAACTGATGCTGAGTGAAGTGAGAACCAAGAGAGCATTGTACACAGTAATAGCAACATTATTCGATGATCAACTTTGATAGACTTAGCTTTCTCAGCAATACAGTGATCTTAGACAATTCCAAAAAACTTGTGATAGAAAATGCTATCCACATCCAGAGAAAGAACTATGGAATCTGAATGCAGATTGAAGCAGACTGTTTTCAGTTTTTTGTTTTTCTTTCTCATGGTTTTCCCCCTTTGTTCTGATTCTTCTTTCACAACATGACTGATATGGAAATATGTTTAACCGATATCAGATTACTTGCAGTCTTGGGGAGGGGGGAAGGAGGGAAGGAGAAAAAAATTTGGAATTCAAAATCTTATAAAAGTGAATGTTGAGGGCAGCTAAGTGGCACAGTGAATAGAGGCCCTGGAGTCAGGAGGATCTGAGTTCAAATCCAGCCTCAGACACTTAACACAAAAACTAGCCATGTGACCTTGGGCAAGTCACTTAACCCCAATTGCCCTCCAAAAAGAAACAATAATAATAATAATAATAATAAAAGTTAATGTTGAAAACTACCTGTACATGTAATTGGAAAAAATAAAATATTAAGTGGGAGAAAAAATGAGTTCCTAATTCTCTTCTTCCCTTCCTCCCCTTCCCCTTCATTGAGAAGGCAGGCAATTTTTATATAGGTTAAACATGTGCAGTTATGTAAAATATATTTCCAGAATAGTCATGTTATGAAAGAAAACACACTCCAAAAACAACCCCAAGAAAAATAAAGTTTAAAAAAAGTATACTTCCTCCTGTATTCAGTCTCTGATCAGTTCTTTTTCTGGAGGTGGATAGCATTTTTCAGTATGAGTTCTTCAGAATGGTCTTGGATCATTGTATTGCTGAGAATAGCTAAGTCATTCACAATTGATCATTGTGTGATATTACGGTTACTGTGTACAGTGTTCTGGTTCTGCTTACTTCACTTTGCATCAGTTCATGTAAATCTTTCCTGGTTTTTTTAAAGTGTAGGAAAAATTTTCTTAACTGTTAAAGCTGTCCTGAAGTGGAATTGCCTGCCTCAGGAAGTGAGGGCTCTCCCTCCTTGGAGGTCTCTGAATAGAAGTGGGATGACTGCTTGTTGAGAATGATAGAGTCGGGGTTCTGTTTATGTGTGGAGTGAACTAGATGGTTGGTCCCTTCCACCTCTCAGATTCTGTGATAATCTGGAGAGCATTCAGAGGAGGGTAACCAGGTTAGTGAAGGTATTTGAGGCGACATTATACTAAGACCTGTTAAAAACACTAGGATTGTTTACACTAGGGAAAGGAACACTCAGGGTAACATAAGAGCTAGCACACAGAATAGGGAAGGATTAGACTTGCTCTCCTTAATCTGAATGGACAGAACAAGTAGCTATGGGTAGAAGTCACAAGGGGCTAACTTAGGCTTGATTGAAAGAAAACCTTCCTACCTGTTAGAGCTCTCTGAAAATGAGAGGGATGGCCATAGAGAGGGATGGTGGGTTTTCAAGCAAAAATAGTAGCATGTTGTAGTGGGGAGCAGTGATTTGGGAATCAAATGACTTGGGCTAACGTGTCAGCTTAACCATCCATTTACCTCTCTGACTTTGAGCAAGGCCTGAAGGGACTTGGTGATTTTGTAGCTCCAACTCTTAGGATTTCAATAAAATTGGAGGTATTCTGATTCCCCTGCTTTCATTTGAGATGAGAGAAATTTCCATGGTAGCATTTGCAAAAGGCAGCCTCCCCTTTCTTTTCAGAAACCAACCATTACTTTAAAAATTATTGATATCTTTTGTTTTCACATCACCTTCATTTCCGTTTCCAAATATATTCCTTCTCTCCCTTCCTCCTCCCTCCCCTCCTGCCCTTCTTCCCCACCCCAACAATGAAGCTGTTCCTTGTAATAAGGGGGAGAAATGCAATTCAGCAAAACTAACCAGTAGAGTCTGGCAGCCAAAGTCTCTGGAAGGAAGAGAGGGAAGTGCATTTTTTCCTTCTTTCCTAGGGCCAAGCTTGGTTATTATGATTGCCTCATAAAGTTCAACGTCCCAAACAGTACTCATTACCTTTACCCTCAAACATGTCCCTCTTCCCTAACTTCCCACCCCTATTCATGTTGAGGACGACACAATCCTCTCAGTCACCCAAATACAGTGTCATTCTTAACTTCTCACCTGCACTCATCCCTCGGATCTAGTCTGCTGTCAGATTTTATCATTTCTACTTTCATAGCATTTGTCATATATAGCCCCTTCTCTCCACTCACACTGAGGTCCTTCTCACCTCTCATTGGTTTTCCTACCTCACTGCCTCTCTTATTCAGCTGCCAAAGTGGTTTTCCTGTAGGACTGGTTTAACTATATTGCTGCTGCTTGTCTTCCCTTATGCCATCCTCCCCATAAACTCTTAATGAAGAGGTGGTTCCCCACCCCTGCTCTAATGGTTTATTGTTGCCTCCAGAATCAGGTGTAAAAGATATTTCGAACCCTTTAGAATCTTGCCCCTTCATACCTTTCCAGTCTTCTTTTTCTCCTTCATGTACTCTCCAATCCAGATACACTGGTTTGCTGGTTGTTCCTCAAACACAACACTCCATCTGCTGACTTCATCCAAGCCTTTGTACTGACTTCCCAAATTCTTGGGATGTTCTCCCTCTTCACTTCCACTTCTTGTGGCTTCCATGGTTTCCTTCAAGACTCCACTCACATTCCACCTTCTGCAGCAGGCAGTCCTAGCCTGCCTCCCTCTCTCCCTAGTTCTCTCCTTCTGAGATAATATTCTATATATATCTTGTTGCCTCCTCTATTAGAATGTGAACCCCTTGAGGGAAGGGGCAGTGTTTTTACCTTTCTTTATATACCCAGCCTTTAGCACAGTGCCTGGCACATAGTAAATGTTTAATAAATGCTTATTGACTGACTGACTGAGCACAGTACAAGTTACTCTTCCTTTTTAAAATTTAATTTTTTCAATTGACAAAAAAATCCACCTTCTCTCCCTCCCACTTCCCTTTGGAAAAATAAATAATGGCTAGCATTCATACAGCCTTTTAAGGTTTGCAGAGTGCTTATAAATACCTGATTTTGTCCTCACAATAACCCTGGGAGATAGATAGGTGTTGTTATTATCCCCATTTTGCAGATGAGGAAATTGGGCCTAGAGAATTTTAAGTGATTTGCCCAAGGTCACACAGCTGGTGAGTATCTGAGACTAGATTTGAATTCCAGTAATGAGTTCTGTTTCTGATTCCAGGCTTTTCACTTTATCCACTGTGCTCCCCAGATGCCTCAATGATTTATGTAGGTTTACAAAGCTTTTGCAAAGGATTACATAGGTTAACTCATTTGAGTTTCTAAAAGAAGGAAAAGCAAAACCCTTGTAACAAATATGCAGAATGAAGCAAAACATATTCTTTTACTGACCCTGTCCATAAAATAGATGTCTTGAGTCTTCCCCCTGAAGCACGTGCCATCTCTCAGGAGGTGAGCATCATATTAAATCATGAGTCTTCTGCAATTGTGGCTAGTCACTGTGTTGATAAGTGATTTTCTTAGCATCTCTTTCTACCTTCTGCCCCTGCCTTCTTTCCTTTTTTTTTTAATATTTTTTAATTTTTAAAAAATTAATCTTTTATTTTTAATTTTCAACATTCATTTCCACAAGATTCTGAGTTACAAATTTTCTCATCTTTCCCCTACCCCCCCACCCCAAAATATCGAGCCTGGTGAATACCCCTTCCCCCAATCTGCTCTCTCATATCCTTCCCCCTCCTCCCCAACTTTCTAGTAGGCAAGATGGATTTCTATACCGCAGTGCCTGTATATCTTATTTCCCAGTTGCATGTTAAAAATAATTGTTTTTAAACATTTGTTTTTAAAACTTTGATTTCCAGATTCTTTCCCTTCCCTCCTCACCTACTCCCACTGGGAAGACAAGCAATTCAATACATTTGTAGATGTGTAATTACGAAAAATGTTTCTATGGTAGTTATATTGTGGAAGACTAACTATATTTCCTTCCCTTCTATCCTGCCCCCCACTTGTCCTATTTTCTACTTTAACCCTGTCCATTTAAAAAAAAAAAGTGATTGCTTCTAACTACCCTCTCCCCTAATCTGCCCGCTCTTCTATCATCCCCTCTCTTATCCCCTTCCCCCCTACTTTCCTGTAGGGTATGATACCTAAGTGTATGTTATTCCCTCCTTAAGCCAAATTCAATGAGAGTAAGGTTCACCCATTCCCTTTCACCTTCCTGCTCTTCCCCTTCATTGTAACAGTTTTCTCTTGCCTCTTTTATATGAGATAATTTACCTTATTCTATCTCTCCCTTTCTTTATCCCATTATATGTATGTATACATATATATATTCCCTTTATCTATCTTCATACTGAGAATAGTATCATGAGTTACAATTAATTTTTTTCCATGTAGGAAAGTAATAGTCCAACTTTAATAAGTTCCTTATGATTTCTTTTTCCTGTTTACCTTCTCATGTTTCTCTTGCTTCTTGTATTTGAAAGTCAAATTTTCTGTTCAGCTCTGGTTTTTAATCAAGAATGCTTGAAAGTCCTCTATTTCATTGAATGACCATATTTTCCCCTGAAGCATTATGCTTAGTTTTTCTGGGCAGGTGATTCTTGGTTTTAATTCCAGCTCCTTTGACCTCCAGAATATCATATTCCAAACCCTTTGATCCCTTAATGTAGAAGCTGCTGGATCTTGTGTTATCCTGATTGTGTTTCCACCCTGCTTTCTTTACTATCCATGTAGATACTCCTCAAGGAGGTGCAGTCCCTAAGAGATCGTCTGTGTGTTGAAGATGATGCCAGTGCCAGTGCTGCTGCAGAGAAACTCCTCCAAGTCTACAAGCAGCTGCGCAACCCAAGCCTCATCCTGCTGTGACCCCTGACACTGGTAGGGCACCTTACACCAAAGGCTCCCCTCTTCTTATGGGAAAAAGCTTTGCCTCCATCCTGGGTTTGTCTTATATTATTTGTCTTATATTCTTTAAGAATTGGAATTATGGGGGCTAGGTGGCGCAGTGAATAGAGCACCAGCCCTGGAGTCAGGAGGACCTGAGTTCAAATTCAGCCTGAGGCACTTAATGCAAAAAACTAGCTTTGTGAAGTACTGGCATTATGTTGGCAGTTTTATAAGATAAACTTTCTCCTTTGGCAGCATCTGACTCCAGTATGTACCATATATCTTGGATGTTTATTTTCCTTAGGGGTATAATCCATTGAAAACTAGTTCAGGGGGGCGGCTAGGTGGCGCAGTGAGAGCGCCGGCCTCGGAGTTGGGATGACCCGAGATCGAATCCGGCCTCAGAAAATGAGCACCCACGCATAAATAATGACTAGCCGTGTAACCTTGAGCAAGTTACTTAACCCCAATTGCTAAAAAAACAAAACAAAACAAAAAAAAACTAGTTCGGGTTCCTGCCTAATAGTAGATGTACATTGTAGATGTAACTTGCTCTCATGATGCTTGTGTACCACGTTGCATACCTGAAAAGTAATGTATAAATTGAATCATTTTGAATGTACTAGGAAAGCTGATTATTTAAAACTAGTAGATCCCGTTTTCTTCATGACATCTCCCCATACATATAGTTGTATATGTGCATGTGCACTTGAGTGTACATGTACTTGGGTGCACACTTGAGGAAGGGGGACTTATTTTAGGAAATATGTATGTTTAAATATTGGCTTTGAATGAGCTATAATTTCATCCTTCCATTGACTTCAATCCCAACTTCTCTATGCCTTAGTATGTTGCCAAAAAAAAAATGCCTCCTGGTGGCAGCCTTCTGGTGATAAGCCTTTGCAAATTAAATGAGCCAGCTCTCTATCAGCAGGCAGACAGTCCATCACTGGGCTATACTTAAAGCCTTTCAGCTGGGTAGGACTTTATTGAGATTGCGCTCTGCTGGAATATCCCTTACCAGCCTGACCTTGGGAGCCTAGGCTCAGTTCCATGGTATAGGGAAACATCGAAGGAAGGCTTCAATAGGAACGTGTGTGTGTGTGTGTGTGTGTGTGTGTGTGTGTGTGTGTGTGTGTGTGTGTGTGTGTGTTTACTTCTTTTCCTTTCCTTTTACAGGTTCTTCTGTTAAGCAGGTCTGACATTTCACCTCTTGACTGCTAGAAAATCTTCCATATGATCCCTAAGGGTGGAATTGAAGATACTGTCTCCATTGAGAAGCTAAGCAGCATGCAGTAATAGAGGCTATGGAAATCTTCTGACACGCCTCCCCCCACCCCAAGGATGGGGACGTCTGAGCCTGATGAGGGCCTTTCATGCCAGAGAAAAGTTTCAAGGGATGGATCTGTTTTTAACTTTTTGATATTATATAGCACCAGAGAATGAGCTAGCCTCTCCTGAACAGGAACCTCTGACCCTGCCTAGAGCAGAACTCCTCCCCATCCCCACTCACACTTCCTGTTCCCTGCCCGTTTGCTTCCCCTTTGGGTAATTGAGGCTGAAGAGCCCTGAATGTGTCTGTCATTCTTGGGGCACTGCCCTGCGCATGAATGGTTCTTGAGCCTTGCACCCATGGCATGATGAGAACAGCTGATGTATATTTTGTGTGTTGCCTGTGAGTGCTAGTTTAACTTCTGATGTTTGTAGCTCAACAACAGTGGCTTTGTGTTTCACAGTGGAAAGAACCTGTCATTTCAACCCATGTTCATAGTTCCCCATCCCAGTGGCCAGAATACTAAACAGCTCCATATTTAGTGATGTAGAAACTTAGTTCTCTAGCACTGAGTCATTTTTCTGGGGGTTCTCTAGGGGTAGTGTTCTGGTCAAATGAATGACTGTCAGTCTCACCTGCCTTTCCTGTACTTTCTTGATAGCCTCAGGCAGAGATACCTACCTGCTATTTTCCCTAGCCCTACACACCTCCAGGGCCCCAAGTCGGGGGTATGTTTTTGTTTTTATTTAATTAATTACTTAAAATAGAAGGGGGGTATGGGAGAGAAAAAAAAAACCAGTGTATTACCTTACCTGCATTTTTTGCATTTTTCTCTAGTGGTGGTTTCAGTTGGATTAATTTCCTTCCTGTTTAAAGTGCCATCAGTAACAAGAAAATTGCTATGCTGTTAACCCATGATCTGTCATGAGAATGATTCTTTTCCATTGTTTCTTCACGTCTTCCTTGCCTTCCCTTTCTCCTGTTCCAAGCCCCCACTCCAGTATTTGGTATTTGGCATTTCAGCCTGAATTTCTACTTTGCACCCTCCTTCCTTTTCTCTTATGCTTCCCCTTGAGTTCTGTGTGCCTCACAATTAAAGTACTGACTGTCTGAAAAGTTACCACTCTGCATGAATAATTGAGCCCCTTTGCTCTGTTCTCAGTGGCCCTAGGGGCCATTAGGAAGGCCTCTAGCACTTAGGGATGAAATCTAGGCAGAGGAAGCAATCACTCTAGTACCCTTATTGTATTGTGCATTTCATGCCCATAACCATAAATCTTAGTGTTGAACTACTTGCCTCCCAAAATAAGTATCCAGTCCCTAGGGCCTAGGCAGGTTAATGTAGCACACTTCCTGCACCCCAGAACTCTGACAGCATTGCAGGGAACAGAAGAGGTTGGAGGGTAGTCTGTGCTCTTGGATCAGAAGGATCTGGTACCACTATTGTCTTACCCTGACTAGTTTGTACAAGGAGTTGGAAGGGGGTGTGTTCCTTCTTACCTGCCTCCTGGGTCAGGCTCACCTTCAAAAACTTTCTCTGCCCCAAAAATTTTGGGGGGGAGTCTTCGAGTAGATTGCTGCACTGTCCCCAGTTATCTATCTAGTGGTTTAGAATTACAGGGGAAGGGGAAGAAGTGATCTGGCCCAACTGGAAAGCAACTGGAGTTGTCATTCTGACACAGATGAAATTACAGAATAGCCTGGGCCTTCTGATAACTCCCTTATCCACATGTTTGCTTTGGAGACTGGAGCTGGCAAAGCAGGATTTCCCACAGACAGAAAGAGCCCTCCCCATTTGTGAATATTCACCATGTGTAGCCAGTCTCAACTGCCAGCACTGGCTGTTAGAGCAGTTTCTATTTGAATTGTGAAGGGGTTCTAACCCTCCAAAAGGTTGGGGCCATAAGGGCCTTGAACTTTCTTAGTCAACCCATTTCCACTCTAGATCTGGGTCAGGCTTTTTCTTGAGGGCTTTTATGTTGACTCAGGTCTCCTGACTGACCACACACTTAATCCCTCTTATTTGACTGCATCAGAAATTTGCTAGAGAATAGAGGTTCTTAACCTTTTTTATATTATAGACTCTATTAGGATTGTGAAGAAGCCCGTGGATCCCTTCTCAGAATCATGTTTTTAAGTGCACAAAATAAAATACATAAGATTAAAGGAAATTGAAACCATTGAAATATGGTTATAAAGAGTTTAAAAAACAAGTTCGTGGGCCCCAAGTCAAAAAACTCAGCTAGAGAGAAGGGCATGTAACAGCCAGGGAAAATACCAGAAGGAACCCAGAACCCAAAGCCATATGGGTCCCCAAATGGGGCAGGTGACCAAAAAACCTCTAGGGGTTTTGGGCATCCAGCATCTGAAAAAAAATTAGAATTTGGGGGACTGCAGTCAGATCTGTCTGTGAGACTTATCCACCCCACTGCCTTTGGTCTCTTCATAATGCGTCTCCATTTGCCAATTCAGGCAGTTTTGTATCCCAGAGCTGACAAATCTAGGTCTCTGGGTCTTTTCAATCACCCTGCAGGGCTAACCTAATTGGATTTCAGCCAACTGCCAGGCAGATCGGAGCTCAAGAGCCTGAGGAGAGACAATTTACACGGAGCTGCCTAAGATAGAATTTGCTGGTGCCTACTGTATGTAAAGTGTTCTGTGTCCTTACAAATGGGCTCTGCTCTCCTTGTTAGCTTCCTTATGGACTGGGAGAACATTACACTGTACCCATCAGCAAACTGCACTGCTCATGAAATACTCAACACTATGCAGGAGGCAGAGATGAGGGAGAGGACAATAAGACATGAATGATCTTAAATATTACATTCTAACCAGAGCTAGGCCCGCAAGATGATCTCCAACCAGTCTGGTCATTTCCAGGCATCCTTGATTTGAAAAGAGGGAGGGGCTTCCCCAAGATGGAGCTACACACAACGAATGGGGCAGGAAGTGATTGTCCCCCAAAGCGGAGAAGAAGAGCACAGAGGGGAGCTAGGTGGCCCCCCTCTGAGCAGAGAAAGTCTGTCTCCCGACTTCTAGGCATTCTAGCCCCACTACGACCTGATGCTCCTACTGGGCTGGAGCTGGAGGTTTGCTTGCCAGCTGTTGGCCAATTGGTGTAGCAGGATCTCTGTCCAAAGGGAAATGAAGTTAAGAATGATTTGGGGTCCTCTTGGCTCCCAGCTGCCAGGGAAACCTGAGTTCAAGTCCTGCTTCTGATATATGCTGGCTGTGTGACCTTGTGCAAGTCACTTAAACTCAGTGCTCTAGGCAACTCGAGATTCCCAAGTTGTAGAGAAGGTTCACCTGCACTAGTAGAGAGAGTTTCCTTACCTGGGAGCTCCCTTTATTCACTGAAATCATAGGCCCAGGCTCTATTATACATATGGATGAGATGCAGATGAAATAATATTTAACCCTAGAGTCAATAGGAAGCCACTGGAATTTGAATAGAAAAGTGAGTCTAGTCTGTGCTTTAGGAAAACCACTGACAGCTGTGGAGCAGATGAAGAAGGAAAAAACTAGGCAGGAAGATGGATTAGGAGACTTGGAAGAGTCCAGGTGAGAGACAATGAGGGCCTGAACTAGAGTGGGAGGACTGTGAGGAATATGGAGATGGAAATGACTTTTGATCGGTTATTGGGATATGTAGGAGAGAGAGTGAAGTGGAAAGAAAATGATCTCTTCAGTAATAGTGAGATTCAGAAGAGGGGTGGGTTGGGGGCAAGATAATATGAGAGGGACGGCTAGGTGGTGCAGTGAGTAGAGCGTTGGCCCTGGAGTCAGAAGGACCTGAGTTTGGATCTGGCCTCAGACACTTAACGCACACACAAACAAAAACCTAGCCGAGTGACCTTGGGCAAGTTACTTAACCCCAACTGCCCTCCAAAAAGCAAAAAAAAAAAAAAAAGATAATATGAGATCTGTGATGCACCTTCTTCTGTATAACTCATTGTCCCATTGAAAAAAGAGAGTGCCTTCTTCTGAATGCAGAGCCCAGCAGCTGTGACTGCAGCCCTGAAGTAATCAGAGGGGCAAGGTCCTCAGGGAATGGGAATGTGGAGGTTTGCCTTTACAGCTACCATGGATACCTGAGACTTAGGTTATAAGTGCCTGAAAGGCCAATGCCAGAGGGAACCAGTAATGGGGGGTGTGGGGGTCTGGTGGGAGGGAAGCATTGAATGAAAATGAGTAAAGAGCGTGGTGTAGAGATTGACGCATGGTTGTCTGTCACTGGCAGGGCTAGCTTATGTTCTTCTATCCACATTCTAATTATCAAACGCCCTTTGAAATTGTGCCATAGAGCCCACTTTGGAGCCCAGTGCTTTGGAAGAATGCAGAAATCCAAAGTGTCTGCAAGGAGTTTCAAGGGATTGATGATGCCTGAGCTCCAGTGCCACTGGAGCACATGTGTTCTCTCTCACCAGAGCTGACCCAATGGAGCTTTGTTGGCCTCTGAGGGGCAGAAAGATCTAGGCTGAATGATCCCTTTGTGTAGATAGCTGTTTGATTCTGCCTTCTTTCCGCGTCAAAAGAAAAACCATAATATCTTGTTTTAGCTTTCATGGACAAATACAAGTATTCAAAAATGCACGTGAGCAAAAGAAACTGACAGTATCTCCAAGTGACTGTAAATGGAAGGATAGTAAGAAAAGTGTCCTGTTTGTTTCCATGTCTTCCACTAGGATATTATCTTTATTTACAGAACCCAGCTATCTAGATTGTTTTTTTGTTTGTTTCTGCTTTCTTCACTCTGCTATAATTTTGTGTGTCTTCTTGTTTCTGTTTTTGTTTTTTTTTATCCAGACCTGTGGGGACCTTCCTTTTACAGATGCAGATCAACTCATTAGCATTTTAGGATCATAAACTCATTAGATCATTTTGCAGAGGAGGAAAAAGTTCAGAGGGCTCATTTGACCTGCCAGGGTTACATAAGTAAGAGATCTGACAGTTTTAGAGTTTCTTGGGGGCACTGAGTTATGGCATGCCTGTGGTCATATAGGTGATAATTCAGAGGAAGGATCTGAGCTGAGCCCAAGTCTTTCTGACTTCCAGATTGATTAAGTCAAACTGCTGCTTCTCATATTTCATATATTATTCCTATTTGTCATTCCTTTTGCCACATCATTTCATTATATTAATATATCCTAGTTTGTTCAGCTGTTCCCCAGTCAATGGATAGTTTGTTTCCAGTGCTTTTGCCATTAGAAATTTTTGGGATAATTTTGTACACCTAGGTTGGGGGGAGGGGTGTTCTGCCTATAACTTATTATGTATAGGTTTCCTTCTATATTAGGCATTATGTATAGTACAGTGAAAAGTGTACTAGATTTGAAGTCAAGGAATCTGGGTTTTATATCTAGCCCTGATGCTATCTGTCCAACTTTGAGCAAGACACTTAACCTCTCTGAGACTCATTTTCCTCATCTCTAAGTTGAGGGGTTTTGACTAGGTAACTTCTGAGGTTCCTTTCTGTCATAAAGATATGATCTTATGACTTTAGGGTGTTAAACCTTAAACTATGCAAAATGTATTACTCCAAACAATCTTGTTAGGTAGGTAGTGCCTGTCATATCCATACATTCCTAGACTTAAAGCTGGAAGCCACATTAAAGGTCATTTTACACGTAGATAGAGCCTCCTCTGAGCACTCAAAGGTTGGAAGGTAGGCTGTGTGTTACATGTTGAAAACATGTTGAAACCACTTTGGGGGTCCAAAGTATAGCTCAGAGGGGCAGCTAGGTGGTGCAGTGAATAGAGACCAGCCCTGGAGTCAGGAGGACCTGAGTTCAAATCTGGCCTCAGACACTTAACACAAAAAACTAGCCATGTGACCTTGGCAAGTCACTTAACCCCAATTGCCCTACTTTCTCTCTCCAAAAAAATTTTTTTTAAAAAATCCAAACTAGAGTTCAGAGCCTCACCCATGCACTTATTTCTTAACAGCTAACCAATAGACACAATTAGATCAAAATAGTCATTTACTGAGATCATATCTTAGGAACAATACTAACAAACCTGGGACAAGTTTTCCCATAGCTACTTCAGTGACAGTGGGATGAGTAGGCACACACAGAGTATAGACTAATAGAAAAACACATGTGGCCATTGCAAATCTTGTTTCAGATCCTATAGGAAATGATATATACTTTCCCTGGGTGGGGCATCTGCTGGGTATGTCATTTCTCTGAGTCTTCTCATTGATGATGCAGTGTCTCCTAATGGCCACATAGCTTAGAGAAATTGCCCCCCCCCCCATCCCCTGAAGCCTTTTCAAGAGTTGTTTCTTCCAGAGCTGTCTTCTCTCCTTCCAGAGCTCACATCTCTCAGTTTCCACCTACATACCCTTACCAGATTCCCCTAGGAAACCTGTCTTGCTTTTTAAAAGACCTGTAGGAGTGTGGTCAATCCTTTGGTCAGCCAATGGCTAGTGTAAAACCATGCCATGCATGAGCAGCTTTCCAGAGGCTGCTGCTGTGAACAGCTTTTAAGGTTCTGATTACATAGTATAGTGCGCTCTCTATTCAATAACAAATCAGAGCAAAACATTCATAGAAAATCAAAATACAGCATTCACAATGTTACAACTTATCACAGAAAATCAAAATACACACACACACACACACACACACACACACAATAAAAATACAGCATTCACCATGTCACAACTTAACAACTTATCACTAAAATGACCACATAGTTTTTACCAAAGTGGTCACATGGTTTTCAACAAAATACATTCATTTAGTCAATCACAACATCCTTAATTCAGTCACAAAGTACAAAAGTCAAAGTTCTCTACCCCTAGGTCACAGTAAATCATAATCTTCTCAGTCAGTACACAGTGTCCAAGTAGTCTTTTTTCAGTGACACGAGGCTGGCTTTCAGCTTCCATGGTTCCTCTTTCATGGTCCTAGCTCTGTCACCTGGGTTCAAAGGCAGGCAGCTCCCACTTCCTTGTCCAGCTCCTTGTCTAGTTCTTCATCCAGTTCCTGTTCCATATTAAAGTCCACAGTGTCCAGTCCACCTCAAGTCCTTCACAATTCCTGTTTCTGGGAAGACAAAGCTTGACAGAGCCACAATAATATTCATGCACATTGCCGGCACCATCATCAGTTCACTATCTTGCCTATGAAATCAACTTAGACGCATCAACAAGGTCTGAGAACTTAATACAAATCATCAACATAGAAATCAACAGACCCACAAACAAGGTCCAAAAGGTCAACATAAATCATCAATAAAGTCCCAAGACTTCCAAAACCCTCCTCCAAGGACTTCTGTAAACATACAACCAGAAAATTCTCTTTCAGGGCTTCTAGTAAGGTAGGAAGTAAGAGCTTCTGTACAAAGTATCACAAACAAACATCAACACACAGAGCAGACAAACAGAGTGCCAGGATATAAGAAATTTTCTCCTTGATTGCCACCTGTATTAACAATGCAATATTCACTATGCCTATGGCAATTATAAATAGGCTTATGTGGTTATTAATCACAAAATATATCAGTCTCTCTATATGGGGGATAAAGCCAGAGAATTTATTAAAATACCAAATAACCGAGTCCCAAAACCAGAAAGTCAAAGCCATCAGGATAGTTATGAAATTGGCACCAGTAGTTAACCTAGTAAACAACCACATTCTTAAGCCTTCAAAACAGAACAGGCTACTTCAGGCAAAGGTCCTTCTCTCCCGACTCTCAGCAACTGCTCAGCGTCCAGGAAGCGTGCTCACAACAGCTCCGGCCCCCCGCAGTTCCAGTTCCCTGGCAGTCCCCAACAAGAGTCCTTAGCAGAAATTGTGGCTGGCTTAAAAAGAGATTTGGGCCTCTACCTCGGCAGTTACTGCTATTGCTGTGTCCACCAACAGTCCCCAACGGAACTCTAACTCTTCTTCCGCTTCCTCTTGCCCCTCCCCTTCCTGCTATGTCAGCAAGTCCAATGGGGCATGGAAGATCTTTAAATCCCATAACCCTTACACCACCACAAGAGTCCTCTTCTCAGTTCTGCTCAATTCTCAGTTCAGTCTTCAGCCCAGCAGCAGCTGCCCTACCCCAGGAGATTGTCTGTCCACCTTGTGCTCTTCCTTATATATGGTATAGCTCTTCCCCTTCTGTTGCAGGAGTTCATGAGTTCTAGGGTTCACAAGTTGTGGGGTTTACATGTTCTGTTTTTTAACAGACTTGATACAAGGCTCAAAAGAAACTTGAACTGAAACAAAGTGTTAATTCAATAGCTGAAACAAGGTGTGAACTACTTCGGTGCTTGCCACCTTCATTCCATCAAATCTGACCGAAGAACCTTTTTATACACTAGAGGCAACTGTGTGAACACCTTGCATGTTATTTAAGACCTAAATACCTTAGCGGTCCCTGTTAGCTTGCTCCTTACCTGTGATTTCATCAGTTGGTCAGGAGGAATATCATTTGATTGGGATGTTCTGACCAGTTCCCCCCACCCTCATGAAAATCAAGTTTACAGTGTACCAGGCACTGAACTGAATGCTGGGTATACAAAAAAAACAAACAAACCAAAAAACCAGCCCCTGACCTCAAGGACCTTATATTCTAAGCTACATACAGATGAACTGAAGCCTGGTTTATTGGGGGAAAGAAATCTTTACATTAAATATCTCTGATGGGGGTCTGATATCCATAATATATGGGGAATTATCACAGATATGTGACCAAGAGCTAAGCAGTGTGGGCAGAGGACAGTGGAACACCTGTCCATCTTCCTACCTCACAACCCCTTGGCATGATGATGTCACTATCTCTTCAGTCTAGTCCAGGAGTGGGGAACCTGCAGCCTCAAGGCCACATGTGGCCCTCTAGGTCCTCAAGTTCAACTCTGACAGAATCCAAACTTCACAGAACAAATCCCCTTGATCTAATGAAAAAGCAACCCTTTTCCTCTCCAAGGCTCTCTGCATGAAGCTGTGATCCCTTTCCTTCCTGTTCTCAGGAGATTATCCTCCTCTTCCCAATCTCCAGTCTCTCCATAACTACTGGATTCTTCCCTGCTGCCTCCAAACACATCCACGTGTTTCCCGTTCTTAACCTTCATTAGCTCTATCATCTCCTTAAGTTACTTTCCATCTCGCCTCTATTTCTCAGCCAGAGTTCCTGAAGAAACTGCTTATGCTCATTACCCCCACTTTCTCTTGTCCTTCTTACTTAGTCACACAATTGAGACTACTGCCTCCAAAATTACTAATCTCTTGCCTCATTTCCCACTTCTTTTGACCTCTGGGGCATATGCCCCTATTTACTACCCTTGATAGCTTCTTTTCTCCAAAAACTAAAAAAGAGATCATACTTAGGTGAGATATACTGTTCCAGGTTTTATATAACAAGAGCAGAGCACAGCAGGACTTCTTACCTCCCTCATTCTGGACACTGTGTTTCAGTTAGTGTAGCTTTTAACTTAAGATAACATTAACTTTTGGGGGCTGCAATATCACACTGTTGATTAAGCTTGTAGTCCATTAAAACTCCTAGATCTTTTGGGGTTAAGTGACTTGCCCAAGGTCACACAGCTAGTAAGTGTTAAGAGTCTGAGGCCAGATTTGAACTCAGGTCCTCCTGACTCCAGGGCTGGTGCTCTATTCACTGTACCACCTAGCTGCCCCTCCTAGATCTTTCTTTCATAGAAACTTATCTAGTCATGCTTCCTCCCCACTCCACATACCCTATTACTTCCAACTTCCTATAGATCTGCTACAAAAAATAAAGCTAGCTAGCACTTGTACAGCACTATACAAATATCATCTCATTTTATCCCCACAATAACCCTTAGGTATTATTTTTATCTCCATTTCACAGTTGAGGAAACCAAGGCAGACAGGATAAGTGACTTGCGTAGGATCACAGTAAATGTCTTAAGCTGGCTTTGAACTAAAGTCTTCCTTATTCCAGGACCAGCTCTCTGTCCAATGCACCAACTCATGAGAACCCAATTCAATCTCTCTAATCTGGTCCTAAATTTGAGCACTTTTGTACTCATCTACCTGGCTAGCTTTCTCTGCCACATCTCATCCTTTCTCTCAGGTAGGAGATGCCTGACTTCAAACTTCCTGACCATGGTGGCTATTACATACTACCTCCCAGATCAGTCTCCCAACTTTTTCTAAGAGTTGGGGACACAGTCCCTGTCCCCCCCAAATGCTGCTTTTCCACATGTTGATGTTCCCTTAAACACCTTGGCCACCCAGGATCTTAACCTACTTAACTCTTCTGACCTATTCTTTCCCTCTACCTCAGTTAACACAAGGAATGGAAACACCCTTGATCTTGCCATCACCCATTCCTCTATCTGATCATAACCTTTTATCATTTCATCTCTCCCTATGCCTTACTCCTAAACTTATTCTTTGTCCAGGATTTCCAGTCTTGCTATCCCTTAGTACTTTCCCAGATCATCGTCCCTTTTTGGCTTTACTTGACTCCCCTTTCCATTAACCAGTTCAGTTCAACACTATCCTCCACTTGAATTCCTTGTTTCCCTGTACTTGAAACTCCAGCTCAGGATTACTCTTACCATTTTCTACCTTCTATTCAAGTGCTGCTGAATAGAGCTGGAAAAAGTCACTCCTCTGTGCTGATTGAGCCCTCACTGCAGCAAGACCATTGTTGTACTCCTTTCTAATTAATTCTCTATCCAACTCCCTAGGATAGTTGTTCCAGACTTTTTCTTTTCTCCTATATTCCCATACCAGCACTATCCAAACCCCTCTCTATGGAGTCTCTCACCTCATACTTTACTGAGAAAACCAGGGCTATATGATTAGGTTTTTCCTTACTAAAGCCAACTCCTAGTATTATTAAGATTTTCTTCATCACTTTCTTAAGACTAGGCAATCAACAAAGCAATAAATAAAGCCTGGACTTGTATCATTTGCTAATTTACAAGGTGCAAATGCTCACACTGAAAATCTAACACTGCTCTCATGACCATCTTCATCGAGGCCCTGATGATGAACCTTATCATTCAAAAGAACTTGCTCTTGCCAGAGCTACCAGTAATGGCCTCAAACCTGTTCTTTCTTTACCTCTTTGCTGACTGCCTTCCACTGAGTATTCCCCTCTCTCGGTTTTCTGCTCTCTCTCTGACTGTTCTACCTGTCTCCTTTACTGGCTCGTCATCAGTACCACACTCCTTAACTGGATATATCACAAGATTCTGTCCCAGGCCCTCTTCTTTCTACACTCTCGGTGATCTCTTCAGTTTCCATGGCTTCTCTGAAAACTCGAAGCTCCTCAGAAACACCTAGTCCTGGGATCTCTGACCTCCCTCCTTCTAAATTGGAAACAGAATTTCAGAGCTCCTGCCAGATCCTCCATCTAAGGAAGGCATCCAGTGAGGACACCTCATTCATCGTTTCCTACCTGACTAAGGATCTTCAGCATGCCCCAATTTCTCAACTTTTTACATGTTACCTCACTCCATTAGACTGTGAGCTCCTTTGTATTTTCAGGGCTTAGCACAATGCCTGGCACATGGTAAGTATTTAAACTATTGACCGACAATGGTCATCTCTATGCAGATTATTCTTCAGTCTACATAAACAACACTCATTTTTCTTTCTCCTGCACACTAGTCCTACATCACAAATTACTTATTGGACATTTCAAGCTGGTATTTCCAATGCTGCATGTAGACAACATTATCTTTCATTATCTTTCTCCTACAATCTAATTCTCTCCCAGACCTCTCTTTCTCTTCTCTCACCCCATAAATCCACTCAGCTACCCAGTCTTGGCATCTTTCCATGAGATCCCTCCATTGACACAGTCCCCACTCTAATTCAGGTCCTCATCACTTCTAACCTGACCTTCTATAAATGTCTCCTCATCAGTCTCCCCACCTCAAGTCTCTCCCTTCTCTAATTTGTCCTCCATACAGTTGTGTAAGTGATTTTTCAAAGCACGAATCTAGCCATGTCAATTCCCCACTCAGGAAATTCCACTGGCTTCCTATTACCTCTAGGATCAGATATAAAGTCCTGCATTTGGCATTTAAAGCCCTCCACAACCTGACCTCATCATACTTTTTCAGCCTTATTACACCTTGCTTCCCTTCCCATTCAAACTGGCCTCTCTCCCTCATACACAACTCTTCGTGTCCCATCTATGTGCCTTTGTACTCGATGTCCTCTGTGCCTGGAATCTCGTCCATATCTTAACCTTTTAGATTCCCTGCTTTCCTTTAAGGCTAGTATCAAGAGCTGCCTACATGACCTTCCCTGATTCCCTGTAGTAGCCTTTCTTCTCCCCCCCCCCAAAAAAAATTATAGGGAAGGGAGTAAGCATTTATACATCAGTTGTGTGCCAGGCACTGTGCTAAGGGATGTACAAGTATCTCCTTTGATAGTCACAAAACCCTTTGAGACAGATTCTATTATTATCCCTATTTTACAGTTGAAGAAACGGAGGCAAACAGGTTAAGTGACTTGCCCAGGTCACACAGTAAGTGTCCAAAGCTGAATTTGAACTCTGGTTTTCCTGACTTCAAGCCCAGCACTCTTATCCACTGGGCCCCCTAGCTACTATAATAGAAACATGAACTTATATAATTTACTGTAATCCTTTTTGATACTTACATTCACCTGGTCAGCTGGCCTTGCTCCTGAAGATGTACTTTTGCCTCCACCAATTCCTCTCAGCATCCCAATGCCCTTTTAGTATTTGGCTCCATCCCATCTTTTCAGTTGTCTCTGACAATACTGCTGCTAAACATCAGAAAAAAACAGTTGTGGAGTATTGCACACTGATTTCAGTTTGATTTCAGGTATACTGCCTTGGGAGTGGTCAGGCCCTTTCCCCTGTGGGGATTGCCAAGGAATGCAGTTCAGGAGATATGCTTCATAGCAATAGGCCCTAAGCACATAGGATGTTGGGGGCCTCAGGTGAGACAGGTGGTTACCTTGGGGGAAAGTCCTGTCTCCTTCCATATCAGTGTCCTCGGACAAAGTCCTGTTTGTCCCATGCTTTTTAATCTAAAATGCCCTACATTCCAGCCAAACTGGACAATTCTTCATTCCTGAGACTGTCTCCTTTGATTCCCCCAGTTCCTTGTCTTTGTTCATGCAGTTCCCTCCACCTAGAATTTCTTCCACCTCTTCCTCCTGACAAAACACTACCCTACCTCCTTTAGACCCACCTCAAAGGCCACCTCCTCTGTGAAAATGCTCTTTAGTTTTATTGTCCAGAAGTGCTCTCACACTCCTCTGTTCTCCCAGGGCATTTAGTGTGTCTTGTGGTATTTATAGGCAGTTTCATCTAGGGTTAGAGGTGTGTTTTTCTTACTCTACTGACTAGATTGCAGAACGAAAGCTGGGGACAGCCAAAGTCATAAGTATTGCTATAGGGGTGGGGGATGGGGTGTTCCTATAATCCCTGGAATGCCAGCTGCTGTTGTTCACCACTCCCTTCCCCAGCCCTCCTGTTACCATGGCCATATTCTTCTACCAAGGTCACCTTCCACATAGGGCAGCCTGCCTGGCCCAAGCACTGCCACCATGTGGAATACCCAGGATCCACAGCAAAGGCAGCATAGGATGCACCCCAGGCTCTACCTATAGTCAGTGGGGCACAATGCAGATAGTGCTAGATTTGAGGGGTCAATGAGACCTGGGTTCAGATCCTGACCCTGATATTCATTAGCTGTGTGACCTTGAGCAAGCCACTCAATGGCTTAGAACTTCTGAGGGCGATCAGACTCAAATGCATCAGCGTTTGTGAAGCACTTTGAAAACTTTAGAATGAGTGAAAAAGCATTTATTACTAAAGTATTTACCGTGTCAAGAACTGGGGATAATAATAGAAAAGCACATATAGAGGAGATATCTGCTAAAAGTCAAATGGAAAAGCCCTGTGATACTTAGATTGCAATGACAAAGCAGATAGTAATGCATCTTCCATTAATTTCTGATAAATCCTTATTGGGTTCTAATGTTGAATCATTTGACAATGACAAGAACTTCAGTGGTGAGAACTTTCTTTTTCAGTTCTCTAGTAACTGTGGTTACTGACAAGGCAGAAGCTACAATATCTGCAAAGAAAATTGCCAGGTCATATAACTAAGGATTGTGTCCCTGGACAATGGATGAAGGGGCCAGGCTGGGGTGGGTTGTATATTTGTGTGTCTGTATGTGTTCAGGTATGTGCTACTATTCCCAGGGCTCTTGGGGTGTGCACCATCTCCAAAAGAGACAGGATCTTTATTTTTTTATATTTCCTAGTACCTTGTGCAGTGTCTTATAATTAGTAAAGGGGCAGTTGAGGTTAAGTGACTTGCCCAAAGTCACATGGCTAGTTTTTTGTGTTAAGTGTCTGAGGTCACATTTGAACTCAGGTCCTCCTCACTCCAGGGCTCTATTCACTGCACCACCTAGCCACCCCTATTTATCCCTTTCTTAAGTTTAGACAATCAGCAGTACAATAAATCATGTCCTGATTTGTAATGTTTGACAATTTCCCAGGTGCAAATATTGAAAATTTCAAATTGAAAATTTAACATTTAATTCTTCCCTGGTTCCAGCTGGCTCCAATTAGTCCCTGATTTACACCCCCCACTCCCACTCTCCTTGCTGTGAGTTGGCATTTCCTTACTATCACCCAGCTACCTTTGGACAGCCTTTTCAAGACATAAGGTGGGAAAATCACCATTCTTGAGAGAGTTTCAGCCCTTAGAACCTGGAATAAAGAGCACCTTAAGAGAACAAGTTGATGTGAGCCTCAGCTGTAACCAGGTGGCCAGCAGGGGGAGTTCCATCCTTACAGTGTCAGCCACCTGGCAGGAAGGCAAAGGTAAGCCCTCTCTCTCCTCCCCCACTCCCATTGCATACTTCAGATTGGGCTTGATTCCATATTTGGCCTCTACTGTCCGCTTGTGGTCTTTGTTGCAACTCCTATTTGCTCTCCTCCTCATAGACCTGTGTGTGCTCTCTTTGCCCTTCCTTTCCTCTGTATCGCCTCATCCTCTACAAGTTTCGCTTGTGGATGAGAGGTACCTGGGCTACATCTCTGACAGCCTCCAGGTGGTTGAGGTTTCTTTTTTTGGAGAGGCAATGGTCTAGGTGGCATCTGAAGGCTTTTGCTCATTTCCCTGCCCAGTTCTTGTCTCTCAGCCTCCGCCCTCATCCCTTAGTGATAGTAATTGCTCATATTTATAAGGAGCTTTATGTTTTGCAGAGCATTTTACATATGTCATGGGGCTTTGGCACATGTGCAGAACCCATCAGCTTGCTTGGCTGATGCAGCCTCCATGTGGAGGATGCTAGAGACATTTCTTCTGGGAGAATTATGATGAAGTGTAAGGGAAGTGCCTTGAAGAGCCTGTGAAGCATGTGGAGACATTCCGTAACTGTTTTTGGCTGAGAATGGGAAGTCTCTTTGACTGACTGCAGAGGTATTCAAACAGGCCTGTCAACTTCAACTCTTTTCTCTTTTTCAACTCATATTCTTGGGCGAGGAGGGAGGCAGGTTGGAAATGTCAGTAACTCATTCATGATGTCTGATGAAGGGAGTGGAGTCTCTCATCTTGGGAATTTTGAAAAGTTAAGAGAACAAGTCACAGGAATTCTGAAGTCTGAGTCCAAGCTGAATTCTGTGGCATCAGTGCTCAGACAGAGTAATCTTTGGGACCCCAGGCTAGTGGAAGCTGAAATGAAATGTCCTCCAGGAGTCAGGTCACATCTGGACATTAACTTGATAGGACCAGTGCTATGTTGGAATTGAGCTAATCTATGAGCTTTCTCCCTGCCAGAGACAAAAGTGGTATTTAGGAAAGTATGCATCCTAAGGAGTTGGGGGAAGGGAATGTTTATATGATTGTTCTTGATGTATCTTTGAAGTAAATACCTCTTCTTAAAAGCCAATTGATATTAGTTAATCGAAATTGAGGTGTTAGTCATTGTCCCCCTAACAATGGAGGGAACACATTAGTGGAGACTTGAACCAAGGCCATCGGAAAAGAAACAATCCCACAAACCCCTCAAGATTGCAGATATAACCTGCCTAGCCCTGAGATAGAGAGGCCACAGCATATGCATCATATATATCTTACCTCATTTGATCCTTCTGATAACACTATGTGAAATCAGGATCCTAGACCTGTCATATTTTGTTGTGATTCTAGAAAACTGAAATTACTACAAAGGCCTGTGGGTAGACTAGGTATTGCTAAACTGAAGAAACTATAGGGAAATACCGCTTTGAAGAAGGAAAATGGAAAATGCCTATTAAACTAGAAGTACTTGCTTCTGGAATATTTCAATCATGATTTAAGTCTCTGTGTCCCACTAATTATACCTTTCTAGCACAGAAGAACCGCTACTGAGTCACCTCAGGAGTTGGGGATACTCAATCCCCCTGGTTCAATTCTGGGAAAGTCTGCCTCTCATGAGAGGGATTAGGGGAAGAGGAGGGGGGAAGGGAATAAGAATTTATATAGCACCTTCTATGGGCCAGGCATTGTACCAAGTGCTTTTTGTGAATATTATCCCAATTAGTTAACATTTCTCACAATAATTGACTTATTAAATCCTCCCTTGTCCTCACCCTCCTAGAGAAAAATTACTTAAGGTTTGTGTTAGGGTCCCACCAATGGGAAGCATTAAAGTAATCTAAAGATACAAGTAATTTATCCTCTATCCAAAAGGAATGCTAAACACAACACTTGTAAGCGCACATTAATGAAAACAAACTTAAAATAAGGTTCAATAACTTATAGCTACAGTTACAATCTGTAGGGAGGCTAATATTTAAACCCCATCTGAACACAAAGCAATATTCAGTACTGCTTATCAGGTAATTTTACGCTTCACCTTGTCTGGGAACTGTTGTTACAACTCTGCTAGTAAAATGGTTAGGCTTGGACAAGTCCTCTTGCTGGTGGCTGCCTTCTTCAATGCAGAAGCTTCCCTTACCACCAGTCAGCTTCAATCTGAGGGGACCTTTCGCCCTTTGAACTCACAGTACTTCTCAAGCATGGGCCCGTCCATCTCAGGGCACTCATTCACATAAGATCAGAAAAGAACAAATGTGAGAAAGGCAAAAGAACTGAAGATCAGGCGAAAGCTTGTCTAAGTAGGACATGTGCCCCTAGCTGCATGGAGGCCTGGTGGTTGCTAGGGGGCAGTCAACTCTTCCCTCACTTAACTCTTAGGAAAACAACTCAAAACAGCTCTTACACACTTAACCCAAGGAAAGGAAGAGAATGGCAGAGAAATGGGTGGGCCTTTTATTGTAGGTTCACTGAGTCACTGGCTTCTCTGGTTCAGCTGCCATTAAGAGACTATTGGAATTGCCCCAGGGGTGAGAGGGTTCTATGTTTTCCCTCACCTCTACCTACTACTTTCTCTGACTTCTTTCAAGACTCAGCTCAAATCACACCTTCTACAGGAAGCCTTTGCTGATCCTCTAACTACTAGTGTTCCTTCTGAGATTATTTTCCTTCTACTCTGTGTATATCTTTTTTTTTTTGAGGGGGGAGGGTAGGACAATTGGGGTTAAGTGACTTGCCCAAGGTCACACGGCTAGTAAGTGTGTCAAGTGACTGAGGCCACATTTGAACTCAGGTCCTCCTAACTCCAGGGCCAGTACTCTATTATTCACTGTGCCACCTAGCTACCCCATACTCTGTGTATATCTTGGATGTACATGATTAGTTGAATGTCGGCTCCCCATTTAATTAAGTATTGAGGTCAGGGAACTGTGTTTTTACCCTTCTTGGTATCCTCAACACTTAGCACAGTGCTTAGCACATAGTAAGTGCTTAATAAATGCTTGCTGATTGACTAGAGCTGTTGGTAAAATTGCAGATTGTCCAAGTTTATAGTCCTTAGTCCTGTGTGAAAGCCATAATGAGTTACAAGTATTGAAATGTTAGAAAGTATTATAAAACTGTGCAGTAAATACTTGGGGACGATACCTAGAGTATGGTGCATATCTCACATAAAGGGATTGAACTCTCTGATCTGAGTGTTAAACATTTCTTTGCTTAACATTTCTTTGGGAGATACGGGCTCCCTCTGGCCAGTGATTGAAAATGTGTACACCCTGGCAAGTAAGGAGTTAACTTGGTTTTGCTAAATAGTACAAGAGGCCTTAAGAAGTAGAGAAAAAAACTTAAATGCAATTAAATATGCAGCAGGCACACTAATCATGATCCCAAACCAGTGACTCCCTAACAGCTGGTAGAACAAATGTGACTTTATAGGGAACGAATTAGATAAAAGACAGCTCTCAGGAGGTAGAAGCATCTTTATGAATTTTAAGCTTCCAGATAAATTGACATTAGAAATGAATGGACATTCTGAGGTCCCCTGAACATGGTAATTAAAGAATTGGGCTTAGCCTTTAAAACTTTGAATTAATTATGGCAAAAAGCTGCACATATTTTATAAATAAATGTATATGTGTAGGTATGTGTGCATATATGTATGTACTTATATGAACATTACCTTATCTACACCTTACCTACCTGGCCTCCTGGCTGTTCTGTGAATAAGACATTCTATCTCCCAGTTCTGGATATTTTCTGTGGCTGTCTTCCATGCCTGGAAAGAGCTCCTTCCACTGTGACTTCTGACCTCCTTGGCTTCCATTAAGTCCCAACCAAAATCCCACCTTCCATAGGAAGCCTTCTTAATCCTTCTTAATTCCAAAGCTTTCCTTCTTTTAACTATTTTGGGTTTATCCTTCAGGGAGCCATCTCCAGGCATCCTGATCTGGACGCAGATGGCTCTAGCAGAGAAAGTGAGGCTGGTGACTCTGCCCAGCCCTCCCTCACTTAAATCCAATTCACTTGCAAGTCATGGCATCACCTTCCTGATATCAGGGTCCTCTTCAAGAATGAAGAGCAAACAACGGCAACAACAACAAAAGCGATTTATCCTGCATGTAGCTTTTGTTGTGTTTAGTTGCTCTTCAGTCATGCCCAAATCTTCATCATCCTCTTGGGGTTTTCTCATAAAAAATACTAGAAGGGTTTGTCACTTCCTTCTCCAGCTCATTTTCACAGATGAGGAAACAGAGGCAAAGAGAGTTAGGTGATTTGCCCAGGGTCACACAGCTAGTGAGTATCTGAGGTCAGATTTGAACTCAGGTCTTCTTGATTTCCCATCTGGCACTTTGTTCACTGAGTCACCTAGCTGCCACCACATGTTTTTTGATTGATTGAATGATTCCTGTGTCTCTGTTCCCACAAGACTAGAAAATGGTACCTCTACAAGTAATTTATTACAGAGTTGTTGGATATTGTGCCACTTTCAGACCCTAGAGAAACCCTGCAGTCCATAAGAAAAGGTAATATTTGGAATGTTATCAAAACATTAAGCAGGCTGCCTCTACTATATTTAAATAATGAATTTGTTTCCTGGAAACTTGAACATGTATTATGCTATAGTTATAAACAAACCCAACTACTGCTGGTATTGATATAACCTGAAAAGATAATTGTACCTGCTTGAGGAAGCTGTCTATACTAGGTGACTTCACTCTTTCTCCTCTTCCTTCTCAACGTTCTGCAATCTGGTTTGTGACCTAATTATTCAAATGAAACTGTTCTCTCCAAAGTTACCAAGTTACCACTTAAAAAAAGTTTTTATTGATGTCTTTTTTTTCAACCTTTATCTTGAAATTCCCCCTGGAATCCCTCCCTTCCCTCTTCCAAAAATCCAGCCCATTTAACAAATTTCTTTTTTAAAGACAAAAGAGAGGGAAAATTAGCATGATTGACAAACATATTGAAAGTCTGAAAATATGTGCAATGTACAAAAAGCGCTTGTGGGCCCCCCATTTCTGGGGGGTGTGAGTGTCTTCTCATGTCTGTTCTTTTGCAAGCCATCTTTATAGCTTTGCTATATTCACTTCTGACTTTTTTCGTGGTTGATCTTTCTACTTACATTGTTGTAATCATCATATATATTATTCTCTGGATTCTCCTCACTACACTGAATCATTTCATGAAGATCTTTCCATGTATTCATCCTATTCGTGACATTTGTCATTTCTTTCAGCACAGTAAAGTGCTGTAATATTCATAAAGCACAATTTGTTGAACTATTCCTTAATTGATGGGCATCTCCTTTGTCTCCAATTCCTTGTTATTACAAAAAGTCCTACTCTAAATTTTTGACATATTTCTATGGAGACTTTTTTTCCTCCTTACCAGTGATCTCTGAATTGTCCAATTTGACGGCCTTTTCTCAGTCCTCTTTGCAGCCTTTGACACTTTCAGTCACCCTCTTCTGGATAGTCTTCACGACGTGCTTTCCCCCTGGTTCTCCTCCGGCCTGTCTGACTCTTCCTTCTTTGTTTCCTTTGCTTTGTCTTTATCCAGATCATGCTCATCAACCCTGTGTGAACCTCCAGGACTCTGTCTCGGGCTCTCTTCTCTTTCTCCGGTCTCAGTTGGTGATCTCATAGTTTCCCATGGGCTCAATGATCATTTCTATGCTGATGACCAATATCTATCCTGGGTAGCTAGTGGCTGAAATCAGGAAGACTGTTCTTCCCTTGTTCAAATCTGACCTCAGACACTTACTAGCTGTGGAACAACAGTCTTTCTCCTGAGCTCCAGTCCTCCATCACCAAATGCCTTTTAAAACACTTTGAGCTGGATGTCCAGGAGGCATCTGCCCAGAAGAGAACTTCTGTCCTCCTCCCCAAAGCTTCCCCTCCTCCCAACTTTCCTTTTACTATCCAAGACCCCTCTAACCTCCTAGCCATCCAGGCTCATGACCTCCCATCATTCCCACATGTCCAATGCATTGTTAAATCTTGTCATTTCTACTTTCACAATATCTTTTCATATTTATCCCCTTCTCTCCACAAACACTGCCACAAACCTTATACAGGCCCTCATCTCCCCTTGCCTAGACTATTGTAATAGATGTTTGTTTTTTTTTTTCTCTTTGGAGGGGAGAAGGCAGGGCAATTGGTGTTAAGTGACTTGCCCAAGGTCATACAGCTAGTAAGTGATAAGTGTCTGAGCCTGGATTTGAACTCAGGTCTTCCTGACTCCAGGGCAGGTGCTCTATTCATTACACTACCTAGCTGCCCCCTAATAGATTTCTAAAAGGTTTCCCTGCTTCAAGTCTCTTCCCACTCTAATTCTTCCTCTACTCAAGCTGCCCAAATGATCTCAAGTATCTGAGATGAGATTTGAACCCAGGTCTTCCTGATTCCTGGGCCAGCACCTGATCAACTTCATGCTGCCTCCACAGGCACAGATCTCAACTCTGCATTCTAAACCAGTGTAATTAGTGATGGTGCACTAGCTAATATCTCAAGGCACAATAAATGCATCCTTATGGCAAAGCTTATTGTTAATGATAGTGGATGTAAACCCATATTTTCAAATAATATTTTTGATAATTTTGAATTTTTGGAGGTCAACTAGTAAGACCTGATTAAATCATTGTTTTTATTTCATAATGTGGCTGACAAAGAACTTGTACTAGTAGAAGTGTCAGACCTATCATTTTCTCATTTGTCTACAATGGCATTATTTCTAGTCATCAGTTTCTTTGCAGCAATTAATCAATAAGCATTTACTGTGTATCAAGGAATTTTGCTAAGTGCTGGGGATTCAAAGAAAGTAAAAAACAGCTTTTGTCCTCAAGGGGCTCACAGTTTAATGGGCAAGACAACATTCAAACAGCTATGTACAAACAAGATTTCAGTCATATTTTAGTTATGCCCAACTCTTCATGGTCCCATTTGGGGTTTTCTTCGCAAAGATACTGGAGTGGTCTAATTTCCTTCTCCAGCTCATTTTCCACATGAGCAACCTGAGGCAAACAGGGTTAAGTGACTTGCCCAGGGTCACACATCTAGGAAGTGTCTGAAGCCAGATTTGAACTCAGGATGAGTCTTCCTGACTCCAGACCTGACATTCTATCCACTTTGCCACCTAACTTCTCTACAAGTGAGATATATACCAGATAAATTGGAAATAGTCCCAGAGGGGAGGCACTAAGATTAAGGGGGTCTGGAAAGGCTTCTTGCAGATGGTGGGATGTTAGCCAAGACTTAAATGAATTTAGGGAAGCTAGAAGGAATCTTTTAAAGCCATTTGTCCATTTTATGAGGGTTAGTTTAAAACTAGATAATGTAATCTGTAAATTCACTAAACTGGGCATCTGTACACTAGAGTTTGTCATAATATGGAGAAAGCCAAAGTGGAAGCAGCATTGTCAACACCTCTCTGTTGTGGAGCTCCCACAAGACACCTTAAATACCACATGTGGCATTTGGACATCTCACATCTGGACTGACAATGCCACTGTCAGTTTGTAAATTAAATATTAATAAAGCTTATTGTTCTTCTCTTAGAGAAAATTGGATAAAAATGGAAGTTCTAGTATTTTCTTATGTGCCCTCTAGGATTCACATACTCAATTTTGGAGAATTCTGGCTTGTTACAAAGCCTTAGCACAAAACAGAGCAAGTTCACAATCACTCCGTTTTAGAGATGGGGAAACTGAGACTCAGAAATGTTGTGCCTTTCCTAGGGTCATAAAGTTAGTGTCTGGGGCAGAATCTGAACCCAGATCCTCTTTCCTTCAAGCTCAGAGCTCTTGTCACTACTCTATAACCTCTTGGAAACCCACCCAGACCCATAACTCCCTGCTCCTGGGAGGGCATCCCATAATCCAACTTCAGAGCTTCCCAGATAAAGTAAATGTCTTTTCTTTCTGATGGATAAGTATGGGGGAAATATTTTAAGGCCCTAACCCAGGCAGGTTAGGTTAGTTTTTCCTTATAAGGTATTGAAACTGTCCCTCTGGTTTAATTGATTCAGGGAATTTGCTGTTCTTTATTACCTGAGTAAACAATGACAGCAGCAATAAAACCAGCCAGGGCACTAGGAGGGGCTGGAATTCTTCCCTCAAGTCTTCAGACAACATAGCAGCAGCATAACCAAACAGAAAACTTTACCCAGTGAATCAACTGTGTCTCTATTGAACATCCTTTTCTTGATCTATCTTTCCACTGTTATTAGCTATTAGGCTCTTAGAAATTAAGACTATAAGTATTTAATTTCTTTCCCATTCCAAACCTGAGGCACCCAGCTGGCCTAGTCAGACCCAGATGAGCTTGGTCAGCCCTGGCCTGAAACAAGAGTGTGGGGAAAGGGCTCACTGTAATATTTACTTAGAGAAGCTTGAAGTGACGGTGGAGGAAAAGTGAGGTGCTTGGTTAGCTGCGTCCTTGGGAAAAAGTTAGGTATTCTGCCCGAGATCTCTGCACTACAATGCTATTTGGGGTAAGGGATGGAGGGAAAGGGCATGATGTACCTTTTGGATTTGGACAGTCTTATTTGTGGAAATGGGCAGAAATAGAGACAGTTCTAGAGAATCTCTGAGAAAGAAGCTCTTCAAAGAAAAGTACTTGGGAAGAATACAGGTCTGAGAAGAGAGAGCCCTCAGAGAAAAACGTGCTTTCTGAAATCAAAGCCAGCCAAAACCTCTTCTCCCCCAGCATCTAATTTACACAGGACTATTGTTAAGATTCTGAGTTTGATAGTTGGGAGACCCTGATAGCTAGAATTTGGGGGTGAATAGGGGACAGTTGAATATGCAGCATATCTACAGAAAAGTGAATTATGATTTCTTGCTCTAAGATAGAGGTGTGTCACTCCACACAAGGAGACCCTGCATATTGGAGAAATCAAGAAAGAAACAGAAAAATCAGAGCAGGGACTGCCCCCCCCCCCGCTCCATGCTTAAAGAGAGCTCAGCTCAACTGAATAGAAGGTTCAGAAATGAGATTTGCCCTTGCTGCTTGAAAGGAGCTGAATTCAATTGATCCTGGAAGAGTGGCTGGCTACTAACTGATTGCTGAAAGAAGAGTCTAAAGACTACATTCCCCCACCCCTACCCCCACCCCTGCTCCCTCCTGGACCGACAGAAGTCTGTCGCTGGGAACTGAGATGATTGCAGGGAAAGTTTTGCTGCTGAGAACTGATTAGAAGTATCTTCTACTATTTATCAGAGCTTGCTGGGGAAATAAGAGACTTACTTGACATACCCTTTACCACCACCTATGACTTGGTGGGGTGGGGGAGGTGAATCCCTAAGAGCCCAACTAAGACAACAGATCTGAATAGTCCTAACAGTCTTTTCTAAAAAAAAAAAACAACAGCAACAACCACAACACAAAAACTTGTAAAGAATCTAATTGAGGAATGGCTTGAATAGAACAACAGCAAAGTCCACCTAGAAGGCAATCATGGTGCAGACTGTTTTCTGAGGAGAAGCCTGCAGTCCAGAGTTGTGAATTGCTCTGGACACATGTGTTTCCATCCTCATGTGTCCCCCTGCTAGTTTTTACACTGTGCCTTGGTGGGAGAGTGCAACCTATATTTGCTATTATATTGTATTATGTTATTATATTTCTCTTTGCATTTTGTTTGGTAAATATTTCATGAATAAGATTCAATGATGTCACCTTGGCTAATTTGTTTAAATGGGAAGCATATTAGTGGGCATTCAGGAGCTATAGTTCTTAGTAGTAGATGTATAACTTCTCCACAACAGGGTTACCCCTAGAATCCTGAAACCAAATTGTACCAATATGTCACCTCATCTGCCACTGGGAGTACCGGTTTGGTGATGAATCCAACACAGTATAGAGAGAAGAAAGAAGTGTTGTGGAGAGAGGTCCCATTCCCACATATGTCACACTCTATGGGGCCTCATCCAGGTTTATTTTAATGCCTTTTGTATTAGCTACAACCCAGTGGAGAATGTCCATTCCTGGATTTCTTCTTGGATACCCTGGTTTCATGGGAATCCTTTAGAGATAAAAAATCTGCAACCTTTTTTTGGAGTCATTTTTCCTAAGTTCATCCCTTATGAATCAGACCAATTTCTGTGATATAATTTTTGACCTTTGGAACATTTAAGTAATAATAATATTTACTGTACTTATTACTAAGGGAGGGTGGGATTAGTGAGTAGTCTGTTGTATCCCTAGAAACTGGGTATTTAAACAATGCAGATAAAGCCACAAAGAGGACCTTTGGTTAAGGGAGTATCTGAGCCATCTAAGCCTCTCTATGCCTCAATTTCCTCATCTATAAAATGAAGGGGTTGGACTCAATGGACCCTAAGGTTCCTTCTAGCTCTAAATTTATGATCTTATGAATCTCCAGAAATAGCTACAGATGCTAAAAGGCTTTCCCACTCAATAGCACATTATGTTACATTATAGTGGAGCCCCAAATCTAAGTGAGGATTTCTCTCAGGAGATAAGATACCTGAAGTGGAAATAGGGCAAAAGGAGGAGATCCCAGAGCAGCCAAATCCTTTGGATCCCATTTCAAGAGAAACCAAAGGGTGGTATCTTAAGAAAATTAGGGGAGCATAGAAAAATTTACCTGTCAGATCTATGGATAAGGGAAGAACTTGTAACCAAATAAGAGGTAGATGTAGTGTGCTATGTAGGATGTAAAATGGATAAATTTTGGAGGGCAATTGGGGTTAAGTGACTTGCCCAAAGTCACATGCTAGTAAGTATGTCAAATATCTGAGGCCGGATTTGAACTCAGGTCTTCCTGACTCCAGGGCCAGTGCTCTATTCACTGTGCCACCTAGCCGCCCCAATAATTTTAATTACACTAAAAAGTTTTTGCACAAACAAAACCAATGCTGCCAAGATTAGGAGGAAATCAAGAAACTAGGGGAAAAATTTATAACAAATTTCTATGGCAAAGGCTTAATTTCTCAAATATATAGAGAAATGAGTCAAATTTATAAGACTATCAGTCATTTCCCAATTAATAAATGGTCAAAGGATGTGAAGGAAGTTTACAGAAGAAATCAAAGCTATCTATAGTCACATGTGAAAATGTTTTCAGTCACTATTTGTAATGCCAAGCAGAGGCAAATTCCAAGGTTCAGAATATCAGCATAGTAACTGTATTTTATTCAGTGACAAATTAAGACAAGACATTCACAGAACAGAGAGAATCAAAATACAGCATTCACCAAGTATAATTCAATAATTTCCAAGTACTACTCCACCCCTGGACAGTACATTTAGTCAATCACAAAGTCTCTCTTCTCAAATGGAGATTCCAATCATAAACAAAGTATATTCATTTGGTCAATCACAAAGCACAAAAAAGTCAAGTTTCCCACCCCTGGATCACAAGTGAATTACAATTATCATCAGTTAACACCAAGCACTTTCTCAAAAGGGGCAGTGGAACTTAACACTCTCAGACAAAATAAACCTAGCCGTGTGACCTTGGGCAAGTTACTTAACCCCAATTGCCCTCCAAACAAAAAAAATGACTTTGGGGCAGCTAGGTGGTGCAGTGAGTAGAGCACTGGCCCTGGAGTCAGAAGGACCTGAGTTCAGATCCGGCCTCAGACACTTAACACACACACAAACAAACAAACAAAAAAACCTAGCCGTGTGACCATGGGCAAGTTACTTAACCCCAATTGCCCTCCAAAAACAACAACAACAACAACAACAAAGGGGCAGTGGAGAGCACAAAGGCCATCTACCCCTAAACCACAACAAGGTTAAGATATCATCACAGCATTTAATACTCGAGGAGAGGTCTTTTCTTCATCTTGACCTGAGGTAAGTTCTCAGCAATCTCTGTTCCTGGGGAGACAAAGCTTGACAAAGCCACAAGATACATTGCCAGTGTCCTCATTAATTCACTCTCTTCCTGCAGAACAGCCTCAGGACCCCTGAAAATATCAGCAAGACCCTCCTCCAGGATTTCTGTAAACATACAACAAGAAAACCCTCCTTCAGGGCTTCTAAACCAACAGCAAAGTTCCAGGACCTCTGCAACAACAGCACTGCCCTTCACCAGCAGACAAATCTGTCAAAACAACATCAAAACAGACAGACAGAATACAAGCATCACAGCCATGTCTCCTCATTCCTTGGCAGTTCCGGGTGGCAGCTTTCAAAAGTCCTGGGAAGCTCCAACTGGCCCTCAGCAATCCTCTCTTTCTCTGCCTCCACAATGCTGCTTTCAAAAGTTCTTCTGGCCTCTCTCTTCTTGGGCCTTCTCTCTGCTTGGGCCTCTCTCTAAATCCACTGCACCAACTCCACCCAGATCAGCCCTCTCTTTTCACGTCAACAAGTCCATCCCACAAGTGGGATTCACAAGCTCTGGGTTTCAACACTCAACCTGAAAACCAAGCCAATACAGGGGGGGGTCTTTAAATTCCATTACTATTACACTATTGATTAGAGAAATGCAAACTAAAACAACTTCAAGTTACCACCTCATACCTATCAGATTGACTAATATGACAGAAGAGGAAAATGATAAATGTTTGGATGGCATGTGGAAAAATTGGGACACTAATGTACTTTTGGTACAGTTGTAAACTGATCCAGACATTCTAGAGAACAATTTGGAACTATGCCTATAACTATAGGCATATATAAAAACTGTGCTTACTGTTTGACCCAGCAATGCCACTAATAGATCTGTATCCCAAAGAGATCAAAGGAAAAAAGAAAAGAGCTGTTTGTACCAAAATATTTAGAGCAGCTCTTTTTGTGGTGGTAAAGAATTGGAAACTGGGGAATGGTTGAACAAGTTGTGGCATATGATCATGATGGAATAAGAAATATATGCTATAAGAAATGATGATCAGGATGCTTTCAGAAAAACCTGAAAAGACTTATGTGCACTGATGCAAAGTGAAGTGAGCAGAATCAGGAGAACGTTGTACACAGTAACAGCAATATTGTGTGATGACCAACTGTGAATGACTTGGCTATTCTCAGTAATGCAACGATCCAAGACAATTCTGAAAGCTTAGGATGAAAAATACTATCCACCTCTGGAGCAGGATGGATGGAGTCTGAATACAAATAGAAGCATGTTGTTAAACTGTTTTTAGTCATGTCAGACTCTGGGGTTTTCTTGGCAAAGATACTGAAGTGGTTTCGCCATTTCCTTCTCCAGCTCATTTACGGAAGAAACCAAGGCAAACACTGTTAAGTGACTTGCCCAGAGTCACACAGCTAGTCCCATTCTGCCACCTAGTTGCCTAGATAGAAGCCTACTTTTTAACATTTTTTTACCTTTGGTTTTTTTAGGGGGAGAGGGATTTGTGTTTTCTTTTGCCACATGGCTAATATGAAAACGTGTTTTACATGACTGCACATGTATAACTGATATCAAATTGCTTGCCTTCTCAAAGAGGGTGGAAAGGGAGAGAGGGAGAGAATTAGGAACTCAAAATGTTTTTAAAAATGAATGTTAAAAATTATTTTTTACATGTAATTGAAGAGAGAGAGAGAGAGAGAGAGAGAGAGAGAGAGAGAGAGAGAGAGAGAGCGAGAGAGAGCTAGCATCTTCCTTTACTTTAGTCCAGCCTACAAAATGATAATTATGAGGGTTGCTGGGAGTGAGTGGCAGCCCTGTCTTATATTCTGTCACTTTGTTATAGCCTAATTTCTTTCAAATTGTGTCTTCTCAGGGAAAGGGGATAAGTTTGCATCCAGGATGCTAGGGTTAAGTCCTCCCCTGGGGTGCAGAGAGCTGAGGCCAAGACAGCTGTTTGCTTCAGGCTGGATTTGGCAGGGCAGATGGTAATGTCTTCCTGGCTCATCCCCATTCCCCTCCACGCCCAAACCGAATCCCTGGGATGCTGTTCCTGATGACCCAGTCCCTACCCTTGCAGAACCGCCACACCCGCACCTCAGACAGAGGGTGGCCTCCCCACGCCAGACTACCTTCTACCTACTCCCCTCCCCGTTAATGTTCAGCATACGGGCCTCCCCTCTGTCCAACCTCTCTGGAACCGTGGGAGGGGAGGCTGAGGGGCGTCATCCCAACCCCACTCTAACGACATCAGGCTCCCAGGCCCCATGGGATCAACAACCCAGAGAGATCCTTTTAAATTCCTTCTCCCAGTGTCTTCCTATCCAGGAAACAGCTGAGCTGGTTCCAAGGACCAGCTCCAGCATCAAGCCCATTCAACTCATTAGCAGTCGTGGCTGCAGCTGAACCTGAGCCCCAGGACCCGGTTTGCTTTCCCCCTTCCTCCTGCTGGGCTTCCAGGGCGTTGAGCTGCAGATCCAAGGGGATGGATCCCTTTGGTTTTTCTCGTGGTCCAAGGTCCGAAGTGAGCTTACAAGTTTCCTGGTCCAGTAGCAGTGAAGGATGCCCTTCGGTTCTGTGCCTCGGTTTCCCTCCGTGCACAGATGGGGGAAATTTCTAAGAGAGTCCCCCCCCCCTACCCTCCCCCCCCCCGGCAGGGCCGGAGCAAGCCCTTTTCCCGTTTCTTCCCTTTTCCTCTCCAGCCCACCTCTAAAACCCTCAGGACTGGGGGGTGACTGCTACAGAGGGTGACTTGGAGGTGGTCCTAGAGAGGAGCTTTTGGCCTTTGAGAGGACGTGGCCCCAGGGCAGTGACCTAATTTCAGACTTGGCAAAGTGGCAAGATGGGTGCCTCTTACCGCTGGGAGAGACAGAGACATCTGAGGTCCGACAACCTCGGGCAAGTAACTTCACTGAATTGTTCAATGACCAAATGAGATGTCCCTTCCATCTTTGATATTCTTTTTTTAATTTTTGGCTTTTTGGAGGGGGTAGCCAGGGCAATTGGGGTTGTGACTTGCCCAAAGTCACAGGGCTAGTAAGTGTTAAGTGTCTGAGGCTGGATTTGAACTCAAGTCCTCCCCATCTCTGATATTCTGTTGTTCCATGGCTATGGAAGAAGTTCTTATCAGCATTCAAATTGTCACAAGGGCAGGAGGGGGTGAGGTGTGCAGTGTATAGCTCCACTCCTGCAGCAGCCTTTCCCCACCCTCATACTCAAGAAGGAAGGGTCCTTAGTTCCTTAAGCCAAAACGTTGAGGAATGGGGCTAAGCATTTATATAGGACTTACTGTATGCCAGGCACTGTGCCAAGTGATTTATTTCTGAGGTAGGTGCTGTTATTAATTCCACTTTACAGTTGAGGAAACTGAGGCAAACAGAGGTTAAATTATTTAATTAGCTAATATGGAAATATGTTTTGCATGATTTCACATGTATAATTAGCATACTGCTTGCCTTCTTGGGGGGGGAAAGAATTTGGAACTCTAAATTTTTTTAATGTAAAAAATAAATAATAATTTTAAAAGAAAATTATTTGCCCGCAATCACATAACCAGGAAGTCTCTGAAACAGAATTTGAAACCAGGTCTTCCTGACTTCAGGTATAATCCTCTATCCACTGTAACACTTTGATGTCCAGAATGGGTGTTTGTGGCAAAGACACTGGAGTGGTCTTGTCATTTCTTTCTCCAATGGATTAAGGCAAACAGAGGTTAAGTGACTTGCCCAGGGTCACACAGCTAGTCTGAGATCAGATTTGAATTCAGGTCTTCCTGACTCCAGGCCCAACACTTTGCCCACTATACCACGTAGCTACCTCCAAATAGAAATTGTTTGCTGGGCTCAGTTTACTCAGTTAAAGTCCGCAGATGTCAAAAGACTCAGTTTGGGGGATGGCAGACCTGAGGATTCTAGAGTTCAGTGATTAGGGTCTAGCCACGCCGGGCCATGGGCCAATGGGAAGGTTAAACTAGAGATCATTGCTCCCTTTTGGTGGGGGCCCCAGGAAATCTATGTTTGGCATGAAATTTGAGGGTCCCCATTTCACAGGTGGTAAAACTGAGGGAGTGCCTAAGATAGAAGCCACAAGAATCCAGCTGGCATCATGAGCATGCACGTACTAAAATAATTATTGAATTTAATTGGCTAGATCCCTGACTGAGGGCTCCTGTGTTTCTGGCCTTGTTCTCCGGTGCTAACAGCCCCAGCTACTTGAAACCCAGCAAGGAAAGTTCCGGCTACCAAAATACTTGGCATTGTCAAATAGTTCAGCATCAGAAATTGATAATATTTTATCAGAGGAAATGCCATTAAAGAAGAAGCATTAACACCTGTTTTGCCACTGTACCCCAAGGATCATGGGATTGTTCCATCTGGCCTGAGGTAGAAACCTTCCAAAGGTGTTATCTCCCCCATTAGAATGAGAGTACCTTGAGGACAGGGATTGTCTTACTTTTCTGTTTGTCTCCAGAATTTAGCATAGTGCTTTGCACATAGTAAACATTAAATAAATGCTTTATTTGTTCATTCATTCATTCATTTATTCATAGGGCAGAAGTTCTTAATCTTTGTGTCTTGGACCCTTCTGACAGACTGGGGATGCCTACCTCAGAATAACTGTTCCTCAGAATAAGGCTCAATTTCAGTCAGTGAAACTAACATTTCATTTTAGTTAGTGAAAATAAGATTTTTATTTCAACAGATGGGAAAAATAAGTGCAAAGAGGTAGGTTTGTCTAAGGTCACTTAGCAGTACCTAGCAGAGGCAACGTCATGGCCTGGGTCTGGGGAAGATCTAGGTTCAAGGCCCATGGTCTCAAGGCACTGAGGGGGTGACATGAGGCGAATGACTTCATCTGAGCCTCCATTACCTCCCTTTCAGGGTGGGAGGGAAGATCCAATGGAGAATTTGGTAAGGTACTTTGTAAGCTTTAAAATGATATGGGTCAGTTTTTATCATTATTATTACTAGTCCTCTGTTGGCTTCATTAACACTGGGAACTCCAGGTAAGGAACTAGCCTTACAGATGCAGGCCTGTGCCTTCTCTCCAGTGTATAGTTTTAGGAAGTTGCCTGGGGTACTACCAGGCTAAACTGAGAGGCCGTGGGTCACATAGCCACTAAGATAATTATTATTAATTATTAAATTAATTATTCTTTTGTGTGTGTGTGTGTGTGTGTGTGCTTTTTGGAGGGCAATTGGGGTTGACTTGTATCTGAGGCCGGATTTGAACTCAGGTCCCCCTGACTCCCGGGCCAGTGCTCTATTCACTGTGCCACCTAGCAGCCCCTTAACTAATTATTCTTAAGATGAGTATTCTTTCTAATAACAAAACAGCAGAGTCAGGATTCAAACTCAGGTCTTATGATTCCAGAGCCAGAGCTCTTTAAGGTCTTGCTAGGTGGCCTAGTAGATAGAAAGCCAGGCTTGAAGTCATGAAGATTCATTTTCCTGAGGTCAAATGTGACCTCAGATATGTACTAGCTGTGTGACCTTGGGTAAATCACTTAACCCTTTGCCTCAGTTTCTTCATCTGTAAAATGAGCTGGAGAAGAAAATGGCAAACCACTCCAGTATCTTTGCCATTATTTTTGTCATTTCAGTCATGTCCGACTCTTCATGACCCCATTTTTATAATTTGTGGTTTTCTAAGAAAGCCCTCAATGGGGTCATGAAGAGTCAGGCATGACTGAAACAACTGTATGGCAACATTGATAATATACAGAACCGGATGACCCAGATGTGTAGAGGAGAGGAGCACTCTCAGCTTCTCCTTAGGGGCACGGGAAGATTCTCAAGGTTGCATTCCTGGCTTTTCTACAGACTTCCCCTAGAAACCCCTTCACCCTTGGAGCCTCTCTCAGTGTCTGGTCCCTTCCAGATCCCCCATTCTAAGGAAGATGCCCAGAGAAGGCATGCCTTCTTTTCTCTCCAGCCTGCGCTCCTGACTCCCCAGGCTCCATCTTCTACGATGCTCCAGCACTGGGTACCGTTTCTTTCCCTCTTCCCCCTTTTAGCTTCCTTTTTATGAATTGCCTTTTGCTATTAGAATATAAGCTTCTTGAGGGCAAACTGTCTTTCTCCTGGTATTTGTATTTCCAGTGTTTAGGGCAGTGCCCAACACATAGTAAACATAGTTAATTCTTATTGATTTGCCTTTTTCTTCATCATATCTAGTTTTTGATCTCCCCTCAGCACCCAAGGCCCCTCCTGCCCCTGCCCCATCCTTGCTAGATCTCTTCTGTTTTCTTCCATCCCTGATAGATCCTGCTTCTCCTCCTTACCCGTGTGACAGCTCCTCAGTCATTCATGTCCTGTTCCCCCATGGGTGGATAGCAGCTCTTTCTACGCACGTGTGCCTACACAGATGATTCCTAGCTTTGATCTCACTCCTGAGCTTCAATCTCATATCACCAGCTGCCTACTGGACTTTCCTGGGCAACCCGCTCTTGCCATACCTTGTCTTCTCCATGTTTGCCATACATCTCATATACCTCCCCTTCTTCCCACTAGTGACCACTCTAGTGCAAGCCCGGATCATCTCTGCCTAGCCGATTTCTCTTCCATTCCAATCCATTCTCCCCTCAGCTGACAAAATGATCTTCCTAAAACATAGGTCCCCACTCAGCAAACTCCAATGGCTCCCACTTACCTCTAGGATAAATTATAAAATTCTTTGTTTGGCTTTCAGAGTTCTTTGGCTCCTTTCCACTTTTCTAGTACTTTTATATTTTATACCCTTCTATTTATTCTGCTCTCTAGCCACACGGGTCTTGAACTCAAACTTGTATCTTCTGATCTCCCTTTTCACTGGCTGTCCCCCATGACTAGAATGCCCTCCCTCCTCCTTTCCATCTCCTGGTCTCCCTGACATCCTTCAAGAGTCAACTCAGATCCTACCTTCTGCAAGAGGTCTTTCCCAGTCCCCTCCTCCCCCAGTACTTCCCCCCTGAGATTTTATTGTTGTTGTTTAATCATTTTTCAGTCTTGTCTGATTCTTCATGGTCCCAGTTGGGCTTTTCTTGGCAAAGATATTGGAGTGGTTTGCCATTTCCTTTTCCAGTTCATTTTACAGATGAAGAAACTGAGGCAAACAGGGTTAAGTGCCTAGGGTCATTCAGCTATAAGTGTCTGAGTCTAGATTTGAACTCATGAAGATGAGTCTTCTTGACTCCAGACTTGGTACTCTATCTACTGCACCACCTAGTTGCCCCCTCCCCTTGAGATTACCCCCCATCTATACAGTATATATCCTGTGTATATGTAGTTTGCATATTCTCCCTCCCATTAGAAGGTGAGCTCCTTGTGAGCAGAGATCCTGTTTCTTGCCTTTCTTTGCATCCTTAGTGCTTGATCCATTGCCTAGCATATAGTAAGTGCTTAATAAATGCTTGTTGACTGTTTGACTAGCTCTTCACCCCTCCCTCTCTCTTCCAGAGCCCAGGAGTGACTCAAAATGGATTTTCCCCAAATTCTTATCCAAGGAATTCTGAGTTCAGCCTTTTCCTCTTCTCTTGGCTCTCCCATATCTCTGTGGATGACTGTACAGCTGGTTACCCTGGAGATAATCAGAGAGCCGCAGGCAAGCTGGAACTCTGAGCAGACTGTGAAGGGAGGGCTTGGGAGCAACAGAACCTTCCCACCCAACCCACCCACAGTTAAGGCTGTCCTAGCCGCCCCACACAAACTACCCTGATAGATACTCACATTGCATCCATTCCACACGTATTCCTAAGTGCTTTCTGGGTAAAGAGCTATCCTCAAGCTACACTGTAGAGGGCCTGGCCACCGTTCGGAGGAATGGTCCAAGCCCTGACACCCATGTTGGGGATGAGCTTGGGCAGATCACTTCTCTGGGCCTTGATTGCCTCATTTGTAAAACAAGGGGGCTGGATTGGGTGACCTCTAGTTTCATGAGGGGCTGGAATCAGATATATGACGTACAGAACACACCGTGAAGTTAGTGACTGTGTCCATGGTGGGGTTTGCATGCATGGGGGGGCACCTCAGGCCAGTCAAAGCTGGCAAGTCTTGGAGAGATGTCTCTGGGTATTCTGCAGCCTGTGTGATCTTCAGTAAGGTGGGAGGGGTTCGGAGAGTGGTTGGAGAACAGGGAAACCACGCCAGAAGTGGCTTTGCTGTCTGATAGGGAGAGTTCTTCTTCCTAAGACACTAGAAATGTGGTTATTAGTACTAGCACCAGCTGGTATCACAATGGGGAGACCTCAGTGTGAAGCTGACATACAAAATCCCAAGGGAAAGAAGAGCCAAGGCTTTCTTTATCCTCCCTGAGATTCCAGAGACTAGGAACTTATTGCAAAGGGGGAGGAGAGACACATCTTGGCCTCTTCTGCCCACTGGAGTTGATGTAAGGGTCCAAGGAGACCAGGCCTCAGGGTCCCTTAGCAAAGCAGGCATCAGAGAAATGAGAACTCCAGCCAGGGGAAGAAGCAGGATAGGGAGAGAAGGGACACATGAGAGGAGGGGGAAAGGAAAACTGTGGAAGGGATGGAATAAGGACACTGGACAGGTCAGGGAGAGACTTGGGCCAGTGGAACATAGCAAGCTGACTTGTCTGACCCTGGCCCTGGTTCTGGTCAAGCCCCTCTTCTCTGTAGGCTCTGTTCCTGTCAGGGATTGTCCATTTTTTCTGTCCCAGGAATTCTAATAGGCCCTGTTTTCCCTGTACTCCTCCCTCCTCCCCCTTCTCTTCGACTCTAATTTCATTCTCTTCTCAGGCTGTGTCCTTTATCCTGAGTTCATTTTGATGAGCAAGGGGGATTCTGGGAGGCTACAGCCCCTCAGAGCTCTCCAGGCTCATCACAGAAAGTGGGGTAGAATCACTCTTGGAGGATAATGGGGCCTGTTCCTATGGGAGAGCCATCTGTGGGCAAACCTTGGCTGTGTATATATTTCCTGGGAATAGAGGAAGGGGGCAGTAATGACCTGAAACCCTGGACATTGTGATGGTGGCCATCACAGGAAGGCCAGAGCAGCCTTCCCAGAATTTGTCCGGCTTGCTTCGGAAAGCAAGCTAAAAATCTCTTATTACCTTTCAGGGTATGGGATGTGAGACATAGAGCAGAAAGACATTGAATGTCAAGAAACCAGAGAAATGCGAGTCTCAGACAGAAGTTTTATGTAGGAGATGGGGGAAGGGGGAGGGGAAGTTGTGATCATGCATTGTGTGCTGTAGTCAGAAGAGGGAGGGATGGGACCCTCCACTCCACACACCCTACCCCACCCCCCGGGGAGATACCCAGGCTCCTTCCCTGCTTCTGCTTCTATTCCTCTTTTATCTTCCTGCTTCTTTCCTGAGAGGCTCTGGAGGTGGTTCATCCAGGTAGATGGGAGTCAGTACTCCCAGAGGGTGGCACAAGCAAGCGAGTCTCCATCAGCCTTCAACATGCCTGATGAGGCTCCCCGCAGGTATTTGCCATTTTTGCCTCTGATGGCCACTCGGCCCCGCTCCCGAAACTCAAAGAAGAAATCTTCTGACCTCTCACCATCACTGCACACGTTGCCATTGCTGGCTATGTACCAGAATTTACCGCCTCTGCCTGAGGGTGGAGTGGGGGGCAAGTGGGTCAGCATGGGACAGATTCTAGGGGTTCCTACCCCTGTTTTTGGCCCATTTCCTCCCTTTCCCCCCAGACTTTATCCTTCCTTTCCTTTCCAAGAGTCAGATTGGACTCTTCTCATTCCCTCCTCCCTCAAATTGCCTTCTCCATCTGAACACTGCTGACCCCTTGGGATGGGACTGGAGCTGTCTTTAGTTAGAAAGTCCATGGAGGGGGACACTGAGGATGGTGAGACTTCCTGTGAACTCCTGCTGCACAGTCCTCCACTGCCCCTCTCGGTCCCATCACATTCTTCATTATCCCTAGTGCTCAATGTAGTGAGGGGCTTTTTTTGGAGGGGGGTATTGGTGGAGGGTTTGGGAGTGGAGGAGAAAAGGTTGTGTGATTCCTTTCTGTGGCAGGAAGGGGGCCAGCCCCCTCCCACCAGGCCCTGACTAAGTATATCATTCACAGCTGGATCACCATGAGTGAGATTAGGTTCTATCCTCTTCTCTCTCAGGCCCAGCTCCTTTTCCCATCCTAGGTTTTATCCCTATCTCTGTATCAGGGGTGGAGGCAGTAACTTTACATTAACAAAAATCCCTGAAATGGTGATGAGAAGGAAGCTAACTCCCTATTTCCTGCTATCAGTGTCACTGGCTGGGTAAGCTTTCCTTCAGCCATTGGTGGTTCTGATTTAGCCACGTCATATGTGGCTGGCCAGATGCTTACAGATCCCTCATTCAGCCAGTGACAGGACCAGTAGGTATGCCCTCTGTTTCCCATTCCTTTCCCACTGATACAACACAAGAAAAAAATGTGGGGTTGGGGGAGAGAGCAACAATCTGACTGTTATTCTCTAAGAATGCCAGAGCAAAAGTAGAAACAAACTGCAAATTCCTCAGACTGCTTCTCAGCCTTCTCCCTCATCATTTTGTCAGGCTAGAGTGGGGAATGGGGGTGGGGACAGGGGTGGGAGTGGAGAGATAGGGAGACTCCAAGCTAACACTAAACCCCCTGCTCCCTACCCCAAGGCTGTACCTCGGATCTGGTAGGCGCCATCGCTGAAACTGATGTGGAAGACGTCATAGACTGATCGATTTGTGTCAAGCAGGTTGGAGTTTCGATGGTGGCAGACAAAACCATCGTTGCCCCTTAACACCAAGATGGGCCGATTGATGAGTTTGATGATAAATTCTTCATCCTCACCTGGGCCAAGGAGAGAAGGACTGCTATGGGGATACCTTACCTTGTACCCTCCCTTTCACTCATCTGTCCTTGTGTGTGTGTTTTGGGGAGGGGTCACCTTGTAAGCCCTCTTTGGTGAGGTTTGTGCCTTGGTGGAAGTTAGTAGGGAAGGAAAGGGGAAAGGAACAAGCCTACCATGTTTCAGCCACTATACTAAGTCCTTTACAAAGAGTATCTGATTTGATACAACAACCCTGGAAAGTAAGTGCTGTTATTATTCTGTATTTACAATTGAAGAAACTGAAGCAAATTGAGATTGTGACTTGCCCAGGATCACATAGCTAGTAAGTGTCTGAGGCTAGATTTGAACTCCTAACTTCAGGTCTGGCACTCTATCCGCTGTACTACCTAGCTGCCTCTAGATTAGTAGATAGAGGCTTTCTTCTCTCCTGCCCAACCTCTTCCCTATCACCTGTCATTGCTTGAACCTCGAACTAGGCATTGCTAGGGACTCTAAAATCTGCTTGCTTTCAGGCTCCTCCTGGCCTGGCAGGCACTCACCAATAAAGTCACTGATGGCTGCTAGATGCCCATTCTTCTTTGTGCAGATGTAGCGCCCATTGCTTGCCTTGAGCGCTATTCGTCGGCCGCGCCACTCGATCTCAAACATGGTTTTGGCAGCACTAGGGAGGGGGAAAAGAGTGATATAATTGGTGTCATTGGGGAGAGGGGGTCTGATAACTGTTTGCCTGCCCTACCACCCACCTAGTCCTGCTTTGACTGGGGCCACCCAGAAGGTCGGCTTCATCCCAGGAAAATCAGAGCAGGTCCAGCCAGGGCTAACCCAGGGGTTCAAAACCACCATATCAGGTGGAGATGGGGGGATGCCTCCCTAAATCAAGGGTTCTTAACTTTGTGCCATGGTTTCCTTTGACAGTCTGGCAAAGCCTATGGGTATTAAAGAATATAATTTTAAAATTCACAAAATAATATACATGGGGTACAAAGGAAAGCAATCATGTGGAAGTATAGTTAGCAAAATAGATAAAGACCCCAGGTTAAGAATCTTGGCTCTAACCTTGAGAATGAAGCTGTCCCTCCCAGGTCTCTTTCCCCTACTTTTCCCCCCAGATCATAGCTCTGGACTCTAGAACTAAGCCCATTTTTCTTATTCCCTTTGGTTTCAACAACCCTACCTCAAGGGGAAAGTAGAAGAGAAGGCTCTGTCTACCCTCACCTGTCTCAACCCCAGCTACCTACCCTCCTCCAAGCTCCTCAAACCCCTTGGAACTGCCTTCTACTGGCCCCCTAGAGTTGCTATTTCTTCCCTAGATTGAGGTACCATTTTCCCTTCTACCTCACTTTCTAGGTAATACCTTGGGCCATAGAACACTGGGTGGAGCCTACCTAGCAGAGGAGTCAGAAGGAAAGGGAAAAGTGGTCATTTAGGTCACATGAATGCCATTGCTGAAGGTGGCCGAGGGTAAGAGCAATGTTGATGAGAGTGAGGCTAGCAGGAATGATGGCAGTTGAGATGGTAGGGAGGGTAAGATGGCAACGATGATGGTGATGGTGACAGGGAAGGCAGGGATGGGGTGATGTTCATTGGGAGAGGATCTTGGTGACTGTGATAACAATAGGGCTGGGGGTGATCAGGTGACAGTGTTAGCAAGGAAGATGATGGTGAAGAAAATGGCCGTAGTGAGGAGGACAAAACTGCGCCCCTCCCCACAAGGCAGCTTCTGCCTTCGCAACACTTCCTGAACACTTCTTCCCACTCACTCAGCTCAGTTCAGGCCCTATCTCCTCCTACCTAGATCATTGCAAAAGCCTCCTAACTGGTTTCCCTGACTCAAGTCTCTCTCTACCCAACTCCATTCTATGCATTTAAATTAATTTTCCTTAAGTGTAGATTGGACCATGTCACTTCCCTATTCAAACAGCTCCAGGGACTTCCTATTGCCTCTAGGATAAAATATAAATTTCTCAGTCTAGTTTTTGGATGTTTTTTTTTTTTTGGCAAGGCAATCAGGGTTAAGTGACTTGCCCAGGGTCACACAGCTAGTATGTGTCAAATGTCTGAGGCCGGATTTGAACTCAGGACCTCCTGACTCCATGACCAGTGTTCCATCCACTGCACTCCCTAGCTGCATCTTAAAGGAAGAAAGGGGCTCTGTAAGGTAGAGATGAGGAAGAAGAACATACTGGACTTGAGACACAATCAGTACAGAGGCTCAGAGATCAGAGATGGATTGTTGAATGTGAGGAATAAAGAGAAGACTAATTTGTTTGGACCTGTGAGTATGGTAGGGGAACAATGTTCAATGGGACTGAAAAGGTAGACCAAGGCGAGATTTTGAAGACCTCAGACACTTAACTAGCTGTGTGACCCTGGACAACCCCAATTGCTTTAAAAAAAAAAAGACATAGCTAAAGTACCATTTTCTGCAGCAAGTCTTTCCTAATCCTCCTGCTAGTGCCCCTCTTCCCAAACTGCCCTGTGCATCTAACTACTGTGTATGTATTTGCATTTAGTCACATTATGTTGTATGTATATATGCATACATATTCACATATGCCTACATATTGTTATACATGCTTGTTACATTACATTAGAATGTAAGCTCATTTTGAGTAGGGATTGTTGTCTTCTTTGTACTTGTATCCTCAGCACCTAGGACAGTACTTGGCACATAGTAGACATTTAAAACCTTGTCGATTGAATTGCTTGAGTTAGCCCTTTTTGGAGTTGCCATGTACCCAATTCTCACCCTCTCTTGCTTCTCCAGGCAATTCCCTCCCAATTATCACTGCTCCCCCAGAATCTTTAATCTCTCCCTAGCTATAGCTCCCTTTCCTACGGCCTCCAAATACACCTAAATCTCCTTCATCCTGAAAAAACACAATGGGCTCTACCATCTCCTCAAGCTATAATCCTAGCTCTCTCTCTCTCTCTTTCTTCCTCTCTCTCCCCCCTTTCTTTTGTCTGGCTTCTGACCTCACCACTCACCTGAAACTGCTTTTTTCTAAAGTTATGAGTAATTTATCACTTGTCAAATCTGATGGTACCACAAAAACATCTACATCTTCCCAGTTCTGAAAAAAAATTGCTAGACCCTCCTCTTCAATGGCAACGATGGTGGTGATGGTGACAGTGATGGCAGTGATAGGGTGAATCTTTCCTCCCTTCCTCAGGTTGTCTCAGCTTCTCTCAGTTTCTGACCCCATCACTCAATTGAAACTTCCTCCAAAGTTATGGACTATCTCTCAATTGCCAAATCTATTGGTCCTTCTTCCATTCTTTCCTCCTTCTTGACCTCTCTGCAGCAGATGACACTGCTGAGCACTTTGTCTTCCAGGATAGTCTCCCCTCTGTGTACTTTGTGATGCTGTCCTTCTGTCAGTCTGACTGCTCCTCCTCTATCTTCTTTGCTGGATCGTTATCCATTTCATGCCTCCCTTAACTGTGGCTGTACCACAAGCTTCTGTCCTGGGCCCTTCTTTCTTTATACTCTCTTATTTGATGGGCTAGTCAACTCCCATGAGTTTAATTATCATTTAATTATCATATTTATTTAGACAATTCCCATATCCAGTCTTCCTCTTGAGCTTCCATCCTACATCACCAACTGTTTATTGGACATTTCAAACTGTAGGTATCCCAAACTCAACATGACTAAAACAAAACTCATTATGGTCCCCCCCCAAACCCACTCCTCCCTATTTCTGTTCCAAGTTCATAACCTCATTGTTGTTCTAGACTCTTGCCCCAATAGATCTAAACAAAGTTGTGTTTTTTGCCTCCACAACATATGTCCCTTTCTCTCTATTAACACTGGTATCATCTTATTTCAGAATCTCATTACCTATCACCTGGACAACAAGTCTCTTCAATCTATCTTCCACAGGCTATTTAAGGGATTTTCCTAAAATGCAGGTCTGACTGTGTCACCTCTTTACTCAATTAACCCCCATTTCTTCTTATTATATCTAGGATGAAACCCATTTAAAGCCCTCCACAACCTAGCTCCAATTTACCTTCTAGCCTTATTACACATGACTCACCTTCACCCACCCTATTGTCCAATTAAACTGACCTTCTTGCTGTTCCTTACATCTCCAACCCACGTGCCTCTGCCCAGTTTGGCCCTCACGCCTGGAATGATCTTCACCCTTTTAAGATTCAACTCAAACCCCATTTTCTTTTCTTTTCTTTTTGGAGGGCAATTGGGGTTAAGTAACTTGCCCAAGGTCACACGGCTAGGTTTTTGTTTGTGTGTGTTAAGTGTCTGAGGCCGGATCCGAACTCAGGTCCTTCTGACTCCAGGGCCAGCGCTCTACTCACTGCGCCACCTAGCCGCCCCAAGCCCCATTTTCTACATCACTCCAGCTACTAGTGCCTTCCTCTCAAAAAAAAATTACCTTATATCTGTTTTCTACATATTGTCTTTACATACACATATACTTATACACTATATATATATATATATATGTATATAAACATCTATCTATCTACCTGCCTATCTATCCACATGGAAATATATACATATTTCCCTAATAGAGTGTAATCTTGGAAAGAAAATTGGTTTCATATTGACCTTTGTATCCCCAGCACCTTGCACAGTACTTGGCAAGGGGTGTTTGATTAGACTTGATTGATTGATGGTGATGGGAAGGAGGCTGTGATGGTGACAGTGCTGATGTTTATATATACAGTGAGTGTGATGGTGGTAGTGATGTGAAGGGGAGACTGGGCAAAGCTGGGAGTAGTCAGGGCTGCTCACACTTGTGTGGCAATAGACTGGATACCCCCATGAGTCACCAGGGTCCAGTAATCCCCAGTGTTGGAATGGAAAATACACTTCTTGGTCTCACGGTCAATTTGCATCTGGAATGTCTCATGGTCCAGCTCTTCATCCTGATTGGCTGAGACGTTGATCCCTGAAAAGAGGAAATGGGTTAGAAGGGCAGGAAAAGTTCAGAAGTTCTAGAGCTCCCCGAAGGGAAGAGTAAAGATGGACAAAGGGAGGTATCAAATCTTGCCCCCAGCATAGGGAATAAGTTAGATCACAGAATCTCTCACAAGCGCCCCTTAACTAGTAGTGTAGTTGCTGTTGTAGTAGTCGATTCAGTTGTGTTGGACTCTTTGTGACCCCATGGACCATACTGTCCAGGGAGTTTTCTTGGCAAAGATACTACAGCAGTTTGCCATTTTCCTTTCTAGTTCATTTTACTGAGGAGGAAACTGAGGCAAATGACTTTAAATGACTTGCCAAGGGCCACACAGCTAGTAAATGTCTGAGGTTGGATTTGAACTCCTGACTCCAAACCCAATGCTCTATCCACTGAGTCACCTAGCTGCCTCATTGGTATTATACTCAAATAGAAACAGGGCCATTACACCAGATATAAAGATCATATTAACTTAGAAAACCATATATTAACATTATGTCCTATTATATTGTTTATTTATTTTGCTTTTTGTTTGTTTTTGGAGGCAGTCGGGGTTAAGTGACTTGCCCAAGGTCACACAACTAATAAGTGTCTGAGGCTGGATTTGAACTCAGTTCCTCCTGACTCCAGGGCCAGAGCTCTATCTACTGCATCACATAGCTGCCCCCTTTTAAAATTTATTTTGTTAAATTTTTCCCAATCTAGTTAGCAGTACTTGGGAATGTTGCTGTCAGCATGAAGCTGGGGTGCCTGTTTGACACTTCTGCCCTTGCCCACTGAGCTACCAGCCTTTTCTTGCAGGGATCTCTAGCTGGCACAAAGGGGAGTCAAGTAAGCAAGACAAAAATCAGGCAAGGGGGGAAATCCATTCAAATCCAGTCTGGGGGGAAAGGACTTAGTCCCCTCCCTGTGCCTGATTTCTCCTCCCTAAATAGTCAAGCCAACCTCCTTCTGTTTGCCCAGAAAATCCTCCAAATCATCACTGCTAATTGGAAGGCTAAGCTGATTGCTGTAGTTTCCATCTGCCCATCAGATGGAGTTGACGTCCCTATTTATAACTCACCCTTTAATCAGCTTGGGTTAGGCACAGCAGGGGGCTCTGTCCTTCCCAAGGCCCCGGGACCTGTTAGGCCACTGAAGCCACTGCAGGGGGCCTGTCCCCATGTAGGAAAGAGTGTGGTTACCAATGCCTGAGTCTTCTGTGCACACTGGCTCCCTACCTCCCTAATAAGAGACCCTGAAGGAAGGGGATCAGCCCGAGGAATGGGCTAGGGCCACAACTGGGATTTAGGGACATAACAAAGTGAGGGGCATTCGTGGAAAATTGAGGGAGGGGGCCAAGCAGAACTTGAAAAGGGAGCAATCAGCTAGAGCCCCCTACCCTACCAAGATGCTCTTAGTTCCTCCTTCTCTCCCCCCCAAACCCAGAGTAAACCAAACCCCAAGCTTATCATCATCCCCAAACCAGGCCCAGTTACCATGGCAACCCGGCAGCACTCAGAATCTTGGCAGATCACAGAGCCTCCCACGTGGTACCCAGTGGTCGGGGCTAAATCACACAGGAGAGGAGGGGAGCGGGGAGTGATGAAGAGGAGGCAGCTTTGACAACTGCAAGTAAATACCAGCCCACATGTGCCAAGGGGGATGCAGCCCTTCAGGGATGGATGGAGGGTCCTCACCTGTCCCTCTGGTGCCCAGCCCTGGAACTCCTCCCCCATCACAGAGAACAATCAGACAAGGTGAGAGGAGGCTCAGGATCCATGCCAGTGGCCACGAGCCCTCCTCCTGCAGAGAATGCCCTGTTCTCTTCCTTTAAGATCTCCTTGGGGGTGGCTAGGTGGCGCACTGACTAGAGCACAGGCCCTGGAGTCAGGAGGACCTGAGTTCAAATATGACCTCAGACACTTAACACAAAAACTAGTCATGTGACCTTGGGCAAGTCACTTAACCCCAATTGTCCTGCCTTCCCCCCTCCAAAAAGGGAAAAAAAGATCTCCTTGGTCCTGCAAGTAGCTACAAGCCTAGGACTGACAGGTACCCAAGGACTAGCCAGGGCTAGGATTTTGCCACCAAAGCAGCCTTCTCTGACTCGCAGCAACACTTCTCCCCCAGCAGAGAGCTGGCAGCGGGAGGCATAGGAGAACACCAGGCACTCCATCATCCCCAGTGTCTGGCCAGCCTGTGAGAATGTGTCCCAATGTCATCATCTGAAAGGTGGGAACAATGCTCCTTGTGTCACTTACCTCACAGGGTTATGGTCAAGGAAAGAATTGTATAAACTGTAAGGTGACATGTGAATCGAAGCTGCTATTATTATTTGTTGTTGCTGAGTCATTCCAGTTGTGTCCCAACTCTCTGTGACCCCATTTTGAGGTTTTCTTGGCAAAGATACTGAGTGGTTTGCCATTTCCTTCTCCAGCTCATTTTACAGATGAGGAAACTGAGACAAACAGGGTGAAGTGACTTGCCCAGGGTCACACAGCTAGTATCTGAGGCCAGATTTGAGTCCTCCTGACTATCTGCTGTGCCACCTAGCTTCCCTGCTATCATCATCATTGGCTGCCTATGGATAGCTTTGATCTCTCCCAGGGCGCCCTGAGATTGGGCACCGCTCCCCCAGTGAAACACAGAGAAAGCAGAGAATGAAGTATATCCCTCAGAGGGCCCATGTGCTCCTCTGCTATCCTAGAGAGGCAGCTCCATGAGGTAACGTGTAGGACCTGCAGTCAGGAAGACCTGAGTCCCATCTCAGACACTCACAAGCTGTGTAGCTCTAGGAAAATCACTTCTCTCCACCATCTGTCAAAATGGGAAGAAGAATAACACCCACAGGGGCCGCTAGGTGGTGCAGTGAATAGAGCGCCGGCCCTGGAGTCAGAAGGACCTGAGTTCAGGTCTGGCCTCAGACACTTATCGCACACACAAACCAAAACCTAGCTGTGTGACCTTGGGCAAGTTACTTAACCCCAATTGCCCTGCAAAAAGCAAAAAACAAAAAAACGATGCATCAATGCTATCTGTTGTTGTTAGATGAGCTTAACCATGACCCCTCTGTGGACAGTGTATGGGACAGCATGGGCCCGAGTAGCCAACAGCGGGTAGGTGTGGCTGGGTTATGAGATGTATCACTTTGATGAAATCTTGGATCTGTTGAAGGACTGAGAATTTTGAGTCCTTCAAGGAACCTTGGAGCCCAGAGCTGCTACCTGGCTTTTGCTGGGCTCCCTCATCCATTTGGGAAGGGACAGAGGAAGAGGTGGCCCTCCAAATGCTGCTTATTCCGACAGAGAGGCTGCTCCACTCATCTCCCTGGGGGAGGAAGCAAAGTGGGGCGGACTCTCAGGCCAGATTTCTGCTCAGTGCTCTTGGGGAGGCCATCTGCCCTGTGGATCTAAGGCAGAAGCGCTTGACCTGGGGTCCACAAAGTCTCAAGTGTCACATGAATAGATTTCAGTGAGGTCTGTGAACTTTGATGGGGGAAATATTACATCTTTATTTACACTAATCACAGGTAGGTGACTAATGGATAAAGCACTGGGGTTGGAGTCAGAAGATCTGAATTCAAATCTAGCCCCAGACACTTACTAGCTGTGTGACCCTGGGCAAGTCACTTAGCCTCTGTTTGCCTCAGTTTCCTCATCTGTAAGATGGCGATATAAAACAGAATCTTGGTGGTTCAGTGGATAGAGTACTAGGCTTGCACTCAGGAAGATCTGAGGCTAAATCCGACCTCAGATATTTAAAATCCTAGGCCACTCATTTAGCCTCTCAGTTTCCTCAACTATAAAAAGAAAGTCATCATAGCACCTACTTCCTAGGGCCATTGTGATGATCAAAGGATGTAATATTTAGAAAGCACAATGACAGGCACCTAGTAGGTGCTATGTATGTATGTATATATATATATATATTTGCTTGATCATGCAAAAGGACTAGTCACCCCAGGACTGACCAAAACAATATCAACTCGCAGAATCTGAGAGCTGGGAGGGCAGTCGGGGACACCAGTGACCTTGGGCATCCTGGGCACAGTGACCCCTGGCAGTGGTCACCCAGCCCTTGGTCCACAGAGGGAGAGCCCATCTCATACCTCCCCCCACCCCAGGCAGGCCACAGCGCTTACTGCGCGCTGGGTGCTGTGCTAAGAACCTCACCATTAACCATTCTCTCATTTGATCATCCCAACAACTGGGGAAGTGGATTCTGTGTCGTTTGGTTGTGTTCAACATTTTGTGACCTTCTTTTGCCTCAGTTTCCTCATCTGTAAAATGAGCTGGAGAAGGAAATGGTAAAATGCTCTAGCATCTCTGCCGAGGAAACCACCAAATGAGGTCAGAAAGAGTTGGACACGGCCAAAAAATGACTGAATAACAACTTATTTACACACAGTTGTTTTCGTGTTGTCTTGCCCATTAAACTAAGAACTCCTTGAGAGCATGGGCTATTCTGACATGTAGTAGGTGGGCTTTTTTGGGGGGGTATCTTTTTGGAGGGGGGAAAGCAGAGCAATTAGAGTTAAGTGACTTGCCCAAGGTCACACAGCTAGTAAGTATTAAGTGTCTGAAGACAGATTTGAACTCAGGTCCTCCTGATTCCAGAGTTAGCTGCCCCCATAGCAGCTGCTTAATAAATGCTTGCTGATTGGCTGCCGCCTAGGCTTCCATCTAATCCAATCCCTTCTGCCTCGTCCAGCTTTCTTTTCCTTTTCCCCAAAGTGCTGGACCCTGGGTCTGGGCTGGGCAGTCACAGGGTCAGAGGAGCACAGATTGAGATCTTGAAAAGAAAGTCATTAAGTTTAACCCCTTCATCTTACATATGAGGAAGCTGAGGCCCAGAGGGATGAAGCATCACACAACTAGCAAGTATCTGCAGCAGGGCTTGAACCTAGGTCCTCCAGGTCGAGTGCCAGAGTGTCTGAGGATAGAAAGAGTGGACAGTTCTCAAATTTGTCTTTTAAATCCCTACATTCCTTCACTCCCCATCTCTGCTCAGCCTGGGCACATATGCATATAATTACCCAGAATGCTAGTGTCCACCCGGCCTCGGGTTCTGGGCTGCAGGTGGAGATGGTCACCATCCTCGTGTCTCCCTAAGGGCATTGGGGTGCCAACTGATGAGCACAGGAAGAGGATGGGCCTCCCTTATGAAAAGCGGACAAGAGAGGAGGTCGACTGGACTTTAGGAACTGATTTATTTCTATTCTAGGGATTTCTTAACTTTTTTTTTCTTAGCCAGACCCCTTTGTTAATCTGGTAAAGCCTATGGATCCCTTCTCCGGTTAAAGATTTTAAAAGCGTGAAGCAAAATACATAAGATTTCTAAGGAAACCAGTTATATTCCAATATAGTTATCAAAAAAATTTTTTTAAGTTTCTGGACCCCTGTATTCACTTACTTAGTAATCATCATCATCATCATCATCATCATCATCATCATCATCATCATCATCATCGTTGTCGTAACGGTTGACATTTATATAGTAATTTCGGTTTTGCAAAGTGCAAAGTACATTATGAGATCATTTGAGTGAGGGCTTGTTTGATTTATTGATTCATTTGACAAACATTTAATTAAGCTCTTCCCTTGCACAAAGTACTGAGATGAAGCAGATTTCTCACATGCCTTCCGGCTTGAAAAGTCTTTGATTCTAGAAAGTGTTCCTAATTTCAAGGGAGGGAAGGCTGTTTAATAGCAGAAGCAGAGTGGGCCCTTTCAGGGACCAAGCCCAGGGCCAGACACTTAATAGAGAGGATATTATTTCCCCTATCTTAGCTCGTTTCCTCTTCTTAAAATGAGGTGGTTACTGAAGAAGAAGGAAAAAAGGAAAAGGTCTCACGTCTACAAAAACACGTAAAGCAGCTTTTTTGTGGTGGCAAAGACCTGGAAACCAAGGCTGAACAAATACGGTATATGGGCATAACAGAATACCATTATGCCATAAACAGTAGTAAGAGGTATGGCCGCTAGGGGGTGCCGTACGGCACAGAGCAATGGACCTGGAACCAGGAAGAACAGGATTAAAATCCAACCTCAGACAGTTACTGTGTGACCCTGGGTAAGTCATTTGACTACTCTCTTCCTCATATATAACAGCACCCACCTCCTGGAGCTGTTTTGAAGATCAGATGAGATAACATTTTTATGCACTGGCACATAGTAGGTGCCATATAAATGTTAATTCCCTTCCCTTTTAAGGAAACCTGAAAGACTTGTATTAGCTGATTTATAACTGAATTAGAACAGTTATAACAACAATTTTGAAAGACCGGATCAATGCAAACATCCCAAGGACTGACAAGAAGCATACTGTGCACCATCGGACAGGAAGTGATGCATTAAAGGCACAGAGTGGAACATACATTTTCAGAGATGGCCAATATGGGAATTTATTTTGCTTGATTCTGTACACTTCAGGTGGCTTAATGGCGCAGTGGATACAGGGCTGGGCCTGGAGCCGGGAACAACTGAGTTCAAATCCAGCCTCAGATACTTATTAGCTGTGTGACCCTGGGTAAGCTATTTAGCCTCTCATAACTTCAATTTTCAAATGAAGGTAGTAATAGTGCCTGTCTCACAGAGTTACTGTGAATTGGCAGCTAGGTGGCACAGTGGATAGAGTGCCTGGCCTGGATTCAGGATTCATGAGTTCAAGTTTGACCTTACTAGCTGGGTGACCTTGGGTAAGTCATGTAACCCTGTTTGCCTCAATTTCCTTATCTGTAAAATGAGCTGGAGAAGGAAATGGCAAACCACTCCAGTATCTTTGCCAAGGAAACCTTGAATGGGGTCAGGAAGAACCAGACATGACTGAAATGACTGAACATCAAAATGCATACTTGTTACAAGAGTTTTATTTTTCTTTTCCAGTGGGGGGTGGTATGGGAAGGAAAAAGATAATGAATATTTAATAATTGAAAAAAAATGAGGGAGCCTATCTAGATGAACTATAAGGCCCTATGATTCCTGTGCAACCTCTGGTGAGCCCTGCCCCACCTTGGGGTCACCTCTGTCATTTGGGAAACCTTGAGCAAAGGACAACAGGAATCACAACTTTCAAATCTAGATTTTTTTTTTTTTGCCTTTTGGAGGACAATTGAGGTTAAGTGATTTGCCCAAGGTCACACAGCTTTTAAGTGTTAAGTGTCTGAGGCTGGGTTTGGACTCAGATCCTCCTGACTTCAGGGTTGGTGCTCTATTCACTGCGCCACCTAGCCACCCCCAAATCCAGCTTTTTGGAGGACAAAACATACCCATTTTTTCTTTCTAGAGTTCAGAGGGCACCAAAGAGAGTCTAGGAAAATTATATGGGACCTAGATAATGGGGGAATTGAGGGAGCTCTATTGAAGGGTTCTTCTCTTCCATCTCTTCAGCTTCAGGTAAATGGCTCCATCTCTCCTCCCTCAGGACTGAAGGGTGGGAGGTCCTTCTTTCTTTCTGCCTCCCTCACTAAGACCACCAAAGGATCTTGTTTAAGGAATGAGGCTGGCCTTTGACAGAATCCAGGCTCTGCCCTCTGGCTCCTCAAGTACAGGGTCAAAGGGCCACACCTGAGTACTTAGATCCAGTCAAAGGGTTGCACTTGAGGACCTAGAGGGCCACCTGTGGCCTTGACAGGTTCCCCGCCCTAGGGAGGGAAGGCTGCTCTTAGAGAGGATGAGGGAGGGAGACACTGCTTTCTCCCCTCAGCCTTTTCCCCCCTCCATGACTCCTCCCCTAGTTGGACTGTTTCTTTAGAGCCCACATTCTTTTGCCCCAGCTTTGACATTCCTTTCTCTGAGACATATTTTAGGTATGGACAATGCAGGAAATTTGTTTTGCTTAACTATATACAAGAGTTTAGTTACAAGAGTTTAGTTACAAGAGTTTAGTTTTTCACTTTTTAATTTGGACAGGAGAAGGTGAACAGGAGAGAAATTTTTCTGAATGTCTTTTTTGAGGGAGGAAAGCAAGGCAATTGGGGTTAAGTGACTTGCCCAAGGTCACACAACTAGTAAGTGTCAAGTGTCAAATTTGAACTCAGGTCCTCCTGACTCCAGGGCTGGTGCTCTATTCACTGGGCCACCTAGTTGCTCCCAGAAAATACTTTTTTTTTAAATAAAAAACATTACTTTTTTTTTAAAATTTTTTTCCTATTACCTCTTTCTATGATCTCTTCCCTTTACTATTCAGTCCTAGTCCTCACCAAACTCTGGGTATGTTCCTTAGACTCTCTCAGGTTCAGTTTGGCCATCTGTAAAACGTTATTGGAGTTTTGTGAGGGTTAAACTTAAAGTGCTATTATCATGATTATTACTACTGTTTCCCCTTTCTACTGGGCTCTTTGGGACATTCTATTATAGAAAGAAAGAAAGAAAGAAAGAAAGAAAGAAAGAAAGAAAGAAAGAAAGAAAGAAAGAAAGAAAGAAAGAAAGAAAGAAAGGGAGAGAGAGAAAGAGAGAGAGAGAGAGAAAGAGAGAGAGAGAGAGAGAGAGAAAGAAAGAAAGAAAGAAAGAAAGAAAGAAAGAAAGAAAGAAAGAAAGAAAGAAAGAGGAAGGAAGGAAGCTCTGTTTCATCCTATATCTGTGCCTCTCACATTCCTCTTATTTTTCCGATTCTCACGGCAGCCTGGCTCTCTCCTGAAGATACCACACCTCCAAACATTCCTTCCAAGGCTAGCTAGTCCCTCGGAGGCCACTGCTCCTTCTCTCACACCCTCTGACACAGAAGGAATTGACATTTGGTACCCTCCACTTTCTTCCTCTGCCTCTATTCAATAAACATTTATAGGCATCTACTGTATGCCAGGTACTATGCTCTAAGCACTGGGGACCCAAATAAGAAAAGAAAGACAGTCCCTGCCCTCAAGGCGCTTACAGTCTAATCAGAGAAGCCAACACCTAAAAGGAAGCGAAGAGGAGACATGCTCTACCCCCCACCCACAGCCTCTGCTTTAAACTTCACTCCAGCTGTCCCAATCCTTGTTGCTGTCATCTGCCGACCTTCAGGTTACTGTCCCCCTCTCTCAAAAGTTCAAGAACTGTCTCACAGTCTTCTTCTCTACCCCTAGCCCTTTCCCCTTTTGAATATGCTGGCCTCCATTTATTTAAACAACTGGACTCCCATGTTCTAGCTCCAATGTGCCTTAAGCACAGACAGCAGTGGTGTACCTTGACCTTATCCTTCCCTTTCCTACCTTCACACTTGCTTGTGCAATTACCCATGCCTGGAATGGTCACCCTCCCCAATTTCCCCCCTCCCCCATCTATCTAGAGTAGAGGTTTCTAATCGTTTCTGTGTCATGGGCCCCTTTAGCAGGGTATTTGGTCTATCTGTCTCCATCTATGGAGCCTTCACAGAAAAATGTTTTTAAATGTATAAAATAAAATAATCTGATCAAAAAGGAAACCAAAGATTAGTAAAAATCAGGATATAATTTCCACCCCCTCCAAGTTCACAGATTCATGGGCCTCTAATAAGATCCTCTGGTCTATAGAAGACCTTTCCTTCCTTTAAGGTCACCACTTCTTTGAATCCTTCCCTAATCTCTCTATCTCAAGTTATCCTCTCCCTTACTTATCACCCTTTAATTTGTGCTATAGTTACCTGTTTACCAGGGAGATGAAGGATTGTATGTCTGCCCCAGGTCCTCACACATTGGATGTATATAAAGCTATCCTAACCCTCCACACCTACAATGCACTCCCTCTTCATCTTTGCCAAAATTTCAGCATTGCTCTCTTCCTTCAAAGATCAAGCTCAGGATTCTCCTCTTCCCTGGAGTCTTCCCTGATACCCAGCTAAACAGAGGTTTCCCTAGAGCACTTTATCGGGATCCTTCCCTTGACCCCATCATTTTGCCATCCAGTTAACCCTGTTCCTCTCTACTCCTGCTTGCCATTGAAGGTAAACTCTTTGAGGGCCAAGGCTATGTCAAATTCTATTAGGTGTATATATCATTCAGTGCTTTAAGAATGTTGGTTGTGGGGGTGGCTAGGTGGTACAGTGAGTAGAGCACTGGCCCTGGAATCAGGAGGACCTGAGTTCAAATCCAGCCTCAGACACTTAACACACAAAAAAACTAGCCATGTGACATTGGGCAAGTCACTCAACCCCAACTGCCCTCCAAAAAAGCAAAAAAAAAAAATGTTTGTTGTGTATATGCACACATGAATGAATGCTTAACAAATAGCTGTTGAACTGACTGAAATTCCTGAAACCAACTCTTTTTGTTGCCTGTGCTAAGTCCCATGACTCAAGAACCTAGACTTCTGCATGCTCCTTTCCCTGGTCTTGAACTTCTCAATTTCACCAAGTCTACTGAGTTTTTCAGCATCCTTCCCTACCTCAAAGGGGTTAATGCAATGATGAGTGGTTTTCAGCTTGGGTAGCCCCCTCCCCAATTCTGGTCTGGACTGGAGCTGCCTTGCTGGTCATAGGAGAGCCTGGAATAAGGGGAGGAAAGGGAGTAGTAGGTTTACCTTGTCGGATGGAAACATAGCGCCCATTGGAGCCCATAAACACCACTTGGGGGTGGCTCTCCTCCAGGTCGAAGAGTTCATCCTTGCTTGGCTTGGAGCTGCGCCCAGCCTTGAGGGTCCCAGTGGGCCCCATGGGGGCCAGGTATCTGCCATCACAATCCTTGAAAGCCAACTTGCCAGCTTTGAATTCCAGAGTGTATCGAGCCCGGGGCTCTGGCTCCCACACCAGTTTACCGTCATTGCGCAGGTAGCGACTGTCACAAGTCTTCAGACAGTATTGCTTGTTCAGGAAGATAAGAGTAATGAGGGCATCCACGCCCCAAGGAATGTTGCTGTCAGTTGCAATCTCATCCTCCTGTGGGCACAAGTGGGCATAGCGCCGGCGGCTGATGCTCAATAGATTGGCCTGGGGATGGATGGCCAGGTGGACGGTCCAGAGCTCAGCAGGTGTGATGCTTGGTGAAAAGCAGGAGAGGTGGTCCTCTGAGCCCCCGAAAAATCGCCGATAGGGTTCTGACTGCAATGCCCAGCGTCCATCTGAGTGGGTGACAATTAGGAAGCGGGCATCCCGACCTGGCTTCTCTGCCTCACAAGACACCTTCCCGTCCTGATCAGCTTCCAGGTAGCGTCCTAGGTGGCTTCTAAAGAAGACAGCCGAGCTGTTGCCTTCGTCCTGTTCTAAGACCCATATCTGCTTCCTCTTAAGGCTGGAGGCTGAGGCATTTACCTTGAAGCCAAAGCTCTCAGCTGTCAGATAGCGGTCCTCTTCATTGATCAGGCCAAATTGGATCTTCAGCACCTGGTGGATCCCATTGGTTGGCATCTTTGGGGCCCCCAGGGGACCCCTTGCAACACTGGCTTATCTTGTCCCACCTGGTGTGGGTCCCTACTTTGCTCCAGACTCTCCTGTCTGCCGGCAAATTCTGCTTAGCTGGTTGGAACTTAGTATCTCTGCCGTCACAGGTCAGGGGCCACCTGCCCTGGGTGCCAATTCCTTAGCTATCACCTGGGATTGCCTCATTGAACCCCATGGGTCAGGGGTCCCCGAGGCCACCAGCTCTTCCACCTGCCTCTGAGGCACTACCAGGTCATCTCTTACATGACCAGCGGAGCAGAGGAGGGAGAGAGAGGAGTGGGGAGGTGCAGACAATGTGCACACTTAGGAGCTGCTGCCTGGTTTAATTAGCCACAGCTAGGATTACAGCGCTCTCCCAGATCTCAATGAGGCCAGAGCCATCAGTAACCAACAGTCAGCCCCACAAAGGAAGGGGCTCGGGGTGGAAGACAATGGCCCTTTTCTCTGCCCCACCCCCAAGAATCCCTGGCCACCAGCAGCTCTGCCCCTTCTCCCTCCCTTTCAGCCCTTATGTCCCTTGCCCCTCTTCCCTCAGCCTCTCCTGGGGTCCCCTTTCCCTGGATCTGCGCTGCCCTAGCCTTACAGTCTAGCTCTGGTGGAAAACTTACAGTGTAACCTGATCACTGCCCATGCCTCCCTCAGCCAGCCTTCCAGATCTGTTCCCTTTCATGTCGGGATAAAATTACTTGCTTCTCTGATTCCTACTGCTGCCAGGAGTGGGTCATCTCACCCCACCTGGCCTGTTGGGCCCATAAGCTACTTATCAATTAGTCCAACTTGTTATTGGTTTAGACCTTCTATCCTTCTTCCTGCCCCTTGCCCTCTCCATCTGTCCAGGGCATCCTCCCAGCCCTGACTCCAGCTCAGGGGATTAGGAAAGGAGAATCCATTGGTGTCCTGCCCTGGTCCCCTCAGAGGTGCCATTTTGGCTAGGCAGGAAATGGCCTAACTGGCCTCCCTGACCCAAGCCTGCTATCCCCTCCCATTAGGCAGACCTTACTTTGCCATGTAGGGGGAAGAGACCTGGGACCTGCTGGTATGGGTTTCAGGAGGACAAATGCTCCTTGGCCTTGACCCTGTGATTCAGTCCCCAGATCTCTGACCTTGGAAAAAGGAAGTCATGCCGAAGAGTGAGTGGGGCAAGGTAATGGATTTTTCTTTGATACTGACACAACCAACCCTTAATGTCAAGTAAAGTTTAGCTACCCCCAGAATAGGCCATCTGACACCGCCTCTCTCCCTGCCTCTGTCCCAGCTGTTTATGCCAGAGAAATCACAGACTCATGGAGCCTCAAAGATTTAAGAGGCCTGAGCAGTCCTCAAAGTCAACCACCTGGACAGTGCTTGAAACCCCTCCATGGCCCTCAGGCAAATGACCCTTCCTCTCCTGCTTGGACACCTCCAGTGCCATTGGTGTACCTGGGAGGCAACAGGAGCTGAGGTTTGTGAGTGGTTCTGAAAGGCACTTGATTCTTAGGGAAAGGAAAGAAATCTTAGGCAGAAGAACATAGACCTAGGGCTAACCCTTAGAGGCAACCCCCCCATTTTATTGAAAAATTAAGGAAGCTGAGAAAGTTGAGGGGCCCAGGGAGATTAAGGAACTTACCCAAGGTTCATATGTTGGTGTCAGAGATTCCAGAGTCAGTGGGTTTTCCCCTAATATGTTTTCTCTTCATCTTTAGTGGAAGAAGCAGCAGAGGCCATGAATTTCATCGAAGTGCCAACAATGGCCCACGGGTATTGCAGAGGAAGGACAATTGGGCTTGAATCCAGGCTCTAGCACTGACTGTCTGTATGACCCTGGGTAAATGTCACTCCACCCCTCAATTTCCTGATCTGTCAAATGCAGATACTCATCCCTATACTACCCAGCTCACTGAGCTTAGCACAGTGCCAAGCACATAGTAGGTATTTAATGAATTTTTACTGATTGACCAAGTTCTGTGGGGGAAATGTGTTTGGTAAACCTCAAAGGACCAGCAGAAATCTTAACTGTCACAATTATGATGTTGCATGTGGACAGTCCACTGGGTACCCTATGAAGGGAGTGAGAGATCTAGTCCTGCTTTCTAGGGGTCACAGCCTAATGCCAATATAGACCACAGAGAGCTACACATCCTGGGAGGACTGGAGATAGAGAGCTTAGACACAGCCAGGGTCCTGCCTTGGGCTACTGAGGAAAGTGAGACTTCCTCCTTCAGCCTTCCTCTTCCTCAACAGCTTCAGGGGCTCCTCCCCTCCTTCTCTCCCAGGTCTCCCTGGGCTGTTTGGCAAATATGGCCCCCAATATTGAAATAGGCTCTCCTAGTATTGGCTTAGCGTCTGTTGCTATGTATCTCTGAGTGTGCCCATGGTATCTTGGGAGTTCTCTGAAGCAGTGCCCCTTTTAGTCCTCCCCACCCCCTTAACTCACTCTCATCCTTTCCTCATCCCCAGGCCAGCCTGTCTTCTGCACCTGCCCTGAGGGCCAGGAGCCAGAAGAGAAATCGGATCTCCCCATCCTGGGAGGCGACCAACCAAGGTGTCCTCTTCCTCCTCTTGGTGTTTTGACCCAAATGTCTCCCTGGGGACTCAGAAGGGGAAGGGACTGAGGGAGAGAGGGGAAAGAGGTAGGGGGATTTCTTTGGATCTGAGGGGAGTTAACCTAAATTTTGGACCAAGACCAGGGAGTCTCTGCAAGTATTCGTTGTCCCTACTTTCTCAGCTGATTTTTCACACCCCACCACAGCCCCAGAGGGGTTAGGAAGCTTATCTGTAGTATCTACTACTTACTGTTTGTGAGCCTAGAGTAACCAATCCATCAACAAGTAATTATTAAGTGCCTGCTACAGACACTCACTTGTTGTGTGACCCTAAGTCCTATAACCTCCATCTGCCTCAGTTTTCTCAACTGGAATATGAAGATAATAATAGCACCTACCCCCAGGGCTACTGTGAAGATCAAATTAGAGATTTCTTTCGTTTGTTTTTTGTTTTTTTTTTGTTTTTGCTTTTTGGAGGAGAGAGAGCAGGGCAATTGGGGTTAAGTGACTTGCCCAAGGTCACACAGCTTGTGTGTCAAATATCTGAGGCCAGATTTGAACTCAGGTCCTCCTGACTCCAGGGCTGGTGCTCTATTCACTGCACCACCTAGCTGCTCCAAAATTAGATATTTCTAAAGCACTTTACAAACATTAAAGTACTTTGTAGATAGATGCCAGCTATTATTATTATTAACCATTTCTTTTGAAGGAGAGAATCCCTATTGCAAGCAGCTTGTCGCTAACCCTTTCTAAGCTTGGGGTTTCTTCCTCTCTGGGGTCAGAAGGGGTCAGACTAGATGACCCTTAAGGTTCTCTCCAGCTTTAAATGTTTGATCCTCTGACCCTCAGGGAACCCAACCGCTTTTAGGGTGATTAGAGTTGAGGTCTGAAGAGACTAGAAATCCTCAGGTCAGAGATCCTGTCCCCAGACAAGGACCCCTGACGATGGGCAGGCAAGTGTGTTTGTGTGTTTGTGTGCTAGTAACTGGACAGAAGTTGGATCTTGGCCCAGGAACCTGGTAGAGGGAGGTCTATAAGGGAGAACCGAATGGGGAGAAGAGATTTACTAAACTGTCAAGCCCACAAGGGCAGGGTTTTTGTCTGAAGTAAACTTTGTATCTTTTCCAGTACTAAGTTCAGTGCTCTACACATAAGTAGGTGCTTAATAAATGTGTAGTTAATGGAGAAAGGAAGGAAGGAAGTGAGGGAGGAAGAGAGGAAGGAAGAGAGGGAGGGAGGGAGGAAGAGAGGGAGGAAGGAAGGAAAGAGGGAAGGAAGGAAGGAAAGAGGGAAGGAAGGAAGGAAGGAAGGAAGAGAGGGAGGAAGGAAGGAAAGAGGGAAGGAAGGAAGGAAGGAAGGAAGGAAGGAAGGAAGGAAGGAAGGAAGGAAGGAATGGTGGATGTTTAAAGAACCACTGCAGAAACAACCTAAATCGTTATACTGTTCACATGGGCTAGGGGCTATGTGTGTGGGTATCAAGAGCATATTCCAGTCTGTGGATAAAATCACACACAGACACGGATAGTGATAAAGAGTTTTGTGTGGATGATCTGAGTCCAGAGGACACCCAGCAATTGCACAAAGATATGCTTGTGTGTGAATGGTCTTGCCCGTGTGGCCACTTAGGAAACTTCCTGACTCCCACCTGTGCTACCCTGGCTTCATTTCAAAAGAGCTGGCTACTACTGTGTCCCTGTAAGAGATGCTCAGGCTGTTGGACACCATCCTTGCTGATTAGCTTAATAGCCTCATTAGCATATGAATGGGCTGCTGACAGCTCATTAATGGGCATGGGGTGCCCTATTGGAGCAAGGGGTGGTTGTGGAGGCTCTAATTGGACCTCTTGTGAGAGGCAGAGGCAGCTGGGGTGGGAGTTTGAGAAGAGTGTGGACAAGGTCCTTTTCCTGTGACCACTGGGTCTGCTTAGACACTCTCTGGGAATATGGAGAAGTCAGGAATAGGTTGAGATGCAAAGGGCCCATGGCATTTAGGATCTCATGTGCCCCCATCATCATTAATCCTTTGCATTTTTCTGTTCTCATGAAGGAACAGTGCCCCCTTTCAGGACAAGAAATTGTCCAGAGGTCCTTTGGGAAGCAGACTGTACATTTTATACTCGACCATAAGGGGAGTAGATGGTAGTGGCCTGGGTCCCACAGCTTGGTTTGCTGGGGATATCATTCACCTTCTCTGAGGAGAGCAGGGGAGGCTAATGGAAAGAATTCAGATCCTGGCTTTGAATTCTGCCCCCTACCCCAGTTGGCCTTGGGCAACGAGTGGCCTCAGTTTTCTCATCTGTCAAATAAGAGGTTGGAGTAGATGAAAATCCAAAAGACCTGTATTAAGTACTATGTGTCAGAGATAGAGCCAAAAAAAGAAACTGCTTCAGGCCTCAGAGGGCTTAGGCTTTATAGGCGCTTGAGCAGAGGGGTGCAGACTGATAAATAGAAAGCCAGGTAGGGAGAGAGAACAAAAAGGAGCAAAGAACCTTTGGGATGCTTGAGGAAGCACTTAGCTATTTGGGAAATCAGGGGAGGCTTCAGGAGCTGAGCCTTAGTGAAAGACCAGGATCCTGAAAGGTGAAGATGAGGAGGGCCTTACTTCCAGCCTTGGGGGATGAGCCTGAGAATAATCCAAGGACACAAAACCAGGCAATACTCTGGGCATTTAAGAGCCCCCTGCTCCCCCTCCCTTTGAGCTTTCAGCTTTCCCTGTACAGACAGACAGACTGATAGACAGGCTTCTGATTCTCTTCTTTAACAACAACAACAACAACAACAACAACAACAACAATAGCCAGCATCTCTACTGCACGTAAAGGCTTGCAAAGTACTTTACAACTATTTAATTTGATCCTCACAGCAGGGGGTAGGTACTATTATTATCCCCATATTCCAGTTGAAGAAACTGAGGCAGATAAAGTTAATGGGACTTACTCAGGGTCATATAGCTAGTGAGTGTCTGAGGCTGTATTTGAATTCAAGCTTTCCTGACTCCAGATCCACTGGCCTAGAAAAGAATGACCTGGAAGTCACCTGCAGTCCTCCTGTTCCTTTGGGAAAGGTAGTTTTTGTCTCAGCCTGGGGTGCTTCCCTCCTCAGTTACTCTCAGAACATTCTTCCTTCTCCTGCATTCCCCTTGTGGATCCTAAAGAGGGAGAGGGAAAGACCATGCCAGACATGGGGCTCTCCCTCTTCTCCTGGAGAATGGCCAGCTCCCCACAGGCCAGTCTGGGAATATGCTAAGAATGGTCAGATTTAGAGGTAGAAGAGATCTTAAAAATCTTTTAGTCCAGGGGCTTTCCAGCTTTTGGGGGTCATAGGCTCCCCTTTAGTCATCCCCTCTCTTGTGTAAGACCCACTGTGGCGGTGCTGGAGATTATGTTCTAAACTCGAGGGATATGGAAGAAGGGTTTAAATGCATAAAATGTAGTAGGATTCTGAAGGAAACTAATCATATTGAAATAAAGGTGTCATTATTTGCCATCCAGATTCACAGACCTGCTAAAATCTACCTTTAAGTTAAGAGCTACTCTTGGCTTAACCCCCTTATCTAACTCATGGTGGCCCAGGCAGTAAGGAACAAAGTCAGGATTCACATTCAGGTTTTTCATCTGTTGAGGAAATCAGGAGCCAACCAACCAAAATCCAGCTCCCTGGGATGCCCCTCTCTTCCCTCTAAGAATAAATTCAGAATGGCAGCAGGGGTAGTGGTGATGGTCCCAAACTGGGGGAGGTAAAGAAAACTCTTCCCTGAGCCTGAGCTCCAAGCAGGCTTTCCCCCAGGGTTATACAGCAAACTCAAGGCAGTGAAAAGCTCCCGGAGCTGGCTCGGGTTCTGACACCATGGCAACACACAGTGAAGCCAGGCCTAGTGCCCAGGAGAGGCTGTGACGGTGTCATGAGCTGGCAGAGGTTTGACAACTCCCGTGAGCAGGCCTGACCAGGCCCCAGACAGACTCCTCAAGGCTGAAAAGGCCCGGAAGTTTTGGAAATCTCTGGGAATCCTCCAGGGGCTATCCTGGTGAATCAAACATCTTGTCAGAGACACCTGCAAACAGCTTAGGTCCCTAGGCTCAGAGCCATCCCTAAGTGTTCCTGAGTCTGTAGCAGGACTACAAAGCTTGAACTGAGCAGCCAGCCTCGGTAAACAGGGCTTTCTCTCAGGGCACTGACTTTAGGGGTGGAGGTGGGGTGGGATACTTCCTCCTAAGGATGCTGTGTGCTGACTCTTCTACCTCCATCCCTGAGCTTCACTTTGAATTCCTTCATGGGTCTGGGTAACACAACCAGCTCTTGACAGCCCACCAGCATCCTGTCACTCTGGTCCCAGACCATCCCCATCTTGTGTACACTAGCAAGACCCATTGTGGCAGTGCTGGAGCTTATGTCATACCTTAGGGATATGACATATTAAACAGAAAAGCATGCACTTCATTCTGTGAGGAGAAAGGGGAAAGAGAACGTTCTCAACTAAGGGGACTAGGATCAAGGGACTGGCCTCTCTTCAACTGGTTTTGCCCCAAATGAAAAAATTCCTGGTGATAGCTCTGGGGACACTGTCCCCCCCCCAAAAAAAACCCTTCAACAATAATAGTAAATTTAGCACATTTAGAAATCCTCCTAGCTCCAGGAAGAACTGCCAGCTCTCTGGAATCCCTCAGTCCACAGCCAATCTAGATGGGTTGTTTCCCAGGAGGCTTTTGGGGCCACTGTGGTGTGTGCCTGTCAGAGTCTCCCCTGGCAGTCTTTAGCCCTTCCACTCCCTTTCTTGGTTTCCTCAGTTCCTTAGGATCCAGAGCAGAGAGGAAGAGAAGGGAGGAGGAGGAAGAGAAAGGAGGAAGAGGAGAATGAAGATGAGGAGGAAGAGAAGGGGGAGGAAGAAAAGAAGGAGGAAGAGAAAGGAGGAGGAGAAATTCATTTGGTCCACCTTTCAGGGAACCAGCCAGAGGCCCTGATTTCTTTCTTTCTAGCTCAGGCCCAGCTTCCCAGTTCCCCCCAGGGTCCTGGTCAGGTTTCCCTGGGCCTAGGCTGCTCTCATTGTTCCTGAAAATAGGCCCAGGGGATTGGTTGGCTAATGATTTTTTCATGGCCGAGATCTCTCTTTCCTCTGTGGTTCCACTTACACTCAGCTGGGCCAGCGCTCGTCTTCCTCAGCACTGGGTTGGTTTACTCGAGCCCTGCGCTTGTGGTTTAGGGTGACACTCACTGGGCACACTTACTGGCAACAAGCCAGCGCTGGAATGCAGAAGCTGCTTGGAGGATGAGAAAGGTTGTTGCCATGGGAATGTGGGCTCCCCGAGAGAGGCTCCTAAAATTGGGCTGCCACTCTGTGTTTGCATGAGCGTGGTCCCACGCAGAGACAGCTGGAGTGTACAGAGTGGGAAAAGGCACAGGATCCGAACCTTGCCAAGCTGGCAGTGGGATTCTGCTTCTGCTGCTTACTTGCTGCGTGACCTCATCTGTAAAACAGAGACACTTAGAATATCTACCTCACAGGCTTCTTGTGGGGATAATGCATGTGAAGTGTATTATAAACTGCAACAAGCTATTAAGAAACAGCTTGCCATAGTGAATAGAGAACCACCTTCAGAACCAGAAAGACCTGAGTTCAAATCTCACTGCATACATGCACTGCTATGGGCCTCTGGGCAAGGGTTGTAACAGTTTGTGTCTTAAAAGACTTCCTAGGGGTGCTAGATAGCACAGTGAATAGAGCACCGGCCCTGGATTCAGAAGGACCTGAGTTCAAATCTGGCTTCAGACACTTAACACAAAAACTAGTTGTGTGACCTTGGGCAAGTCACTTAACCCCAATTGCCTTGCCCTTCCTCCTCCAAAAAAAGGCTCTCTAGAATTAAGTCATAAATGGGTTGTTATTAGTGCTGATGACATGTTTGTTGCCCTTAATTCCAAAATCACCCATCCTTTACATATAGAGATAAGCATAGTGACTAAACCTGGGATTTCATTAGTACACTCCTATGAAAGGAAATTCCTGCTGCAAATACAGGTGAGCAACTCCTCTGCTACTTATACCATAAGAGAGGAGCCTAGAGAACCAAAAAATTAACTTTCCCAAGGTCACACAACCACTTATAGGTAAGGGGTGGGCCTTAAACTCAGGTCTTTCTGGTTCTAAAGTTGGTTCTTTATTCACTATGCCAAGTTGCCACACATAAAAATAGAAATAATAGACGCTATTTATAGAGTGTTTTAAGATTTGCAAAGTACTTTATATAAATTGCTTAATTTGGCATACACTCTCGCTCACACCACCCAAAGATACATGTGCACACAGATTATATTTGTTGTTGTTGCTGTTCTGGCATTTCAGTCGGGTCTCACTCTTCCTGACCCCGTTTGGGATTTTCATGGCAAAGACACTGGAGGGGTTTGCCATTTCCTTCTCCAGTTTGTTTTACAGATGAGGAAGCTGAGGCAAACAGGGCTAAGTGATTTGCCCAGGGTCAACAGCTAGTAAGTGTCTGAGGCTGGATTTGAAATCACAAAGATGAGTCTTCCTGGCTTCAGGCCCTGTACTCCATCCACTGTGTCACCTAGCTGCCCTGACACATATTATATACATATACACAAATATGTATGTGTATATGTACACTTGTTGATGTGTGTGCACCATTCCATTCAATGGTATACCGATATCAATATTTACATGTTCATCAACTCACAGCTCTGACCCCAATGCCCTGTGTGCATGTAAGTAGGAGACTTAGCCTCTCTAAGGGAAAGAAGGTGGGGTGGTCTGAAGCACCCCTAAAGTCCCCTTCAATCGTAGGATTCTGTGGTTTTTCAATTCTAACTCACAAGTCGATTGATCCAGCAATCCATCCATTACCAAGAATTATGTACCCAGAATGTACCAAGCAAAACGAAACCATCTTTGACCTCAAAGATGCTTCTCTCGTTCTATCAGGGAGAGAAAAACTGTAGATGATGAAATGTATGTGAAATATAAATGAATAAGTATAAGGTAAAATTAATAGCTGGGGGTATTGGGAAAGGCTTCATATAGAAGGTGGTACTTGAGAAATTTTGAAAGAAACAAGGGATTTTCAGAGGAGAAGGTAATGAGGGAAGACCTTTAAGGCAGAGGAAACAGAGGAAAGTGGCACAGAGGTAGAAGATGGAAGGACCAGAAAAAAGGCCAGTTTGCCTGGACCACAGAATGCAGAAAGGGGATTAAAATTCAAGGTGTCCCAAAAGTCTTAGTGTAATTGTAGGCTTTAATAGCTTAAAACTCTGACTATGATTTCCAGAACTCTATATCCATCCCTAGCTTTTCTGCTGTTCTCCAGTCACATGCCTCAAACTGGCTATTGGATGTTTCAGATAGATGTTCTGTAGGCATCTGAGGCCTAATACCACTACCAGGTCTATATCCCAGAGAGATTAAAGAAAAAAAGAGAAAAGGACCCATTTGTACAAAAATATTTATAGCAGCTCTTTTTTGTGATGGCCAAGAATTGGAAATTGAGGGGATGGTCATCAATTGGGGAATGACTGAACAAGCTGTGGTATATGATTGTAATGGAATACCATTGTGCTATAAGAAATGAACAGGCAGACTTTAGAAAAACCTGGAAAGACTTATATGAATTGATGCTGAGTGAAGTGAACAGAACCTGGAGAACATTGGACAGAGTAACAGCAACTTTGTATGATGACTGCCTTTTATAGACTGGGCTCCTTTCAGCAATGCAAGGATATAAGACAACTCCAAAAGACTCATGATGGAAAATGCCATCCACATCCATAGAAATATGGAATCTGAATGCAGATCAAAGCAGACTGTTTAACTCTCTTTTTCAGTTTTGTTTTATTTTTTCTTTCTCACGGTTCCTCCCATTCATTCTAATTCTTCTATATAACATGCCTAATGTGAAAATATGTTTAATAAGAATGTATGTGTAGAACCTATATCGGATTGCATGCCATCTTGGAGACGGGGGAGGGGAGGGAGGTAGAGAAAATTTAAAACTTATGGAAGTGAATGTTGAAAACTAAAAATAACTAAATTAATTTGTAAAAAAAATGATGAACAGGTAGATCTCAGAAAATCCTAAAGACTTATATGAACTGATGGAGAATGAAGTGAGCAGAACCAGGGGAACACTGTACACAGTAACAGCAACATTGTAATGATGACCAACTGTGAATTCTCAGCAGTACAATGACCCACGTCTGAATGCAGATCAAAGCATATTTTCTTTCTTCATTAAAAGTTCCCATTCACGGGATGAGAGGAGAGATGATGGATGGGAGGGCATCCTTGGGGTGAGGGGAGGTTAGAAGTACCCACTATAGAAGAGGGACAGGATCATGTAGGGAATGGACCAGGTGGGGGGTGGGATGAGTGGGAGGGAATTATAAGCAGCCTTGTACAATATATCTACTATGATAATGTTTTGCATAGCTAGACATGTACAACATATACTGAATTACTTATATACCAAGAAGGAATGGGTGACAAGGGAGGAAGGAAATGGATCTGAAATTCAAGATCGTAACATTAAATGTTTCAAATATATATATAAATACTATTATTAATACTCTTTTGCCTATAATTGGGAGATAAGATATGCAGGCATTGGGATACAAAGATTCATCTTCCTCTAATGGAAAAGTTGATGGGGGCATGGGAGAAGGTATGGGAGAGAGCAGATTGGAGGAAGCGATATCTTGTGGGACTGCTATTCTGGGAGGTTGGGTAGGGGAATAATGGGGGGAAAATGATTGTAACTCAAAATCTGGCGGAAATGAATGATGTAAAACAGAAGTTAATAAAGTATTTGTTAAAAAAAAAAAGTTCCCATTCACTCTGTGGTATAATCTTTACCATTTTGGGGGTCTGTGTTTTTTTTTCCCATGACATGACTAATATGTTTTTCATGACTTCACATGTATAACCCATATCAAGTTGCTTACTCTCCTAGAGAAGAGGAGGAGAGGAAAGTAAGGAGAAGATTTGGGACTCAAAAATTTTTTTAGAATGTTAAAAATTGCTTTGACTTGCAATTGGGGAAAAAATTAAGTGTTATTATCAATTTTTTTAAAGCTGGGATTGGGTCAGCTAGGTGGCACAGTAAATACAGCACCAACCCTAGAGTCAGGAAGGCCTGAGTTCAAATCCAGCCTCAGACACTTAACACTTACTAGCCCTGTGACCTTGGGCAAGTCACTTAACCCCAATTGTCCTGCCTTCCCCTTCTCCAAAACAAAAAAGGCAAAAAAATAAAAATAATTTAAAAAAAAGCTGGGATAGCCAGGGGCCACAGGAAATACTAAGTATTTTTTTTTGCCCCCTAAGAAGCTTATATACTCCTCAGAGAAATGATGCCCATAAAGAGGGATAACTAACAAACATGATAATACATGAAATGTACCAAAACATGATTTGAGCCCAGTGGGTGTTAGAGGTTGTAGATGACAGAAGAATTGAGAAGGTAGAAAGCCTCCTAGACTGGCTTGGTTGAGATTTGCTTGGTGGTCAATGCCAGAAGAGAAGTACATCTTTATGCACTGATTCCTTCCCTCCTCCTTCCAAACCCAGATTTCCCTTCTTTAAAACAACAAAATATTTGGCATAAGTCTGCAATAATTTTGTATTTAAATTCTTATCCCCCACCCCTTTTTTTAAGCTAGGGAAAGAAGGGATCCCTGAGTGATGAGATGGCCCAATACAAGTTTTTGGTTTCCACTGGCAAAAATTTTGTGGAGATATATGGGGAGCCCTTTCACTGGAATAAGAAGAAAGTTCCCATTCACTCTATGGTATTGGCATAAAGGAGGTTGGTAGGGACAATTTGAGGAGATTGGTAGGAACAATAAAAATATATTCTCTGACTCTTATTGATATCTTTGGAAAATCAGTATTGTTAGAGCAAAGAGAGTAAAGATAAATTGCTCATACATATTAAACAATTAGAGGCAGAGGTGAATGAACTTTTGATTTTTAAAGATCATGTGTTTGAAGGCAGAAAAAAGATTAATGGATGTGGTAATTAACTAAATTAAAAAACAAACAAACAGCAATGCAAGGTAGATGGGTACCAATAGGCTAAGAGTGGGAGCTTTGATTTTTGACCCAGAGGTTGCCTTGGAGAGTGGGTTCAACTCAGCTAAGATTAGAGTTATAAGAGAGGAAAATAGGAGATAGGGTGATTATGAGTGAAAACAAACAGGTGGTGAGAGTCTCAGGTTTATCTTGTTACTAGCCCTTTTGGTACTATTTCCCAAAGAGTGACTTCCTCTATGGAGGAATTAGAGGATGTGTGAGAGGGTTGTTTTGTTTTGTTTTTTTACCCCCAAGGTACTCAGGAGACTACAGAAGAAATTTAAACAGCAAGTCAATGAATCATTAAAATAATAGCCAATGAGGCTGTGGTCTTATGGGGAAAATTCAGAGTATTTGTTAGTTGTAGAATGCCATTGGACATCTAGGTGGCACAGTGGTTAGTGTGCTGGGCATAGAGTCAGGAAGAGTATCTTCCTGAATTCAAATCTGGCCTCAGGCACTTACCAGCTGTGTGAACCTGGGCAAGTCACTTAATTCTGTTTGGCTCAGTTTGCTTATCTGTCAAATGATCTGGAGAAGGAAATGGAAAACCATTCCAGTATCTCTGCCAAGAAAACCCCAAATGAGGTCATGAAGAGTCAGACTTGGCTCAACAACAACGTCATCAGGGCAAGAAGCACATCCCTGTGTGTTAGTCCCTTCCGTGATTACAGAGTTTATAGATGACTTGCTCTTGCAAAGTCAATTGAATTAATTGGAAGCTTCGAATGGTGATTGCCTTTGGTCCCTTTCTTGTAGGATAAAATGGGGAGTTCTGCATGTTTGACCCCATAAAGATGAATCCCCTCTATAGCCTTTCCTAACAGGAGGCTGTGATCTTTTTAAAAAAGACAAATTTGGTGATTTGGATTTATCTATGATTTCTATGATCCAACCCCCTTTGCTCCCCTTATGGCCAACCTGCTTTGAGTACAATTAGATCCTGCCTTTTTTTTTTTTGGAAGGCATTTGGAGTTAAGTGACCTGCCCAAGGTCACACGGCTAGTTTTGTGTGTGTGTGTGTGTGTGTGTGTGTGTGTGTGTTAAGTATCTGAGGTCTGAGGTCAGATTTGAACTCAGGTCCTCCTGACTCCAGGGCTGGTGTTCTATTCACTGCGTCACCTAGCTGCCCCCTAGATCCTGCCTTTTGAGCAGTCTTACCTAAATAGCATCAGACTTTAGTGATGGACTTTCTCCTCGAAACCATTATAGAGGCCTCAGAAAATCACTTGGTAAAACTTGAGCAAAAGATTGGGGCAACCCCAACAACTCTAGGCAAATAGGGTTGTATGTGTTTGGGAATGATGGGAAAAGGAATAATGTCTCCTTCCATGTGAGATGGGCAGAGGGTGATGGAACTCTTTCCCATAAAGAATTTTAAGTACTGCTTTTGAAACATAGAGTGGATGAGAAGATGTCTGATGATCTCTCTATTGGAACGTAGGGAATCAGGCCAATAAGACGCTGTCCTGACAACATTTAGAATATCTCTGACAACTTCTTTCTCATTTGACCATTCCCTGACTGAATCTCTAGAGACATCCTAAGTCTTAGCATTCAAATTTCAGAATCAGTTAGACACATCTTTGGCTGGGGATCAAGGATTTCCTGGGCTTCGGGATTTTTTTTTTAGTTTAATATTTTATTTTTCTCCAATGACATGTAAAAACAATTTTTAATATTTGTGTTTTTTTAATTTTGAGTTCCAAATTGTCTCCTTCCCTCAACTCCCCTCTCACTGAGACGGCAAACAATTTAATATAGGTTACACATATGTAGTCACACAAAACATGTTTCCATATTAGTCACGTTGTGAAAGAAAACACAGACAAAAAGCCCCAAACAAAAATAAAGTTTTAAAAAGTATACTTTGATCTATATTTAGATTCCATCAGTTCTTTCTCTGATGGTAGATAACATTTTTCATTATGTATCCTTCAGAATTGTCATGGATCATCATACTTCTGAGAATAGCCAAGTCATTCACAGTTGATTATCTTTACAATCTTGCTATTACTATGTACAATGTTCTCCTGGTTCTGCACACCTCATTTTGCATCAGTTCATGCAAGTCTTTACAGGTTTTTCTGAAAGTATTTTGCTCAGCATTTCTTAGTGCGCAATAGTATTCTATCACAACTTGTTCAGCTATTTCCCAATTGATGGGCATCCCCTCAATTTCCAGTTCTTTGCCACCACAAAAAGAATTGCCGTAAATATTTTTGTACATAGAGGTCCTTTTCCTTTTTTTTTTTTTTTTTAATTCTTTGGTATCCAGATCTTGTAGCAGTGTTGGGCCTCGGGACTTTTAAACTTCAGTACCATGTTGGGAAGGAGGCCACAGACCTGAGTTACTATGGTTTGTAAAGGGTGAATCCTGCCAAATATAAAAAAGTTGCTAGATACCTGTATTAACAATGCAATATTCACTATGCCTATGGCAATTATAAATAGGCTTATGTGGTTATTAATCACAAAATATATCAGTCTCTCTATATGGGGGATAAAGCCAGAGAATTTATTAAAATACCAAATAACCGAGTCCCAAAACCAGAAAGTCAAAGCCATCAGGGTAGTTATGAAATTGGCACCAGTAGTTAACATAGTAAACAACCACATTCTTAAGCCTTCAAAACAGAACAGGCTACTTCAGGCAAAGGTCCTTCTCTCCCGACTCTCAGCAACTGCTCAGCATCCAGGAAGTGTGCTCACAACAGCTCCGGCCCCCCCGCAGTTCCAGTTCCCGGCAGCCCCCAACAAGAGTCCTTAGCAGAAATTCTGGCTGGCTTAAAAAGAGGTTTGGGCCTCCACCTCTACCTCGGCAGTTACTGCTGTTGCCGTGGCCACCAACAGTCCCCAACGGAACTCTAACTCTTCTTCCGCTTCCTCTTGCCCCTCCCCTTCCTGCTATGTCAGCAAGTCCAATGGGGCATGGAAGATCTTTAAATCCCATAACCCTTACATTCAGCCCCAAGATCTTTCATGTCCCTTACTTGGCAAAAGTATATTAGGAATAACTGGTGTCAACAGAATTTTACAACAATATAACAAAGATAGCACACAATAAACACAGAAAACAGAAAACAATATTTCAGGGTGAGGTTTGAACACAAGCTCCCCATCATTTTCCCCCCCGAACAAATGGGGCCCCGAAATCTTGGGGTAAGGGGCGAAGATCTCTTCTTCCATGGCTACTTGCTGCTGAAATCGGATGTAGAGCTGTCCCTGTCCCAAGGGGTCCCATTTGAGAGGTCAGTTCTTAATGTGCTTGATGCCAAGTCCAAGGATGACACATCACAGTTGCAGACAGGGGGTGACATCCAGCTTAAGCTATCGGGCATCTATAGGTGGAGGGTACCAAGCCTGTGGAAACAAATCTAGCAAACAAGGTAAACAGACAAAAAGCCAAGAAAAAGCAAAGAGAAAATAACCAGACTACTGTAGCCTCACTCACGGTAGAATATATAAGTTAAGGGTACAATTTTGTAATCATCTTCTCCAGAATAAACAATAGTTACAGTGTTATCCCTCCCATGTGCTATAATCTCTGCAGCCTTTGGAATATCATCTGGCTTCCTTTTTACCCATACTTTAGCTCCCGATTTTATTCTATCAGTAGAACCAAATCCTTCAGTTCCTCTGTATATTTCTTTAATCTGGGCTGGGGCCTGGCCTATTTCCTATTCACCCTGAAGGTGGGGCAAACTTGGATACAAAGATTCTGATTCAGGAGTACCTGCAGGGGTAGTTCTTGCTTCCCTATTCATTCTAATGTTAAGTACGTTTTCTTGGTACAGCTTATGCAGCTCTTCAGTTGGAATACCATCTATTCTTCTAAAGTCCACCCCTGCTCTCAATAGAGCAAAAAACAGTTCCCTTCTAGTTGGTCTATTTTGTCTCTGAATCCTCTGGCTATTTACTCTTCTCTCTCTAGGCAATTTATCTTGTCCCCATTCTCCTAGGTCACTTAATTGTGAAATCTTATCCAGCACCTCTGAAAGAGGGTGCCCTATTTCTCCAATTAATAAAGTCAGAATTAAGTGCTTATAAGCAGGAGGAGCAGTCTTCACTATGATATTTCTATGAGGAACTCCTAGGGGGGTTTCACAATATGCATTTGCATCTCCAACCATGATGGTAGTTTTCATTACCTCTTCCTTTAGCTTCCTCATACAATCTCTAAGGGAGTACCAGGGTCTGTCTCCACTAGGCCACATAGAGACAGTAGGATATTGCTTTCTGCATCCCTGTGCAACTAAAGCTAACAGAGTAGTGTTTCTGAGGCCTCCTCCCACATGGTAGTCCCTAAAAGCTTGGTGGACAAAAGGATTCTGACTGATACTTATGAATTTTAAGCAATCCTCACTGTCCAGTGTTATTCCTCCAGCGTCTTCATCAGTGATTCTTACTATCCAAGACACTAAAGACTCTCCCATTCTTTGGGTGAATCTACTCAATATGTCAGTAATCTCCTGTTGAGTGAAATCCTCAATTATCTCCTTGGACTCTGTTTGGCCCTGGCACTTCTCCTGTCTTCTTCTTTGTATGGGGAGAACTTCTATGTTAGAAGACTCCTCATCTAACCTTGTTGCATTCTCCACACACACATTCTCCTGGCAGCTGTCTAGGCAACTCTGCCCAGCCTGTACAAAAGCTGCATGCACATTTCTTCTGCTAGGTTTTTGCTTCCTTTTAGCTACATGAACAATAGCTTTTTCCTGGACCACCTGAGTCCCTCCGGTTTGCTCTTCTGAATGCTGTGACACAGAAGAATCCTCAAGCAAACCAGCCAACTCCCTAGCCATCTGAGCTCTTTCCTCCAGCAGCTTATCCCTACTTTTACACATGAGGCGATAACTTGTTAGCAGGACCCAGCCTCTCCTGCACACTCCTGCCAACTCTTTGCCTGGTTCTATGGGTATTCGTTGCAAACATCTTTCCAAATCTCCAGGTTCTCCCTCTTTTAGTCTTGGTTCCCAGTTTTCACAGGGCCCTGTACTTTTGGCCCATTCTCTGGTTAGAGAGGAATAAGGCAAATCCTCCCATCCTGGGATAGCCATTTCTCCCTCTAAAGCCCCCCTACTTCCAAATAGAGGCCTGATATTTTGTGATCCCATCCTCGTCGCCAAATGTATTAACAATGCAATATTCACTGTGCCTATGGCAATTATAAATAGGCTTATGTGGTTATTAATCACAAAATATATCAGTCTCTCTATATGGGGGATAAAGCCAGAGAATTTATTAAAATACCAAATAACCGAGTCCCAAAACCAGAAAGTCAAAGCCATCAGGGTAGTTATGAAATTGGCACCAGTAGTTAACATAGTAAACAACCACATTCTTAAGCCTTCAAAACAAAACAGGCTACTTCAGGCAAAGGTCCTTCTCTCCCGACTTTCAGCAACTGCTCAGCGTCCAGGAAGCGTGCTCACAACAGCTCCGGCCCCCCGCAGTTCCAGTTCCCGGCAGCCCCCAACAAGAGTCCTTAGCAGAAATTCTGGCTGGCTTAAAAAGAGGTTTGGGCCTCCACCTCTACCTCGGCAGTTACTGCTGTTGCTGTGTCCACCAACAGTCCCCAACGGAACTCTAACTCTTCTTCCGCTTCCTCTTGCCCCTCCCCTTCCTGCTATGTCAGCAAGTCCAATGGGGCATGGAAGATCTTTAAATCCCATAACCCTTACAATACCACAAGCAGGTCACTATCAAAAAGTCCTATCTTGGGGCAGCTAGGAGGCGCAGTGAATAGAGCACTGGCCCTGAAGTCAGGAAGACCTAAATTCAAATCTGACCCCAAATCTGACACTTAACACTTACTAGCCGTGTGACCTTGGGCAAGTCACTTAACACCAATTGCCCTGCATTCTCCCCTTCCAAAAAGCAAAAAAAAAAAAAAAAAAGATCCTATCTACCTTTTCCTAATTGTATCCACTATGCAGGAAAAGAATTCAGGTCTCACGTAATTGGTAGGTTTCTTTTCCCTGGCATGGACAGCTCCTTTCTACAAAGGATTTGTGGGTCTAAGGGTTAAAACTGTAAGGGGAGGTGCCTTTTTTTAATGATATGCAGAAAATGAAAATGTTTATTCATAGTTGTGGTAACTGAGAGCTTATTTAAATTATTCGGTCAGTTAATAAGCATTTATTGAGTGTATAATAGGTGCAGGACACTGTGCTAAGTTCTGAGTAAACAGAGAAAAGCAAAAGATAATTCCTGCCCTGAAACAGCTCAGTCTAATGCTGTCACATACAGCCTGACCCCAAATCCTCTATGTATAAACTGCCTGCAAACAATCTTTACACAGAAGTAATCAACAGAAGGCAGGCATTAAAAGGGATTGGGAGAGGGTGGCATTGCTGAATAAAAGGTATATACAGTTTTATAGCCCTTTGGGGATAGTTCCAAATTGTTGTCCAGAATGATTAGACTAGTTCATAACCCCACCAGAGGGGCAATTTTCCCACATCCTCTCCAGCATTTGTGAGTTTCCTTTTTGTCACGATAGCCGATCTGGTAGGAGTGAAGTGTTACCTCAAGGTTGTTTTAATTTGCATTTCTCTAATCAGGACTGCTTTAGAGCACTTTTTCTTTTTTCTTTTCTTTTCTTTTCTTTTTTTTTCTTTTTTTTTCTTTTTGCTTTTTGGAGGGCAATTGGGTTTAAGTAATTTGCCCAAGGTCACATGGCTAGGTTTTTGTTTCTGTTAAGTGTCCGAGGCCAGGATCCGAACTCAGGTCCTTCTGACTCCAGGGCCGACGCTCTACTCACTGCGCCACCTAGCCGCCCCTTAGAGCACTTTTTCATGTGATTATTGACAGCTTTGATTTCTTCTTCTGAAAACTGCTTGTTCATATCCTTTGACCATTTATCAATTGCTGAATGGCTCTTATTTTTATAAATTTGGCTCAGTTCCCTATATATTTGAGAAAAGAGGCTTTTATCAGATATACTTGCTATATATTTTCTCCCCAGGTTCCTGTTTTTCTTCTAATTTTGGCTGCATTAGTTTTGTTTGTGCAAAACCTTTTTAATTTCATGTAATCAAAATTATCTGTTCTACTCCTAGTGATGTTCTCTAGCTCTTGTTTGGCCATAAAGTCTTCCCTTATCCACAGAACTGACAGGTACATTTTTTTCCATGCTTCTCTATGTGATGGGGACTTGCAATGGCAGTAAAAATACTTTCATTTATATTGTGGGTGCTGCTCAGGGAAATCATGACCTAAAAAGACCTACAGTGAACTGACATGATCTCTATTTTTTTTTTAGAATATTGTTTATATTGTTTGGGGTTTTTATTATTTGTACCATCTCTTCTGGTTCCTAGGGTTGTTTTGATATTCTTTTAGTAGTGGAAGGTCCCCTAGAAAATGTTTTGGACCTTTCCACCAAGGAATGGGATATAGGTGCTTGTTTTAGGTAGATAGATTATCATAGAGAAAGAACAGCTAGGTTGCTCTTCCTATGTGCACTGAAAATAGGATCCTGTCTGTGCTCCTTCCAGGGCTAGAGCCTTTTTTTCCTCCTTTCTCTTTGTCCTGAACTCCTTTTATCCCTAACCTTTCCCTTTTCCTTCATCAGTAGCTTCACCCAGTACTTTATATTTTGGGTAGTGACTCAAGCAGCAAATAGACTGGGCTGATCCTTCAAAGGTGTGCAGGGGTCATCTGGCTGCTTGGATGCCCAGCCTAGGTGGGAATTTCATCAGATATTGTATCTAAGGTCCTACTGCCTACAGGGAATGCTTTTCTGATCTGGTGACTGTGAAGCTTTTAAACTAGAAACTATATTCTTTTAATTTTAATATTCTTAAAGTACAAATCTGACAATATCATTCCCCTGATCAATAAATTTTAATGATTTCCTATTACCTCCTCTCTTTGGATTTTAAGTCTTTTACAACCTGGCTCAAATGCATTCAAGGCTTGGGAGATGTCCTATCATGTCATGTCCAGAGAACAGTATGAAGGCCTGTTTTCCTGGAACTTTGAGTATATAAAGGAAAACGAAAATTCAACAGAAATGAAAAGTTAGCCTTGGGCCAGAATGTGAAGGATTTTAAAAGCCAGAGAAGTTTGCACTTTACCCTAGATGCCATAGGAAGTTACAATGTTTCTTAAGTAGGTAAGTTAGGCCGGTGGAACATATACTTTAGGAATGTCACTTTGGCAACTGTGTGAAGGATGAAACTTGGGACGGGGAGAGACCAGAGGCTGGGTGACCAGCTAGGAGGCTATTGCAGTAGGTCAGGAGAAACAAGGTGAGGTCCTGAACTAGGGCAAACCGGAAAACAGGACAGATGTAAGGCAGAAATGATAAGGCTTTTATAACTGTTTTATGTGGGATAAGAGAGAATAAGCAAAGATGAGTCCAAGGTTATGGGCCCATGTGACTCATGTGTGAGGTGGTGCCCTCAACAGAAACACGGAAATTAAAGGAAAGGATTTTATGGGAAAGATTTAGGTCTGTTTTGATATCAATCAATCAGTGGACATAATTCTTAAGTGTCTACTATGCTGTATGCACCATTGCAGAGTTCCACACTCATAATACCCTGCCTCTGCTAAGAAGGGAGAGAAATGAATCTTCACGTTTCTTCTTCAGGGCCAGATTTGGTCATTATAAACATGAAAGTTTCAGTTTTGATTTTTTTTTAACTTTTATTACCCAACATATCCCTCCCCTAACCTCACTTAGAGACCTAGTCCTTATGACAAAGAATGAAAAAGGCGAGAAAATAGCAGTTGTAGGTTGTCAGCCTGGGAGGGACCTTAAAAATTTTCTAGTCTATAGAGGGTTCGTGCCCTTTGACCCAGAGATCCCACTGTTAAGAATATATCCCAAGGAAGTCAGACAGAAAAGTCTCATATATATGAAAATATTTGTAGCACTTTTTATGGTAGGAAAAAACTGAAAGCAAAGTAGTTGCCCATCAATTGGGAAATGACTAAATTGTCAACTGTAACATGATAAAAAAGAATATTGATGAACTTTAATAAATGATAAATAGGAAGACATATGGACTGAGACATATGGAAAGACTTACATGAACTGATAAGAAATGAAATAAGAATCAGGAAAACAACATACAGAATGACTACAAGAATATAAATGGAAAGAACAAAAAAAAGCTTAAAATGTTATCTAGCCCACTCTCATCTTAGAGATGCGGTAACCAAGGTCTGTCATGATCCTATGTTACATAGGATCAAGGTTACATAGGAAATAAGTGCTAGATATCAGATTTGAACTCTGGTCTTCTAACTTCCAAAAATGAACCTGGACAGACTTTGAGAGGTAGTGGAGGACAGAAGGGCCTGGTTCACTGGGGTCATGAAAAGTTGGATAAAATGAATGACTCAACAGCAAACTTCTAACTCTAAATTCGGTGTTTTTTCTTAGAGACAGTAGATAGAACAGAAGGTGGAGCACTTGGCCTGGAGTCAGGAACAGCTGAGTTCAAATCCAGTCTCACTTACTAGCTATGTGACCCTAGGCAAATCACTTAACCTCTGTCTGCCTTGGTTTAATAAACGGTAAATAAAATACATAAAAGCACTTATCCCCTGGTATTACTGAGAGGATCAAATGAGCTATTTTTGTAAAAGCATTTAGCACAAAGCCTGGCATGTAGCAGATACTTAATAAATGATTGGTTTCTTCCTTTCTTTCCACTTTAGCACTCTACCTCCCTAAAATACTAAGCTCCCCAAGAGGTTGCCACTTCCCTTCCTTCCCTTCTCTGTCACACAGCTAGAAAGCATCACAGTCAGGTCTTCTAGCCCAGGGCTTTTTCCATGATGCCAGGGATGCTTCCATTCCCAAGGCCATCCCCCTAGTTCAAGCTCTCCTCCTCCCATGTCTGGATCACGCCAATGGCATTCTTCTGACTCGTCCCTCTGCTTCTACTCTTACCTTCTTCCAGGCCAGCCTTGGTACCCACATTGCTGGCAGAGCAACATACAGCCTTGACCACCTTGCCCCTCCCTCCAAAAGCCCCCTTTACTAAGTGTTCCTCATTATCAACTGAATGAAGTCCGAAGTACTTCATCATGGGGCGGCTAAATGGCACAGTGGATAGAGCACTGGCCCTGGAGTCAGGAGGACCTGAGTTCAAATCTGGCCTCAGACACTTAACACTTAACTAGACATGTGACCTTGGGCAAGTCACTTAACCCCAATTGCCTTGCCTTCACCCCTCAAAACCTCTCCCACAAAAGAACAAAGTACTTCATCATTTCTCTCTAACATTGAGATCACAAACTCAGAGGATCATCGATTATAGGTGTAGACCTGGAAGGAAGCTCAGAGAAGATGCCTTTCAGGAATTCTATACTCCAGCACAGTAGTCTCCTTCATATTTCCCAAACACTCCATGTGCATTTTCTCCTTTATACTTAAAAATTTTTGTTTTTGTCTTCTTTTTATTAATATATTTTGATTTTATATCCTCTTTATTTCCAAATACAGCTCTCTTTACAGTTCTCCCCCAGAAAGCCATCCTTTGTAAGGGGAAAAAAGAAAGAGAAGGGAGGGAGGGAGAAAAGAGAGAAGGAAGGAAGGAGAGAAGGAAGGGAAGAAAGGACAGTTTGAAGGCAGAAAGGAGGGAAGGAAAGGAAGGAAGGAATGGAGGAGAGAAGGAGGGAAGAAGGAAAGGAAAAAAGAAAGGAGAGAGGGAGGGAAAGAGGGAAGGAAAGAAGAGAGGGGCAGGAGGACTGGAAAGAAAAAAAAAGAAGGAAAGCAATGGCAGCAAGAACCATAAGAGCAGAAATTTTTAACCTGAGGTTCATGGACCTTCAAGAAATATTTTAATAACTGTTTTGCAATATAATTTGTTACTTTTAAAATATTTTGTATTTTATTTTATGCATTTAAAACGTTATTTGGAAAAGGGCCCCACAAACATACTAGTCTACCAAAAGGCAGCTAAGTGTCACAGTGGACAGAGTATTGGGCCTTGGAGACAAGAAAACATGAGTTCAAATCCAGCCTCAGACACTTTATAGGTGTGTGACTCTGGGAAAGTCACTTCACTTCTGTCTGCCTCAGTTTTCTTAGCTGTAAAATGGGGATGACAGTACCAGTTGCACAGGATTGTTGTAAGGATCAAATGAGACATTTATAAAGCCCTTAACACAGTGCCTCACACACAGTAGGCATTGTACAAACGCTTACTTCCATTCCTCTCCCATGACACACAAAAGTTAAGGCAAATGCTGCCTTAAGAAAAAGCGATGGATCTAGGACTTAGCCTGGGTGATGACAAAAAAGAGACATCACTGAGGAAAGGTGGAGTGAGGAGTTGGCCATGCCTCTCCCGCCACCTAGCATGCAATTTGATGAATCTCATCCCTTTCTGCCTCTGTATTTTCACTCAAGCTGCTTCCTTAATCCTGAATGCCTTCCCCTTGTCTCTGTCTTTACCTGTGGAATTCTATTCATCTTTTCAGTCAACGTTGAATAAACATTTGGGAGGCACCTATTGTGTGCAGCATATATGGAGAGACCTCCGTTCCTTTAGTAGGGCTCTCTTCTCTCTTACCCATCTTCCCTTTGCTTGCCAAATTGATTTTCCTAAAACACAGATCTGACCATGATATTTCCCTCCTTAAAAATCTTCATTAAGTCTCCAAAGCCTCTAAGATAAAATACAAAATCTTCAGCTTGACCTTTAAAGTTGGTCCTCCATAGTTCAGTTTCATTTCCTATTCTCCACTTTTTCCTCATTCTAATCCAATAAGACTATGTACTTTCTATTCTTGAGAACCCTGATATGCCACCTCCCATCCATGAAACTTTTCCCATATCTGATAGACACTCCCTTCTTACCTCTTAGAATCTCTAGCTCTCTTTGAAGTACAGTTCAGGAGCTGCCTCCTACTCTTTAAAATTTTTTTATTTATCTTAAATGTTTTCCAATTACATGTAAAAAAAATTTTAATAATCTTTTTTTAAAATTCAAGTTCTAAATTCTCTCTTGTCTCTCCTCCTTGAGAAGGCAAGCAATTTCAATTTTACATGTGAGGTCATGCAAAACAGTTCCATATTAGCCATGTTGCAAAAGAAAATACACACAAAGTAAGACAATAAAAATAAAGTTTTTTTAAAAAAAGTATGGGGACGGCTAGGTGGTGCAGTGAGTAGAGCGTTGGTCCTGGAGTCAGAAGGACCCGAGTTTGGATCCGGCCTCAGACACAATGCACACACAAACAAAAAACCTAGCCGTGTGACCTTGGGCAAGTTACTTAACCCCGATTGCCCTCCAAAAAGAAAAAAAAAAGTATGCTTCAACCTGTACTCAGAGTTCTATCTTTCTGGAGATGATGTTTTTCATAATGGGTTCTTTGGAATTGTCTTGATCAGAGTAACCAAGTCTTTCATAGCTGATCATCATGACATCGCTGTTACTGTATTCAATGTTCTCCTGGTTCTGTTCACTTCACTTTGCATCAGTTCATACAAGTCTTCCCAGGTATTTCCTGAAACCACCTTGCTCATCATTTCTTATAGCACAACAATACTCCATCACATGACCCAACTGATAGGCGTCCCCTCAATCTCCAACTCTTTGCCACCACAAAAAGAGCTCCTTTAAACATTTTGGTGCAAATAGGGTCCTTTTCCCTTTTCTTTGAGCACTTTGGGAAACAGTTCCTGTAGTGGGATTGCTGGATCAAAGGGTATGTACAATTTTATAGTCTTTTGGGCTTAATTCCAAATTGTTCTTCAGAATGGTTGGACTAGTTCACAACTCTGCCGGTAGTACATTAAAGTCCATATTTTTCCACATTCTCCCCAGAATTTGTCATTTTTTTCTATTATTATTATTATTATTTTTAATTAAACAAATGCTTTATTAATTTCTGGTTTACATCATTCATTTCCACCAGATTTTGAGTTACAATTTTTTCCCCCATTTTTCCCCTACCCACCCTCCCAGAATAGCAATCCCACAAGATATCCCTTCCTCCAATCTGTTCTCTCCCATATCTTCTCCCATACCCCCTTCGACTTTTCCATTAGAGCAAGGTAAATCTCTGTGCCCCAATGCCTGCACATCTTATCTCCCAATTACATGCAAAAGAGTATTGATAATAGTATTTATATATATTTTAAACATTTAATTTTAAGACCTCGAATTTCAGATCCATTCCCTTCCTCCCTTGCCACCCATTCCCTCTGGGAAGATAAGTAATTCAGTATGTGTTGTACATGTCTAGCTATGTAAAACATTATCATAGTAGATATATTGTACAAGGCTGCTTACAATTCCCTCCCACCCATCCCACCCTCCACCTGGTCCATTCCCTATTTGATCCTGTCCCTCTTCTACAGTGGGTACTTCCAACCTCCTCTCCCCCCAAGAATGCCCTCCCATCCATCATCCCTCCTCTCATCCCCCTTCCCTCTATTCTGCTGCAGGTTGAGATATCCCATTTAGTATATATGTCATTCTCTCCCTGAACCAAATTCAATGAGAATGTGGTTTTGCCTTTTTGCCTTCCTATTCTTCCCCTTCCCTGCAGCCACTTCCCCTTGCTTCTTCTACATGAGATAGCTTACCCCACCCTGTCTCTCCCCATCTCCTCTTGCCATTTTCCTCTCTCACCTCATAATTTCACCCCTTAAGTATCATTCCTTCCCAACAAATTCAACCTATGCCCTCTCTCCATGTATAACTGTAAACATATATACACACATTCACATATGTATTCATATGACCATACAGCCTTCTTCCATTATTTTTTTTTATAAGCAATTGGGGTTAAGTAACTTGCTCAAGGTTACACAGCTAGTCATTATTTGTGTGTGGGTGCTCATTTTCTGAGGCCGGATTTGATCTCGGGTCATCCCAACTCCGAGGCCGGCGCTCTTACTCACTGCGCCACCTAGCTGCCCCTTTAGGGCAATTGGGGTTAAGTAACTTGCCCAAGGTCACATGGCTAGGTTTTTTTGTTTGTGTGGGTTAAGTGTCGGAGGCCGGCTCCAAACTCAGGTCCTTCTGACTCCAGGGCCGGTGCTCTATTCACTGCTCCACCTAGCCGTCCCTCTTCTTCCATTATTTTCATACTGAGAGAGGTTTCATCAGTCACAGTTATTGTTTTTCCATGTAGGAATATAAATAGGTCAACTTTGATAAGTTCCTTTTGATTTCTTCTCCCTGATTACCTTCTCAGGCATCTCTTGCTTCTTTTTTTTTTTTTTTTTTTAAAGCAATTGGGGTTAAGTAACTTGCTCAAGGTTACACGGCTAGTCATTTGATTTATGCGTGGGTGCTCATTTTCTGAGGCCGGATCTGATCTCGGGTCATCCAAACTCCGAGGCCGGTGCTCTTACTCACTGCTCCACCTAGCCGCCCCTTTAGGGCAATTGGGGTTAAGTAACTTGCCCAAGGTTACACGGCTAGGTTTTTTTGTTTTTGTGCGGATTAAGTGTCTGAGCCCAGCTCCGAACTCAGGTCCTTCTGATTCCAGGGCCGGCGCTCTATTCACTGCGCCACCTAGCCGCCCCGCATCTCTTGCTTCTTGTATCTGAATGTCAAATTTTCTATTCAACTCTGTTTTTTCCTCAAGAATGTTTGAAAGTCCTCTATTCCCCTGAATGCCCATATTTTCCCCTGTTTTTCTATTATTATTAACCAATCTTATAGGTATAGGTGGTATTTCAGATGTTTTCATTTGCATTTCTCTAATCAATAGTGATTTAGAGCATTTTCATATGACTATTGATTGCTTTGATTTCTTCTTCTGAAAACTGCCTGTTCCTATCCTTTGACCATTTTTCAACTGAGACACGGCTCTTATTTTTATAAATTTGGCTCAGTTCCCCTTATATTTAAGAAGTAAGCTGCTTCCAACACTAGGTCTATCCAAAGTTGAGATTAGAACCCAGGTCTTATCATACTATGCTATCCCTTGAGTTACTAGTTCTCTCTTTTTAAAAATACTTTGTACATATTTTGAATTTACTCATTTGAGTCCATGTCTATCCCTCTCCCCCCAAAAATGCAAGTTCCCTAAAGGGCAAGGAATATTTCATTTTCAGGGTGGCTAGGTGGTGCAGTGGATAGAGTACCAGCCATGGAGTCAGGAGGACCTGAGTTCAAATCCAGCCTCAGACACTTAACACACACACACACACCTAGCCATGTGACCTTGGGCAAGTCACTTAATCCCAATTGCCCTACCTTCCCCCTCCAAAAAGCAAAAAAAAAAAAAATTCATTTTGGTCTTTGTTTTTCGAATGCCTAGCACAGCTCTTGGTACACACGAGTTTCTTAATAAATACTTATTGAATTAAATGGAATAGGAACTCAGATCCCTGGAGACACTCCTTGAATTCTTTTCTCAAATTTTGAGAATGGCTTCCTGCCTCCCCCATGGTAAGGCAATTCAAACAGCCCTAAATGCCAAGTTCACACTGATTCAGACCTCAGTGAATCAGCCCAAAGCTCTTATCTCACCTAGCAGCACCAGGGGAATCTTCCTACATTACTAAATCTCTAGGCACAAGCCCAGGCCCTGAAAACTTGTCACCATCCAGGCTCTGTGGGAATGAGAGCTCAGTTACCTCTGCTGCTCCTCTCTCTTGATCCCACAGGGCTCCCCTGGCTGGCCAGCCCCTTCCTATAGGGGTGAAATCTTAAAGCTATTGTAGTGATTGACTACATACCTAACAGAGACAGCAGTGTATAGGAGAGAGACAGGGCTCTGAAGCCTATTGTGGACCATAGACACAATTTACCTAGATTTTGCCAAAGCATTTGATAAAAGCAAGCATTTGCTCTGCTATCCTTGTGGAAAAAATGACAAGGTATGGACTAGAAGTAGCGTTTATTGGATTCTGAACTGGCTGAATCGGTTTATCCTTCGATTTCTAAGAGGACCAATGAATGGGCCATACCCAAAGAGTAGCCCTTATTTATTTATTTATTTACTGGTTTTAAACTTAAATACAAAAAGATGTAAACAGAAAGAATGTTTCCATGTACACAGCTCAACATAGAAGAGGATTCAGTATAAAACCATAAATTTCCATCTCACACTGTTTACTTTTTAAAATTATATAATAAATACTACTCATCATTTTCAAAAGCGACCCTGCTTTTCTGTGCTGCTTTATAAGGTTTCTTTTGTTCTCTGCTGTGCACTTTTTATTTTTTTCCCTCCCTCCCCACCCTGCCCTAGAGAAGGCTACCATTAGAAACAAATATGTGTATATATGTAAAACAATATTATACATACTTCTATTTATCAGTTCTTTCTCTGAAGGTGGACCAAAGAGTAGTCTTCAGCAACAACTTTGAAGGAACCTTCTGTAGAATTCAGTGGCCCTCTACTGCTTAACACTTTTTTTTTGGAGGGGGGAAGGCAGGGCATTTGGGGTTAAGTGACTTGGCCAAGGTCACACAACTAGTAAGTGTGTCAAGTGTCTGAGGTCAGATTTGAACTCAGGTCTTCCTGACTCCAGGGCTAGTACTCTTCACTGTGCCACCTGGCTGCCTCTTGCTTAACACTTTTATCAATGTATAGAATGGATAAAAGTATAGAATGAATGAAAAACCATTCATTAAGCACTTATTTTTTTTCAAAGCAAATGCTATATTAATTTCTGGTTTACATCATTCATTTCCACCAGATTTTGAGTTACAAATTTTCTCCTCATTTTTCCCCTACCCACTGGGGAAAAATAGCAGTCCCACAGGATATCCTCTTTTCCAATCTACTCTCTCCCATATCTCCTTCCATACCCCCTTCGACTTTCCAGTAGGGCATGGTGGATCTCTATGGCCCAGTGCCTGCATATCTTATTCCCCAGTTACATGTAAAATGATATTAATAACAGTATATATATATATATATATATATTTTTTTTTTTTTTTAAACATTTGATTTTAAAACTTTGAATTCCAGATTCATTCCCTTCCTCGCTTGTCACCCACCCTTACTGGGAAGATAAGCAATTCAGTATAGGTTATACACGTGTAGCTATGCAAAACATTACCATAGTAGATATATTGTAAAAGACTGACTATATTGCCCTCCTTCCTATCCCACCTCCCACTTGTTCTGTTCTCTACTTTGATCCTGTCCCTTTTCAAAAGTGGGTGCTTCCAACTTCCCTCCACCGAAGCCTATCCTCCCTTCCATCATCCCCCCTCTCATCCCCTTCCCCCCTACTCTCCTATAGGGTGAGATACCCTATTTAGTGTGTATGACATTCCCTCCCTAAGCCAAATTCAATGAGAATAAAGTTGACCCATTCCATTTTGCCTCCCTGTTCTTCCCCTCCATTGTAACCATTTTCCCTTGCCTCTTCTATATGAAATAGTTTACCCCATTCTGTCTCTCCCCATATCCTCTCATTATATTCCTCTCTCACCTCTTAATTTCACCTTTAAAGTATCATCCCTTCCTATTAAATTGGTCCTGTGCCCTCTATCTATATATACCTGTAAACATATATACACAAATTCACATTCATATGCCCATATACCCTCCTATACAGACATATGTGTGTATGTATATATTTCTATTCCCTTCAACTATTCTCATACTGAGAAAAGTTTCATCAGTTACAATTATCATTTTTCCACATAGGAATATAAATAGTTCAACTTTGATAAGTTCCTTATGATTTCTTTTCCCTGTTTACCTTCTCATACTTCTCTTGCTTCTTGTATCTGAATGTCAAATTTTCTATTCAACTCTGTTTTTTTCATCAAAAATACTTGAAAGTCCTCCATTCCACTGAATGATCATATTTTCCCCTGAAACATGATGCTCAGTTTTGCTGGGTAGGTGATTCTTGGTTTTAATCCCAGCTCCTTTTGCCCTCTGGAATATCATATTCCAAGCCCTTCAATCCCTCAATGTAGAAACTGCCAGATCCTGTGTTATCCTGATTGTATTTCCACAATATTCAAATTGTTTTTTCCTGGCTGCTTGATTTTTTCCTTGATCTGGGAATTCTGGAACCTGGCTATAATATTCCTTGTAGTTTTCTTTTCAGGATCTTTTTCAAGAGGTGATAAGTGGATTCTTTCAACCTCTATTTCCCCCTCTGGTTCTAAAACATCAGGGCAATTTTCCTTGAGAATTTCTTGAAGGATGATTTCTAGGTTCTTTCTTTGACCATGGCTTTCAGGTGGTCCAATAATTTTTAAATTATCTCTCCTGGATCTATTTTCCAGGTCAGTGGTTTTTCCCATGAGACATTTCACTTTGCCTTCTATGTTTTCATTTGTTTGGATCTGGTTAACAGCATCTTGATTTCTCATAAAGTCACTAGCTTCCATTTGGTCCAGTCTAATTTTGAAGGGATGATTCTCTTCAGTGAGCATTTGAAATTCTTTTTCCATCTGGCAAATTAGGCTTTTTAAGGTATTCTTCTCCTCATTGCCTTTTTGAGCCTTTTTTGCCATTTCAGTTAGTCTATTTTTTTAAAAAGCAATTGGGGTTAAGTAACTTGCTCAAGGTTACACAGCCAGTTATTTTTGTGTGGGTGTTAAGTCTGAGGCTAGAATAGATCCCGGGTTCTCCCAACTCCCGGTCAGAGCTCTTACTCACTGCACCACCTAGCTGCCCCTGAATTAGTCTGTTTTTTAAGGTGTTATTTTCTTTAGTCAGGTTGTTAACTCTCATTTCATAATTTTCTTGCATCTTTCTCATTTCTCTTCCCAATTTTTCCTCCACTTCTCTTATTTGCTTTTCGAAATCCTTCTTAAGGTCCTCTATGGCCTGTAACCAACTTGTATTTTTCTTGGAAGCTTTTGGTGTAGGAATTCTGACTTCACTGTCTTCCTCCTGTTCCATGCTTTGATCCTTTTTGTCCCCCAAAATAGGAGTCTAATGTTGGAATCCTCTGTTTGCTTTGCTTCCCTCATTTACTCATGTTGCCACTCCATTACTGACTTTGGGGCTTTTTGCCATAGTAGGACTCTGCCACCAGACATGGGAGCTTCGTACCAAACACTGGGGTTTTCTCAACTGCTGAAGGTATTAATTGGGTGCCCTCTCTGAAGCCTCCACACGCTCTGGCAAGCTGGTCACACACCCCAGCACCTCCACCCTAGACAGCAATCCAGATCCAAGCAGGTTAAAGCAAAAGCTATTACCCCTCAGACTGGTCCCTTGGTCCCCCTATAATCTACAGGCCAGAAGGTAAAGCAGCCACATGTGACTGTGGCTACAGGGCCGCTTCTTGCCTGTGGGGAAAAATCCAACACACCCAACTACTGGATTCCAAAGTCCACACTTCACTGACCTCTCTCTTTGTCCTTAGCATCTATGTGTTGATAATTCTGGAAACCACCACAGCTGCTAGTGCTCTACTAGCCCTCCCTAGGGCTAAAACCTTTGGCTCTCATGGGGCTGGGCTCGGCTCCCAGAGAGCTGTGCTGGCCACTTGCTGCTGGCCTGCTGGGCTGTCCACAGCAGGAAGTTAGCTTCTCTGTGTCATTTTGTGTGTTCTATAGCTCCAAAGTTTCTTCAGAGTCACCCTTTACATGAATTGGCAGAGGTGGTAGCTGGAGCCCTGTGGAAGTCCTGTTTCTATTCCACCATCTTGACTCCATCCCATTAAACACTTATGATACACAACTTTATCCAAGTTATAAACAACACAAAGCTAGGAATTTGGGACTGATCTAATGGAATTAAATTTAATAGGTATAATTTTTTTAAAAAATCAATTTCACAAATGCAGTGTGGGAGAGGCATAGCTAGATAAAAGTTCCTCTAAAATAGGGGTTCTCAATCTTCTTGCATAGTGGTAGTCTAGTGAAGCCTCTGGACCCCCTTCTTAGAAAAAGTGTTTTTAAGGGGCACCTAGGTGGCATAATAGAGCACTGACCCTGGAGTTAGTAGGACCTGAGTACAAATTCTGCCTCAGTCACTTACTAGCTGTGTGACCCTGGGCAAGTCACTTGTTTGCCTCAGTTTTCTCATCTACAAAATGAGCTAGAGAAGGAAATGACAACCTATTCCAGTATATTTGCCAAGAAAACCCCAAATGGGGTCACAGAGTTGGACACAACTGAAAAATAACCAAAATTCTGTGTGGCCTCAGACATCAGAGCTGGGAGCAACAGTGGGAAATCACAAAAGAGGCAAAGTCAAATCTAGGCTTGATAGAAGCAAGGAAAAAACTTCAGTAAGAATTAGAGCCATCCCTTGGTGTGGCTAGGTGGCGCAGTGAGTAGAGCACTGGCCCTGGAGTCAGAAGGACCTGAGTTTGGATCCGGCCTCTGACACCTAACACACACAAACAAAAACCTAGCTGTGTGACCTTGGGCAAGTTACTTAACCCCAATTGCCCTAAAAAAAAAAAAAAAGAATTAGAGCCATCCCAATACTTTTTTGTGGTAGCAGATTAGGAAAGGACCAAATATGGTATATGTACATATACACACACAACATATATATGAATATACTATATGACTATGAATGTATGTGTGAATTTATATGCATACACATGTTCACTTATTCATACACTTATTCATTTAGTACATGAATGCCATATAGCCACATACCCTAAGAAACAATGTTCTTTCACTTTATTTTTATTGGTTTTTTTTTTTTTGAAACATGGCTAATGTGAAAATGTTTTGCATGTCTTTGTATGTGTAATGGGCATCATATTCCTTGCCTTCTCAATGGGTTCCAGAGGAGTGGAGGGAGAGAAGGAGAGAATTTGGATTTGAAAATAAAAATTAGACAAAAATGTAAGTGTGAAGAATTCAGAGGAAAGTGAGATTTATATGAACTGAAGCAGAGTGAAATAGCAAAACCAAGAAAATAAAAAAAAAAAACTATAACAATGTAAATGAAAAGAACCACAAAAAAAGAAACCGAACAATTCTATAATTGTGTTGGTGAACTTCAGGCCCTGAGAATATCGCCTATCCTATCAGATGTGGTCAGTGTGTTGCTTTTGCTGATTTTTTTTCCTTCTTCTTTCCTTTTTCATCTTTGTTCAAAGGAAAGGCCCCACCCTGGGTAGGAGAGGTGAGGAAGTATCTGCTCCAGTATAGTGGATAGAGAGCTGTCCTTATTTCTGACACATATTTGGCTGTGTGATCCTGGGCCAGGCCATCGACTTTTCAGTGCTTCACTCTCTAACACTTGCAGGGAAGATGTTATTCTGCATTGGCAGAGGGAGTGCCCTCTCTTGGGAGCTCCCTGTACTAATTAAATCATAACTCCAATCCCCTTCTATAAAAACAAAAGGTATCAATTTAAAACAACAACAATTAGGGCTATCCCAAAGGGAGATGGGTTGCCTCTGGAGGTATGGAGTTCTCCTCACTGTAGATCTTTGAGGAGAGGCTGGAGGGCCATTTGTCTGCTCTGCCATAGAGGGTATTCTTGCTCAGGTGTGGATTAGAAGACTCTAAGTTTCCTTTCCCCCAGAGATCCTGTGATTCTGGGAGCTCTCAGGCCAGGCCTGCCTTATGGTATGGGATGGACCCACCTGGTGGCTCACCTGGGGAATGACAGGACATGTCCGCCCACCTCCCAGCTTCCCTCAGTGGATTGATTGTTCCTTCTCTCTTTCCTCTCTCAAAGGAAATCAGCATATACTAGGGGATTTAAGAGCCCTTAAGGGTGGGTCATTCTGATTTCTTCTCCACCCATATCCTAGACCCCAAATTTATAAGGTTCCAAGTCACTGGACATATAATTTCCGAGAAACCAGGAAACAGCTGCTCCCTTCATCTTTGCCCTTAAAAGGTTAAAAAAAAAGTTTGTTTACATGATTTCCCATGTAGGGGCTGAGGGAGGGGAGGGAGTGCTGAGGGGCTATGAGGGCATGCTAAAATGGGGGGAACATGTCTGTCCTGTTCCCAGTTAAAGCGCCATCAGAGAAGCCTCATTCTTATCATCTTCTCCGTCATCCAAGACTGAACCTCTCTGCCAGTCTCCCCACCATCTGACTCCCCTCCCCTCCACATTTACACAGTGGAATGGCTTGGAGCCCACTTACTAAGCTAGAGTCCTGGAAACGGGAGGGCCCGCTCTCCAGCCCAGTCCTTCATGGCCCTGTTAACCTTCCGGGACTGTGTGGGAAGGGACTTTCCAGCTCTGAAAAGGCAGAAAGTGAAGGGGGAGAGGACTGAGTCATGGAATCCAAGGTGGGTGGGGCAGGGACCTGTCTCTAAGTTCTCTGTAACTGCCTGGACCCAACCCTCCAGATACCAAGATGCCAATCTCCCAAGGCAAATATTAAAGGGGGAGGCGGTGACAGTCATAGAAGGTAAACCCTCATGTTCGTTTACTCAGGGCTAATAATTGGCTTTCTTTCCACACCCTCTGGGCTAGAACAACTTTGGGCTCTCTAGCCCTGTCTCCTACCTTGTCCCCAGGGGTCCCTGTATCTAGGAAGGGGAGTCCTGTCTGCCTGAAGGAATTTTTGCCTCTTGGTGTCTTTCCCCACCTCAAATTAGCTCTAACCTGTAAGCCACTAGTTTTGCCTCCCATCTCCCTACTCCTCCCCCAATCTTCCTTCTTTCAGGCCCAAACACCTCAGGCTACTAACAGTAGTAGCCTTGGGGAAGGACTGGGCACTCAGTACAGGAATCGGGATGGGTAATGATGAGAGGTCTACGGATGGGGGATGGGCTAGTAGGGACGTGAAGGTGGCACCAAGCTCCCGTCCTCTCTAGGGTGCTCAGCCCTCTAAGGTCACACAGGTATAACTGAAGAATCAAGATTATTCAGGAAGAGAAGATGGCTGCCACTGTCTTCTGTGGAGTCACAGACATCCGAGTGTGAAAACACACATGCTCACTTACTGACGCAACATCTGTCTCCTCAGAGGCATCCAGGGTAGCCAGTGGGTGCCAGAAGGCCTGCTTTCAGGCAGAACTCTTCCTCCTGTTAGGCTGTAGGACTTGGGTTAGGTCATTTAAACTCTCTAAGTCATAGTTTTCTCATCCATAAAAATGGCTATATTGACTTAGTCTACCTTGAGTAAAATAAAATGGGTGAAAGTATTTTGTAAATTGTGAAACACTATGCAAAGAGGCCATTATGGGGCACTTCCTGACAAGATGACCATCTGAATGAGAGGCAAGCTGCCCAACTCCCACATAACTCTAGCAAAACCGTAAAGTTTGAATCAGACCTACTAATTATCAAGACATCCAATGAGAAGCTAGAGTAATATTTTTCGCCTCAAACTGCACAAAATGTTAACCAGAAATCCAAAAGCAATAGGAAAGGGGACCCAAAATGAAGAGGTAAGGGAAACAGAAAATGTTGAGGTATAGGGTACCATAAGATGTTGAGGTCTATGGTTCAGGGGTGCACGAGACCCCAAAACACCAACACACCAGGTCCTGCTAAATGAATTTGACTCAAGTCTTCTCTCAGCCAAAAAAAAGCAAAATTTATTAAAAGTTCTCTGTATCAGATGATTCTGGCCTGCTTGTCCAATGGGGTATTCTGGGGTCTCAAGCACCCCTAAACCTCTAACCTCAACATTTTATGTTTTCCTTACCTCTTCAAAAGCAGTAGGAGAGGGGACCCCTCAAACAAAGAAATTACATTGTGACTAGAAAGAGTATAGCCTGCAAAATTCTTTGTCCAAAGGCATCAAGCAGTGATGACTGACTCTGATAGACTGGGCTCCTCTCAGCAATGCAAGGTTACAAGACAGCTCCAAAGGACTCATGATAGAAAGGGCTGTCCACATCTAGAGAAAGAATTACAGAGTCTGAACGTAGATTGAAGCAAACTACTTGCTCTCTCTCTTTCTTGTTTTATTTTGTTCCTTCTTTCTCATTGTTCATTTTATTGGTTAGAATTCTTCTTTACAAATTGACTAATGTTTAATGTGAAGGTATTTGTAGAACCTAAATTGGATTGCATGCCACCATGGGGGGGCGGGTGGGGGAAGGAGAGAGAGGGAAAACATTTGTAACTCAAAAGCTTGTGGAACTGAATGTTATAAACTAAAGTATATTAATTAATTAATTTTTAAAAAACACACAAAAAAGAAGTAAGGGCTCTCTGAGAAAGCCCCAGGGTAGGGGACCTTAGAAATCCCAGGGAGTGGCAAGACTAGTTTTGTGTCCCAGAGCTCAGACTGGTATAACCTGAGCCCTTAGACTCTGAGGATCTAAGATTCTATCTTGAAATGCCCAAAAGGACCCTGAAGATCCAATGCTCTGAACCTCGAAGATCTAGAGAGAGAATTTAACCCCAAGAACAAAAGGTCAGCTCAGGCATGTAAGGAACACAGGGTAAGATAAAGTTGGACCAACCAACCTACCGAAAAGTATAGCAAGAGGCAGTCTCACCCCGGAACAAAACCCCAATCCCAGATGAGTAAATCAGAGAAAACAATGACCAATATCATAGATTACTTTTTTCAATATCATAGATTATTGCATATCTAACTCCACAACAACTATAGAGATTAAATGGAAAAAAATGGATTTTCCATAAACACTAAATGAATACCTAGAAAATGACAGAGCCAGGTCTTTTGGAACCAAGTTCAGTGCTCTTGTCATTATATTATACCATCTTTAGCACTTTTAAATAATTTGTAAATAAATACACATTGTCGAATAATCTTTCTCTCAATCTCCTGACTAGAGGCACAACTAAGCAAAGCCATCCTTAAAAGGATGGAACTAGAAGGACAACAAACAGACAAAAGATAGAAAATATCTGCAAAAAATTTAAAAACAAGTTCTTTTTACCATCAAGCACAGTGAAGCCACGATATGGAGACTGATATAAGTGTCCCAAATGTACCTATAGTGGAAATGGCACTGAATAAAACAAAGATGAGAAAAGCCAGTAGACTTAGAGCCAGTGTATACAGGGGAGGTATGCAGAAGAAACAACACAATTCAGAGGGTATTATGGGAAAGATTTTCAAGGTACCAAAGGTGTAGGAAAAAAACTTAGACTTTATTGTTAACCAAAAAAAATTATCAATGGGACACATATGTTTAGGGCAGCTAGGCAGCATAGTCAATAGAGTTCCCAGTCTAGAGTTAGGAAGACTTATCTTCGTGAGTTCAAATCTGGCCTCAGACACTGAGTAGCTGTTCGACCCTAGGCAAGTCTCTTAATCCTATTTACCTCAGTTTCCTCATCTGTAAAATGAGCTGGAGAAAGAAAGGGCAAACTGCTCCAGTATCTTTGCCAAGAAAATCCCCTGTGGGTCACAAAGAGTCAAACAGGACTGAAACAACTGAATAACAATAGTAGAAATAATTGATGTAAAATTCTGCCAAAACTTGGGACACATTCTCCCACAAGCTGGGGAAAATGGACTCAAGCTTATAAAGCAAACATGACAAAGGGATGACTCGTGGCTTCTGGAGGGAAGTTCTCTTGTCTTCGTGTCAAGTTTTCATGACATTCCCCTGAGATGTGTATTGTTATTCTCTAGGACCCTTCCCGAGTCCTGAAGCTGTATTTTTCCCCTCATGTCTAGTTTTTCATCTCTCAGCTCCCAGCCGGTTATAGTCTCTGCAATGTTTGTGATGTGCACAGGACACAATCCCTTCCCCATTCCTTTCCTCATCCCCCACCCCCTACCCAAGTTGTCTGTTTTCTCAATGTGCTTCTGAAGCTTGATTCCCAAAGTAGTTGCTGGAATGTTTCTACTGGAATCTCCTTTTCTTATATGCCTAGTTGTTGTTCAGTCATGTCTTACTCTTCATGATACCATTTGGGGTTTTCTTGGCAAGGACACTAAAGCGATTTGCCATTTTCTTCTCCAGATCATTTGACAAATGAGGAAACTGAGGCAAACAGGGTTAAGTGGCTTGAATAGTAAGTGTCTGCATCTGGATTTGAACTCAGGTCTTCCTGACTCCAGACCTGGCCCTCTATACACTGTACCACCTAGCTGCCCCATACTCCTAGGCCCCCCAGGCCACGTCTAAGTTTTTCAACCAATCCTAGCACATTTCATCATCTGATTTTATCCAGTGGTTAAAGAACATCCAAACTTGATTAAACCAATTTTATGTTTGATTCTGTTACTCAGTCAAAAAGTCATTCTCATCTGGTGAGGCCTCACAGCATCTTGTTAGTTACACTAATTGCAGTTGGGGTATGGGATACACCCCAGTTACATGTAATTGAATGAGCCTATAGAGTTTATCTACTAGTATAATTTTTTTTTCTTTTTGGAGGGGAGTAGGCAGGGCAATTGGGGTTAAATGACTTGCCCAAGGTCACATAGCTAGTTTTGTGTTAAGTGTCTGAGGCCAGATTTGAACTCAGGTCCTCCTGACTCTAGGGCTGGTGCTCTATTCATTGTGCCACTTAGCCACCCCTAGTATAATTATCTTTAACAGATACTACAGATGGAGAGTGTTTTGGGTACAGAAATGAACAGGAAAATAAGAACATGTTGTCCTGCCTTTAGGAAGTTTTAAAGTTTTTCAAATGATCCCAATCCCCTCCCTGAAACTGAGGCCCATTTTTTAAAATTACCAGATCCTCCAAATAATGTTGTATGGCTATGATTCATGGTGACCAATAATCTCTGAAGAATTATTGAGGATCACCCAAAAGGCAATAGAGAGGTGAATGGTGGGTATGAGTAGGCTACCACCCTTTATAAACAAAGAATTATGGAAAAGAAATGATGTAAAAAGTGACATCAATGGGGTGGAACCAAGATGGCGGAGTAGAAACAGCACTTCCAAGGTGCTCTGCCCCACACTACCTCCAAACAATGTGAAAGGGGACTCTGAACAACTTCTGGAGCCCCAGCATCCACAGAACTATAAATAGAAACTAACCTCCCGCTGAGGAGAACCCAGCAGCTCTGTAGGGAGCAGAGAGCACAGTGCTCTGAGAGCAGGCAGCACAGCGCGCTGGGAACAGACAGCGCCGGAAGAGCCGAGCCCAGGTCCAAGGTTTTAGCCCCAGGGCGGCCGGGCCTTCAGCCAGCTGGTGCAACCCCAAAACACCAGCAGCTGTGGCGATTCCAGAAATATCAACGCAGACATGCCTAGGACAAAGTAAGAGGTTAGTGCCCTATGGACTTTGGGACCAGTATTTGGGGAACATGTAGCTTCCTCCCCTGGGGGCGAAAAGCTGCTGAAGAAACACAGCACAGAAGCCATTTTGCAGCATCAGTAGCAGCTCTAGCTCCTGGTCTGTGAACTGTAGGGAGATCCAGCAATCAGTCTGGGGGTTAATCGTTCTTGCTTTAAACTGCCTGGATCTGGATTGTGGTCTGGGGGGGGATGTTTGGGGTGGGTATCCAATTTGCCAGAGTGGGTAGAGGCTTTACAGAGGCCATCCAACCTCCGGGAGTTGTGAAGACCCCACATTTGGGCGGAAGCTCTCCTGTCTGGTGGCAGAGTCCTACTGTGGCAACAAGCCCAAAAAATCAAGTGATTAAGAGGCAACATGCCTAGGCAAAAGAAACAAATGTAATGGAAATGCAAATTTAAAGATCTTCCCTGCCCCTAGCTTAAGTGCACCTGGAGCCTGTGGTGGGAGGCTTGTTTTTCAGGAAAGCCCATACCTTGATACTTTGATTGGGCAGTGGGTCCAGAAGGTTGTTACATTCTCTGAGCCAGGAGAAGGCTATATAAACTCTGATGAGGGGCTTTGCTTTGGGGCTCACTTTGAGAAGTGTTGTGTGATTTGACCAGATGAGACTCTGGGAAGCCGTTGTTGAGAGCCCCCCGGCTTTGAAAACCCCAGATGTTGATGCTTCCCTCTCTGGTAACTGTGATTTGGTATTGATGTAATGGTTGGACAGTTTGGAAGCCTGTCTGTTTGATCTGTAAGTTCTGTAACTCTGAAGTTTGGGGTGCTGACCTTTTTCCCCTGAACTAGGTAATGTGTTTGTTTGATTAAAGTAAGCTTGTTAACCCATTTTGAGTTGCTTTCCTTTTGAAAAGCAGATCTAAGAACCTGTGTTGGCAGTCACCCTGGGGATGTTGGGGTGCTTGCTGCTACAACAAAATAAACAGAAAAATTCAACATTGGACTCCTATTTTAGGGGCAAAGAGGATCAAAGCATGGAGGAGGACTGTGAGGTCAGAACTCCTGCACCAAAAGCCCCAAATGAAAATACAAGCTGGCTACAGGCCATAGAGGACCTTAAGAAGCAGATAAGAGAAGTGGGGAAAAATTGGGAAGAGAAATGAGAAAGATGCAAGAAAAGTATGAAATGACAGTCAACAGCCTGACTGAGGAAAATAACACCTTAAAAATAGACTAACTCAAATGGCAAAAGCGGCTCAGAAAGGCAATGAGGAGAAGAATGCCTTAAAAAGTCAAATTTGCCAGATGGAAAAAGAATCTCAAAAGCTCAATGAGGAGATTCATTCCCTCAGAGTTAAACTGGAGCAAATGGAAGCTAGTGCCTTTATGAGAAATCAAGATGCTGTTAAACAGATCCAAACAAATGAAAGAATAGAAGGCAATGTGAAATATCTCATGGGAAAAACCACTGACCAGGAAAATAGATCCAGGAGAGATAATTTAAAAATTATTGGACTACCTGAAAGTCATGATCAAAGAAAGAACCTAGAAATCATCCTTAAAGAAATTCTCAAGGAAAATTGCCCTGATGTGTTAGACCCAGAGGGGGAAATAGAGGTTGAAAGAATTCACCAATCACTTCCTGAAAAAGATCCCAAAAAGAAAACTCCTAGGAATATTATAGCCAGGTTCCAGAATTCCCAGATCAAGGAGAAAATACTACAAGCAGCCAGGAATAAACAATTTCAATACTGTGGAAACACAATCAGAATAGCCCAGGACCTGGCAGCTTCTACACTGAGGGATTGAAGGGCATGGAATATGATATTCCAGAGGGCAAAAGAGCTGGGATTGAAGCCAAGGGTCACCTACCCAGCAAAACTATCTTGTTTCAGGGGAAAATATGGTCATTCAGTGGAATAGAGGACTTTCAAGCATTCTTGATGAAAAAACCAGAGTTGAATAGAAAATTTGACATTCAGACACAAGAAGCAAGAGATGCTTGAGCAGGTAATCAAGGAAAAGAAATCAAAAGGAACTTATCAAAGTTGAACTATTTACATTCCTACATGGAAAAACAATAACTGTGTCTGATGAAACCTTTCTCATTATGAAAATAACTGAAGAAGGGTATATGGGCATATGTTTACAGGTATACATGGATAGAGGGCACAGGTTGAATTTGGTGGGAAGGGATGATTCTTAAAGGGTGAAGTCAAGAGGTGAGAGAGGAAAGTGGCAAGAGGAGATGGGGAGAGACAGGGTAGGGCAAACTATCTCATGTAGAAGAGGCAAGGGGAAGTAGTTGCAGGGGAGGGGAAGAACAGGAAGGCAAAAAGGCAAAACCATATTCTCATTGAAGTTGGCTCAAGGAGAGAATCACATACATACTAAATGGGATATCTCACCCTGTAGTTGAGTAGGGGAAAGGGGGATGAGAGGAGGGAGGATGGAGGGGAGGGGAGGTTGGAAGTACCCACTATCAAAGAGGGACAGGATCAAAGTAGGGAATGGACCAGGTGGGAGGTGAGATGGGTGGGAGGGAAATATAAGCAGTCTTTTACAATATATCTACTATGGTGATGTTTTGCATAGCTATACATATACAACACATACTGAATTGCTTATCTTCTCAGAGGGAGTGGGTGACAAGCGTGGAAGGGAATGGATCTGAAAATCGAAGTTTTAAAATTAAATGTTTCATAAGATGTTCAGGCATTGGGGCTCAGAGATTCACCTTGCCCTAACGGCAAAGTCGAAGGGGGTATGGGAGAAGATATGAGAGAGAGCAGATTGGATGAGGGGATATCTAGTGGGACTGCTATTCTGGGGTGGTGGGTAGGGAAAAATGGGGGGAAAATCGTAACTCAAAATTTTGTGGAAATGAATTATGTAAACCAGAAGTTAATAAAGCATTTGTTTAATAAGAAAAAAAAGTGACATCAAGGAAATATATAAGTATAAAGCAATATGGGTTGGGCATATGGCAAGACCAAGGAATAAGGAATGAATAACCTATAGGCTTCATTGGTATGATTGAAATGGCAAAAGAAATTGAGAAAAGTCCCCAGCACAATGGGTCTACTCTTTATGGGAAAGACAGAGGACAAGAGTCCCATAGGACAGGCAAGCAATTTTTGCCACAGATTTTGAGTAACCCTATTCTCCACAAGACAAACTTATTTATCTCTTGCTACATCAAATTTCCTGTTGTAATGGTCCTGGTCTGGCTTAAGCTAGTCTGGTAGTTCAGGTTTAAAACTGGAACAAAATGAAACATCAATAGGTCATTCAATAGTTAACAAAAGGAGGTTTACTTAGTCATCAAATGTAAAGGATACTCAACTACAATATAGTACTTCACTGCAGAGGACATGAACTGACACCCGAAAATAACATATACTACAAAGCTGAAAATCCCAAAACTGGATATTAAGGAACAGTGAGGAATTTGATTCATTCATTAAAAAACAAACAAACAAACAACCCAGGTATGGTAATGAGATACTTTTGCTCTATAAGAATTGATGAGCAGGCAGGTTTCAGAAAACCTTGGGAAGAATTACATGAACTGATGCAAAATGAAGTGAGCAAAACCAGGAGAACAGTGTGCACATTAACAGCAACATTTTGTGATGATCAACTATGAATGACTTAGCTCTTCTCAGCAATACAATGATCAAAGACAATTCCAAACGACTCATGATAGAAAATGCTACCCACATCCAGAGAAAAAACTAACTGATAAAGTCTGAATGCATATCAAAGCATACTATTTTCATTTTCTTTAACTTTTTTGTGTTTTTTTTTTCCTTTTGGTCTTTTTTTTTCTCTTACAACCCAACTAATATGGAAATATGTTTTACATCATGCATATAATAACCTATTTAAAATTTTATCATTTTTAGGTAGGGGAGAGGAGAAAGAAGGAAGGAAAAATTTGGAACTCAAAAAAATTTTTTAAAAGAATGTTAAAAATTCTCTTTACATGTAATTGAGAAAATAAAGTACTATTAAAAACACTCAGATGAGCATGGTATTCAACTTACATGCTGAGCAAACAGCAAAAGGTCAAATTTCAAATAATAAGGAAAGACTGAGAAATGAAATGTTTATTTTCCCCCAGGGTGGCTGCCAACACAGGTTCTTAGATCTGCTTTTGTAAAGGAAAGCAACTCAAAATGGGTTAACAAGCTTTAATCAATCAAACATATATCATTTACCTAGTTCAGGGGAAAAAGGTCAGCACCCCAAACTTCAGAGTATACAGACAGAATTTACGAGACAGAGAAACAAACATATCAAGCAGACAGGCTTCCAAACTGCCCAACCATTACATCAATATCAAATCACAGTTACCAGTGAGGGAAGCATCAACATCTGGATTTTCAAAGCTGGAGGGCTCTCAACGGCTGCCCAGAGTCTCATCTGGTCAAATCACACAACACTTCTCAAAGTGAGCCCCAAAGCAAAGCCTCACATCAGGGTTTATATAGCCTTCTCCTAGCTCAGAGAATGTAACCACCCTCTTGACCCACTGCCCAATCACACAGCATCAAGGTGTGGTCATTCCTGAAAACCAAGCCTCCTGCCACAGGCTCCATGTGACCATATTCAGCCTATTAGGGGACAGAGTATATTTTCAAATCAAGGAAGGTTCTCAGAGTCTCTTAAGCCTATCAAAGGGCCTAGGGGCAGGGAAGATCTTTAAATTTGCATTTCCATTAAAACAGGCTAAAGAATCTAATACATAAAAGGTATAAGGAGAAAAATAAGGGACTTCTGGATAAGATGGTTGCTTGTATAGGAGGGTAATGGTAATGAAATTTAAAGATCCCTTTGCATTGCTAAGCTGAGAGGTACTTAGTACCTAGTTCAAATTAAACCTCAGTTAAAGAAACAGAAGGTATGACGTAACAGGAAGGGGCTGAAAAAGGAGGAGCAATACTATATATAACGATAGCTTCCTTGAGGCAGAAGCAGCTGCTTCCAAGAAGGCTGAAGAAGAAAAGCCTAGGCTGGAGAAAATGATTTTGATTCTGGGAACCAGCTGGAGCTTCTGCTGGGGAGCTACCAGCTTCTCCTAGAAACTTCAGAACACTAAGGAAGCATGACTGTGATACTGGTACTTTGCATGAACCTGTATGTGGCTTTGTTGAGCCTTGACTTCCTGGGAGCAGAGACTGTGAAGGATTTAAGGTGGACTGGACACTGTGAGCTTCAGCATGGAACAAGAACAGCACAGAGAACTGGACAAGGACCTGGGAGCTGTCTGCCTTTGAACCCAGGAGATAATTTGGTGAATCCAGGTAGGAGCTGGGACCATGGAAGGGGATCCAGGGAATCTGAGAGACTACCCTGAGTCAAGCTGAAAGAAGACTTTACTTGGATACTGTGTACTGACTGAGAAGATTGTAACTTATTTGTGACTGAGGGGTAGATGGCCTGTGTATTTTACACTACCCCTTAACAGAGTGCTGAGTAGTGACTGATATTGTAACATAGTGTGCCTCATGAGTGGAGAACTTTGACTATTGTATTTTGTGACCCATGATTGAATGATTGAGTTGATTGAATGATTGAGTTACTAAGTGATTGATTGACTAAATGGTTATACTTTGTTCAAAACTGTGTGACCGCTGTGCTGAAAACTATGTGGCCATTTTCTGTGATAAGTTGTTGTGAATGATTATCTGTGATAAGATGTAACATTGTAAATGCTATACCTTGATTTTCTATGAATGCTTTGCTTTGATTTGTTATTGAATAGAGTGTTCACTATACTATATAATCAGAACCTTAAAAGCCCTCTGGAAAGCTGCTCGTGCTTGGCTGTACAAGGAGACAGACTGACTGCCAGCTCCTATGATACTGTTAGTTGTGAAGGCTTTTGGTAAATTATGTCAAAATTTGGTTGCACAGAGAAGTTCATCAGCATTGTACACCAATTTCACAACGATATGCTTGCCTGGGTTCTAGATAATGGATAATGCTCTCATGCCTTTCCAGTCACCAATGGGGTGAAACAAGACTGTGTGCTTGCTCCCATGCTTTTTAGCATGTTTTCAGTCATGTTGTCAAATGCTTTCAGTGAGGATAAGCATGGCATCAAGGTTAGCTACCACACTGATGATAAATTCTTCAACTTGAAGACTACAAACCAAGACCAAAGTGGAGGGAGTGTTGGTGCATGATTTTTTGTTTGCAAATGATTGTGCACTCAATGCAGCCTCTGAAGCTGAAATGCAACAAAGTATAAATCAATTCTGGCTGCTTGTGCTAATTTTGGTTTAATAATTAACACCAATAAAACACAGGTGCTCCATCAGCCACCACCACACCATCCATATGTGGAACCATCAGTTACAGCAAATAGAGAAGTTCTGAATGCTGTGGATAAGTTCACTTATCTTGGTAGTGTACTTTCCAGGGATGTACACATTGACAATGAGGTTGATGCACGCATTGCCAGAGTTAGTTCAGTGTTTGGGAGGCTTCCAAAGAAAAGTATGGGAGAGAAGAGGTATTAGTCTGACCATAAAACTGAAGGTCTACAGAGCCACTGTGCTGACCTCATTGTTATATGCCTCTGAAACCTGGACAGTCTACCAGCACCATGCCAGGAAATTGAATTGCTTTCATTTGAATTGTCTTAGGAAGATTCTGAAGATCACCTGATAGGATAAGGTGCCAGACACTGAGGTCCTTACTTGAACTAAAGTGCCAAGCATTCAAACTCTGCTTCAGAGAGTCATGTTGTTTGACTACAAAATGTACACTTGCCAAAAAGACTATTTTATGGAGAAGTAACACAGGGCAAGCATTCACATGGTGATCAGAAGAAACGATACAAGGACACTCTCAAGGTCTCTCTTAAGAACTTTAGAATTGATTGTGTGACATGGGAGACCCTGGCACAGGACCACTCAGGATGGCGAGCCCACATCAGAAAAGGTGCTATGCTCTATGAGCAAAGCAAAATTGAAATAGCCCAAAGGAAACACAGGATGCAAACATTTTAAGAATTCATCCCAAATGTTCACATGGACTATTTGTGCTCGACCTATGGTGGAACATTCCAAACTTGTTTTAGTCTGATCAGCCATAGTTGGACACATTGAAACTTGACTCTAGCATAGTGATGTCATTTTGGTCCTCTTTGAGAATGAAGGACAACAACCAACCAATCTATGCTAGTAAAACCCTGAAGTTTGTACCAGACTGAAAAATGACCCAAAAAAATCCAAAGAGAAACCATAGTAAGTGACTTCTTCTACCATTGAGCTACATGAGAGGTCAGTCAGAATCATAAGGGGAGTAGGAAAGGAGACCACCAGCAAAGTTAGTGCCAGCATGACCAGAGGAGCCATCAACACACATAGCTTGCAAGGCTTTCTGTCCAAAGGCAGCAGAGTTGAGTCCTCTCCAAGAAATCCCCAGGTACTCAGAAAGCTCCAAGGTGAGGACCTTAGAAAACTTGATAATCAGCATAGTATCTCAGCACTCAAATAAATATTCCTAAGGTCCACATACCCTGACACTGTGTCCTGAGATGCTAAAGAGGAACCTGAAGATCCCAGCACTCTGAACCTCAAAGGTGCAAGGGGTCTAACCCCAAGAGCTGGAGTTCAGAACTGGAGCCTGAGGTACTCAAGACAAGACAAAGTAGGGCCAACCACTCTACCCAAAAGTGAAGCAGGGTGTAGAGCCTGAGCTTGCCACAAAGTCCCAGATCAGCAATGAAAGTTGGAGAGAACAACAGATCAAAGAAGACACAAATCAACAGATTGACCAAATCAATAGAAATGACCAAAAATCCAGCCTACAAGGAAGGAAATAAGTATTTATTCAGCATCTATGATATAGTAGGCACTGTGCTAAGAACTTTACAGATATTGTCTCATTGAATCCTTGTAACAACCCTGGGAAGTAAATGCTATTTTTATCCCCTTTTTACAGTTGATGATATTGAGGCAGAAGAAGTTAAATGACTTGCCTAAGGTCACATAACTAAAAAATATTTGAAGTTCAGATTTGAACTTGGATTTTCCAGACCCAACACTCCATACACTGTGCCACCTACCTGGTTGTAAAGGAGAAAATAGCTCTATAACAATTGTAAGTAAAATCTCAAAGGAAAAAAAGTAAATTTTCTGTAATGAATGAATTCTTAGCAGAAATTAAGCAAAAGACAAAAAAAAGAGATTTAAAAACACTCAAATAAAGAAATGGAAAGAGAGCAAATTGCTTAAAGGAGAAAGAGGTAAATTTTGTACAAGATATGGATTCCCTCAAAACTAAAATAGACCAAACAAATGAATGATTCCATGAGATAGGAAGAAAGAGTAGAACAAAATGAAAAAAGAAGACAAAGAAAATGTAAGATATCTGATATCTAAAACAACTGACTGAAAAACAGGTCAAGGAGAAATAATTCAAGAATCAGTAGACTCACTTAAAACCATTGTAAGGGTAAGGGTAAAGCCATCCCAACCCTATTTTAGTCTTGCTATGTTTCTTAGGTAAAAACATGTCTCAAGCAATCATGGGTCTTAGACTAAGCATAAAAAAATCTTTGAAAGCTATTTGATGAAGTAAAGTGAAGTTAGACAAGAGGTCTGTTGTAATTGACTGAGGGATTTTTTTTACATCTTCTGTGTAATATATAGAAGCATGAAGGGAATATGAGAAATTGTGGTTTTCTAGTACACCATTGAAGAGCAGCCTCTTGGGTCTCCTCTCCCCCTCCCTTTTGACCGGAAAGGTCAGGATGATATCAGAATTCTCATCTTCCCATCAGTGTCCTTGCATCAGGTGCCACTGCCTACATCATCAGATGTCAAGGACAAAGATTCATCATGGGGATATTCTTGAGTACCCCACAAATGGGAACAATCATAGCAATGAGATGTGAATTGTCCCTTTACTACATGTGACCTCCAAGTTTGAACCCACTTTCCCCTTGACTCTACATGTACTTGTCAAAGAGTGGATCACAGACTTTGGGGGAACATTTTGTGCGACTTACTCTTATTGTTCCAGCTTAGTAAATATCCTTTTTCTAAAAGCTACTTAATTCTGACTAAGTGCTTCTCAAATGATATTCTTAAGAGGAGGTACACTGATGGGGGCTCAAGTGGGTACCTTGAGATTGTACCCCAGAACCCTGAGTTGAACCATGGCTAGCCAAGGTCTGGGGAACCAAATCTTCAGAGAGTAGTGGTAGCTGGGATAAGGATACTTCAGAGCTTCAAGTATAAGCTGTACCATGATTTAAAAAAAAAAAAGCCTGGACATTATATTTCAGTAAAACATAAGTGAAAACTGCCTCTATTTAGCAGAACCAGAGGGCAGGGGTAACGACAGAAAAAATCTACTGACCATTTCCTTAAAAGAACCCCAACCCCAGGGCAAAAAGCTGCTGAGGTGCTATGGCTGTGCAGCCACCACCACATGGCAGCTTCAGCTCCTGGCCTTCAGAGTATAGGAGAACCAAGGGACCAGTCTGAGGGGTAATAGCTCTTGCTTTAACCTGCTTGGCTCTGGATTGCTGTCTAGGGTGGAGGTCCTGGAGTGTGTGACCAGCTTGACAGAGCATGTGGAGGCTTCAGAGAGGGCACCCAACAAATACCTTCAGCAGCTGAGAAAACCCCAGCATTTGGTACAAAGCTCCCCTGTTTGGTGGCAGAGTTCTACTGTGGCAAAAAGCCCAGGGGTCAAGTGATTGAGTGGTGACATGAGCAGGCAAAGGAAGCAAAATAAACAGAGCAACCCAACTTCACACTCCTATTTTGGAGACAAAAAGGAGCAAAGCATGAGACAGTGAAGTCAGAAGTCCTGCACCAAAAGCTTCAAATGAGAATAAGAGCTGGTTACAGGCCATAGAGGACCTTAAGAAGCAGATAAGAGAAGTGGAGGAAAAATTGGGAAGAGAAATGAAAAAAATGAAAGGAAATTATGAAATAAGAGTCAACAGCCTGACTGAAGAAAATAAAACCTTAAAAAATAGACTAATTGGAGTGGCTAGGTGGCACAGTGAGTAGAGTACTGGCCTTGGAGTCAGAAGGACCTGAGTTCAGAACTGGCCTCAGACACTTAACGCACACACAAAACAAAAACCTAGCTGTGTGACCTTGGGCAAGTTACTTAACCCCAATTGCCCTCCAAAAGGCAAACAAACAAACAAAAAAAACTAGACTAACCCAAATGGCAAAAGAGGCTCAAAAAGGCACTGAGGAAAAGAATGCCTTAAAAAGCCGAATTTGTCAGCTGGAAAAAGAATCTCAAAAGTTCACTAAGGAGAATCATTCCTTCAGAATTAGATTGGAGCAAATGGAAGCTAGTGACTTTATGAGAAATCAAGATGCTGTTAAACAGATACAAACAAATGAAAGAATAGAAGGCAATGTGAAATATTTCATGGGAAAAACCACTGACCTGGAAAATAGATCCAGGAGAGATAATTTAAAAATTATCGAACTACTTGGAAGCCATGATCAGAGAAAGAACCTAGAAATCATCCTCCAAGAAATTCTCAAGGAAAATTGCCCTGATGTTTTAGAACCAGAGGGCAAAATAAAGGTTGAAAGAATCCACTGATCACCTCCTGAAAAAGATCCCAAAAAGAAAACTCCTAGGAATATTGTAGCCAGGTTCCAAAATTCCCAGATCAAGGAGAGAATATTACAACCAGCCAGGAAGAAACAATTTGAATATTGTGGAAACACAATCAGGATAACACAGGATCTGGCAGCTTCTACACTGAGGGATTGAAGGTCTTGGAATAAGATATTCTGGAGGTCAAAGCAACTGGGATTAAAACCAAGAATCACCTACCCAGCAAAACTGAGTATTTTGTTTCAGGGGGAAATATGGTCATTCAGTGGAATAGAGGACTTTCAAGTATTCTTTTTTTTTTTTTTTTTGCAGGGCAATTGGGGTTAAGTAACTTGCCCAAGGTCACATGGCTAGGTTTTTGTCTGTGTGTGCGTTAAGTGTCTGAGGCGGGATCTGAACTCAGGTCCTTCTGACTCCAGGGCCGACGCTCTACTCCCTGCGCCACCTAGCCGCCCCCTTTCAAGTATTCTTAATGAAAAAAACCAGAGGTGAATAGAAAATGTGGCATTCAGCTACAAGAAGCAAGAGAATCATGAGAAGGTAAACAGGGAAAAGAAATCATAAGAAACTCATCAAAGTTGAACTATTTACATTCCTATATGGAAAAATGATAATTGTAACTGATGAAACTTTTCTCAGTATAAAAATAGTTGAAAGGAATAGAAATATATATATATGTCTATATAGGAGGGTATATAGGCATATGAATGTGAATGTGTATATATATGTTTACAGGTATACATAGATAGAGGGCACAGGACCAATTTAATAGGAAGGGATGATACTTAAAAAGTGGAATTAAGAGGTGAGAGAGGGGTATAATGAGAGGAGATGGGGAGAGACAGAGTGGGGTAAACTATCTCATATAGAAGAGGCAAGGGAAAAAGGTTACAATGGAGGGGAAGAACAGGGAGGCAAAAGGGAATGGATCAACTTTATTCTCATTGAATTTAGCTTAGGGAGGGAATGACATACACACTAAATAAGGTATCTTACCCTACAGGAGAGTAGGGGGGAAGGGGATGAGAGGGGGTATGATGGAAGGGAGGGCAGCCTGGGGGGAAGGGAAGTACCCACTTTTGAAAAGGGACAGGATCAAAGTAGAGAACAGAACAAGTGGGAGGTGGGATAGGAGGGAGGGAAATATAGTCAGTCTTTTACAATATATCTACTATAGTAATGTTTTGCATAGCTACATGTGTATAACCTATATACCCTATATCTTCCCAGTAAGGGTGGGTGACAAGGGAGGAAGGGAATGAATCTGGAATTCAAAGTTTTAAAATCAAATGTTTAAATATACATATATATGTATATATATATATATATATATATATATACATATATATATATATATACTGTTATTAATACTATTTTATATGTAATTGGGAAATAAGATATATAGGCACTGTGGCATAGTTTCATCATGCTCTACTGGAAAGTCAAAGGGGATATGGGAGAAGATATGGGAGAGAGCAGATTGGAGGAGGGGATATCCTGTGGGACTGCTACTTTGGGGTGGTGGGTAGGGGAAAAATGGGGCAAAAATTTGTAACTGAAAATCTGGAGGAAATGAATGCTATAAACCAGAAGTTAATAAAGCATTAGAAAAAAAAAACAAAAGGAAAAGTCCCAGGAGAATTATAGACAAAATCTAAATGTCAAAGAAAAAAATGCTGTAAACATTCAGAAAGAAAGAGTTCCAATACCAAGGAATACAGTCAGGATCATACATGACCTGGAAACTTCTCTAAAAAGTAAAGATCTTGGAATACAATATTAAAAAAAAAAAGATACAGTTTTACAACCAAGAATAATTAACCCTGAAAATTGAATATAATCCTACAGGGAGAAAAATTTATATTTGATGGAATAGAAGACTTTCAAGAATTTCTGATGGAAAGACCAGAGCTGAATAGGAACTTTGAAATATGAACACAAGAGTAAAGATAAATTTAGAAAGACAAATTTATTTGAACAATTGGAAGGAGCTGTATGATGATGTAGTATCTTCTAATTTTAAAGAAGAAATTCAGTATCAGTATCATAATATTTTCAAAGGGCATTGAGATAATTAACCAAAAAAACAGAGGACCTAGGGGTGGATGAGTTCTAATGTTTTTAAGAGGAGAAAGAAAAGGGAAGGTGAAAGAGATACACTAGTGCAGAAAGAAGGAAGAATGGGGTAGAACTTGCTATTTCTTTTAATTGGGCTGTATGAGAAAAATATGGAGGAAGGGTTCCTGGTAGTAGGTATCAGATGAACTTTTATCTGAAATGGATAAAGAAAGGTTGAAAATGCATGCACACACACTCACACACACACACACATACACACACACACACTCACACAGACAGCGTTTGGTTCTGACATGCATCAAACTCAATAGAGATGGATGAGGTTTAAGAGGGAGGATAATATTGATGGAAGAATAATCACGAACAAGACAAACTACTTGATCCTTAAGAGGAAATTATAAAATGGGGGTAAGGGTGAAAGGAAGAACTAGAATTTAAGAGAGTGCTTTATATTTCCCCTAAAGACATTTGGGGATTGGCTAGCAAACTGTAATATATGAATGTAATAGAATATTGCTGTACCATAAGAAATAATGAGATGATTTCAGAGAATCCTAGTTAATATGAACTGATGCAAAGTGAAATAAGCAGAATCAGAACAATTTCTACAAGGACAAAAATATTATAAAGGAAAATACCCCTGAAAGATTAAAGAATTAGATCAATGCAATGTCTCCAGAGGGCCTATGATGAAACACATTACCATACTCCTGATAAAGATGTGATGAACACAAGGCATAGAAAGAGACAACATTTTTTGACATGGCCACTGCTTAGATTTATTTTGGTTGGTTATATTTCTTTGTTACAAGGGTTTTTTCTTTCTTTCTCTTGGTTTTTAAGGAGGGAAGGTTAATAATAGTGATGCCAAAAAAGAGAGGGCCATTGAAACTTTTTTTAAACGTACAGAAGAGAACTCAAGGTAATTTAGAAGGAAGCACAAATTTTTGAAAACAACAAAGATTTATGGTTTTATATAGAATCTTTTTTTGTGTTCTGCTCTATGTATGTAAATGTTCTCTTTTTTTGGCATTTAAGTTCAGAATAAAAAAATTTAAAAAAAATAAGAGTGGAAGAAATTAATTAATATTTTAGAGGAAATAATCGTCCTCTCGTTTATAAATCTAATTATAATTCTCAAATTCTGTGTGCAAATTCCCATACAGAAGAGTGGAAAACTTCCTTTTTCCTGTTTTGACATATAGTAGAAGTGTTGTGGAGAGACTATTGAGCATACACAGTTATTCTGTAACTGATTCTGATCTGCTAACCACCTGGTTAGGAGAACATATTTTGATTGGCTACATTCAGAATTGATGGTATCTTCAAAAAGGTCATAGTAGCCTTGACCATTCTCTTGGACATTCTTTTCCTGGATAGACTACTTTGCTGATGGCAATCAATAAAATATAATGCTATAAAGAGAGAGAGGCTGGGGGCGGCTAGGTGGCGCAGTGAGCTGAGCGCCAGCCCTGGAGTCAGAAGGACCTGAGTTCGGATCCAGCCTCAGACACTTAACGCACACACAAACAAAAACCTAGCCATGTGACTTTGGGCAAGTTACTTAACCCCAATTGCCCTCCAAAAAGCAAAAAGAAAAAAAAGAGAGAGAGAGAGAGAGAGAGAGAGAGAGAGAGGCTTTCAGCCCTCCCCAATATTATCATTAGTAGCATAATATAGAGGAAAGCCTTTTGGATGGGGAGAGAAAATGAAACATATACTGCTTGAGAATGTCTTGGACAATTCAGAACAATTTCTACAAGCAAATTGAATATCTTGATGTTAACTCCCACTGCAGGGCAAAAGTGGATGAATACCAAGGAAGGCTCAGAATAGAGATGGTAGAACAGTGGTGCCCAGGTTCAAAGTGAGGGAAGGTGATAAGTGATGGTGGGGAGGGAGGGAAGGGAAAGAAAAAGAACAAGATAGAAACCTGCCCTTCCCCCACAAGATTATGGAATATTTCTCACAATACCTCCCTGTCTCCCTGAAATATAGTCTTCCTGAGAATAGATTCTAAATAAATGAATGACTAAATAAATGAAAGATAAATAGAAGAGGTGAGAGAGGAGTACAAGGAAACCCTTCTTAGAAATGGGCATTACATCCATCAGTTGGAGAATGGCTGAATAAGTTGTGGTATGTGAATGTATAGCACTATTGTGCTATAAGAAATGATGAGTAGGATAAGTGTTCAAACCAGCATTCTTTATCTTTTCCCCAAAGTCCTTCTAAAATTCTCTATTTCTGTTAAGGTTCCATTATTCCTCCAGGCTCCCAGATTCATAGCCTCAGCACTATAACAAATTTCCCAAACTCTCTCACTTCAGATATTCAATCAATGACCATTTCTATCTCCACAATATTTCTTGCATCTGACTCCTCTCTACTCACAAAATCACCGCCTAATTTCAGAGCCCCATCATCTCTAATAACCTTCTAATTGGTTCTCCTGCCTCAAGTCACTCCCCACTCCAATCCATTCTCCACATTGCTGCCAAATGATTTTCTCTAATTACAGATCTGAACATGTCATTCCCCTTCTTAACTAAACTCCAGTGGTTCCTCTATTACTTCTAGAATAAAAAATAAACTTCTTCTTTAGCCCCAATGTATCTTTCCAGCCCCATCGTTCCCACTATCTAGTCCAATCAGACTGGCCTTCTCTCTGTTCTTCACACACAGAACTCCATCTCCTGTCTCCATGTCTTTATGTTGGCCTTCTCCCAGTTGGGACCTCCACCACACAGAATCCTTCTTTTGCTTTAGGGCATAGCTTAAGTGCCAATCTATGTCATGCCTTTCCAGATTCTCCCAATTACATTTTCCCTCCCTCCCCAGTTATTCTGTTTATATTTATTCTGCCTATATTTACACATGTACATTATGTATTTCCAGTGGAATGTAATTTAGAGAACAGGGACTGTCTCATTCTTTGTATTTACGTTTCTAACACCTAACCCAGCATCTGACTGAGGTGTATTTGTCAAATACTTGTTTATTGATTGATTGATGTATTCACCAAGTTCAGAGAATTTTCACTTTGTTATCCCTTTACAAGGGAAGAAGTTTTTCCATGATGAAAGTAGAAAGGCAGCTTGTCATTGGCTGTAACCACAGTCATATCCTTGATGGCTTGTAAAAAATTTGCAAATGGAAATGTTTTTAAATGCACTTATTTTTCAGCATCTAACAGTACCTTTGCAAAAATGATCACGTGCTAGGATATAAAAGAATCACAAACAAGGGGCAGCTAGGTGGTGCAGTGAGTAGACTGTCAGCCCTGGAGTCAGAAGGATCTGAGTTCGGATCCGGCCTCAGACACTTAGTGCACACACAAACAAAAACCTAGCCATGTGACCTTGGGCAAGTTACTTAACCCCAACTGCCCTTCAAAAAAAAAAAAAGCAAAGAATCACAAATGCAAAAAAAGAGACATAATAAATGCATGTTATCGAGTATAATACAATAAATTAATAACTAATAAAAATAATATGAGAATGAGATATAAAGTAACCATATTGCATATAATAATTAGGTCAATAAATAAAACATAGATATGATAAATAACTACATTAACAATAATGATAACAATGAAACAACATACAAAAACTTTTGAGATACAACTAAGACGGTGATCAGATAAAACGTTATAGCTCTGGTAACTTTTATTAGCAAATTAAAAGAAGAAAGGGAGGATCCATGAAACAATACAATTGAAAAGGCTAAAAATTAAATTAGCAAACTTAAAAGAAAAAAATCTTGAAAAGTAGAGGAGAAATAAAGAAACTTCAAAAGAAAAAGACCTGATAAATAAAGCTAAGAGTTGATTAATAAGCAGGAGTCATGAAACTTATTTAATATTGTTTAGTGGTACAGAGTTATTGTTGTTGTTTGTCCTTAGTTCTCAAAGAGGATCATGGCATCAGGAAGGTGATGACATGATTTGCAAGTGAATTGGATTTAAGTGAGGCAGGGCTGTGTAAAGTAACCAGCCTCACTATCTTCTCTAGAGTTATCTGGGTCCAGTGACAAGATATAAATCAGGATGACTTGGAGATGTCCCCTGAGGCAGTGGGATTCTGGTGTTTTTAAGCTAAGGTCTTAGTTTGATTGAGGCAAGCCCATTCAGTGATTAAAGCAAAATAAGAAATGAGACAAAGTATGGACTCTTTTACCTAGTCAAAAAAGAAAAAATCAGTTTGAGAGGGGAAGACCTTCATGGTGTCTAGGCAAAACAGAAATGATTGCTATTTATATTCACTCTGAGCCAAGAGGGCCCAAAAAATGACCACTATGTGAGGCTTGGGCTGGGACCTATTGTTGGCCAATCAATGAGAGACAGAGTGAATTGGGTTTAAGGTATGGTTACTAAGAAAGAAATCTAGCCCATAAACCCTAAGATATCTTGCTAGGTTTCAGCAACCATAAAGAAAAAAGATGACAAGATCAAATCTTTTTCAAAACTATGTCTTGGAGAGGAATTTTTAACCAAACAAGTAATAGAGAAGATCATAAAAGATATAATAAGACAATTTTGACCACATAAAATTAAAAAGCCTTGGTATAAATACAATGAAGACAGAATTAGAAGAGTAAGAGTAAGAAAAATATTTGCATTAAAAAATTCTTTTGGACCAGACTTATTCTTTCATTGGCACAGGAGACTCCCAGGGAGTAACTACCAATTTAGAATGGCATCTGCTCTGCAACTTAGAGTCTTGTGGAGTTTCATGGGTCACTAAGACCCAGAGTGACTTACCAAGGGTCATACGGCCAGTATACATCAGAGAAAGGAGGTGAACTCTGGTCTTCTTGACTGAGGTTAGCTCTCTCCCTCTATTGCAATATGCCGATTTTCACCACTGATAAAAGCCTGATAGCCAAATTATACGAGGAGGTGATACAAATATATTACATAAAGAGATATTTCCTAATAGGCAAGTGGTCAATAGATAAAAATAGTTTTCAAAAAGAGATTTGCCAATTAAAAATGATCAGATGAAAATGCTCCACATGGTCCAAAGATGAGTATGTGCTCCAAAGCACTAATAATTAGATAAATGCAAATTAAAATAACCGTGAGATCTTTATTCACTTGGCAAAAACTATTAAAGATGGAAAATAATGGGAACAGTGCAGGGGTGGGGAACCTGTGTGGCCTCAAGGCCACATGTGATCCTCTAGGTCCTCAAGTGTAGCCCTTGTCAAGGGTTCCCCACCCCTGGGAGAGTCAATACCATAAATGCCATGGAATACAAGTACATTGATGCACTCCTAGTGGATCTGTTTAGTGATCCAATTGTTCTGGATTTTAGTTTGGAATTGCACAAGAAAAGTGACTGAACTGTCCATATCCTTTGACTCAGCAATCCTACTACAAGGCAAAGAAGTCAAAGAAGGAAACAAAAGTCTAATATGTACCAAAATGCTCACGTCAGCAGCCTTTGCAGAAGAGAACTAGAAACAAAGAAGGTGCCTACTGATCTAGGAGCAGCTGGAGAAAATGAAGAAATTGAATGTGATGGAATAGTATTATTCAGTAAGAAATGTAAAATATAAAGAGAAATCAGGGAAGGTTTTATGAAATAATGCTGAATGAAATAAGCAGAACCAAGAGAATAACATATATAATCACGACAATGTAAATGAAAAGATCACAGAAAAAAGGTGAACTCTGCGGAGGTTTTTTTGAAGGAAGTAAGGAAAGGCAATTGGAGTTAAGTGACTTGCCCAAGGTCACATGGCTAGTAAGTGTTGAGTGTCTAAGGGAGAATTTGCACTCAGGTCCTCCTGACTCTAGGGTCGGTATTCTATTCACTGAGCCATCCAACTGTCCCTTGCACTCTGGCTAATGGAAATACCAATACAGTTCTCAGATATATGATAACAAAACATACCTCTTCCCCCACAGCACAAAGATGGGGAGGATGTCATGACAAACAACTGCATATTTTGTCACACATGGCCCTTTTGATTTTTTTGCTGAATTGGTTTGTTTGCCCCAAGGGAGGGTTTGATCAAGGGAAGGTTAGAAAATAACTGCGATATAAAGATAAAAGACATAAAAAATATTTTTAAAAGTAAAAAATGAATCTGCTGGAAATTTCAGATGATAATCTTAGTTCACAAATTACTTCAGTCTTAAACAAGTTGTAGTTTTGTTGTTTTTTCTTTCTCTAAATCTAGCCTATTATACTGTACTTAACTATATCAGAAACATTACTGATGTTATGACACTTTTAACATATAAAAAAAGTTATTTTACTTCAAGAGTATGTACCTCACTAATCGTGGCAGTGGTAGATCATATCCCCTTCAAGACTGTACATGCAAATAGTTGTATAAAATAATTGCTAGACTGCATTTGCCAACAATTGGAGTAAATGATCACATTCTTGATTTTGTTGACTTAGACTTTGGCTTTGCCAGGTAGAACAATAAATAGATAGAGTGCCAGGTCTAGAGTCAGGAAGACCCAAGTTCAAGTCCAACCTCAGACACTTCCTAGCTGTGTGACCCTGGGCAAGTTACTTAGCCCTGTTTGCCTCAGTTTCTTCATCTGCAAAATGAGCTGGGGAAGGAAATGGCAAAGTACTCTAGTATCTTTGCCAAGAAAACCCCCAAACAAGGATGACAAAGAGTTGTCCACAACTAAAACAACTAAACAACAGCAATACATACACTCTGGCCCCACATTTTCAAGGCCAGATTGCTACATCATTTGGTCATGGTTCTAGGGTACCCAGAGGGTTTGGGGGCATCTCTCTTCTCTAATGGCATAGACTCTAGCCCCCATTGTCTGTGTTTTCCTCATTGTTAGGGAGTCAATGACTAACAGCCCCATTCTACTTAAATATTTAATGTGGAATTAGTTTTCACAAAAGATATTTACTTCAAAGATATGGCAAAAAATGAATATACAAACATTTCTCCCCCTCCAACATGTCAAGGCCTTGAAGACCAAGAAGGCAGTATTGAAGGTTATCCATAGACACAAAAAGATTATCCAAATATCCTCCACCTTCCAATGACCGAAAAATGGAAGGCAGCCCAAACACCCTCAGATAAATGCCCTTAGAAGAAACAAATTTCATCACTAAGAAGAAGATTTAAGACAATACCACCCTGGTCTTCACTGTGGACATCAAGGTCCGCAAACAAGTGGTAAAGAAGCTATATGACGTCATTGTGGCCAAGGTCAACACACTGATCCAGCATGATGGAGAAAAGACTTATGTCCAACTTGCTCTAGACTGGAATGCTTTGGATGTTGCAAAAAAAAAAAAAAAATATATATATATATATATATGTATATATATATATATATGTATATACACATATATATATTGGAATCATCTAAACTGCATCCAACTCTACCCACAATAAAATTTTCCAGTATGAAAAATAAGAAAAAAGTGGGTCCATCTGAGCAGTTGTATGCGATAATTTTGTCCATTGCTTTGCAATGCTCTACAAAGACCCCAAGTTCTCCTGCTCTGCAGCTCCTCTCCATACTCCCCCTTTCTAGGGAGTGCACAAAATTTGGAAAACAGACCAATTCTGACCTATTTATTTAAGCACTGAAAGAGTTAGAAATCTTAGAAGGAAAAGAAAGATACAATCCCTCCTTTCTGGATGCTTGTCATCTTGTTGAAAGCTTGAAATGGTTAAGTAATAATGCAGGAAAGCACATGGTTGAATAAATAACACAAATAATAATGCTATTTACTGATAATAACCCATGGTCCAAGGCAGCCATAGACTCACACAGACCTGAGTTCAATCTTGTAGATGTCTTAATAATTAGTATTCTCTATGACTCATGTTTGTCCTCACCAAAGAGATCTCTGGGTACATCAGAATCTGGTTCTTCCCAAGGGATATTCGATTTCTGCTATGCAAATATTGGTTATCCAAGGATTTTTAAAGCAAATTTATTAAAAAGCATATGAAAAAGGCAAATAAAGGGCTTACAGCCAAATCCATTTAATGAGGGAATATATATGTGTATATACACACATACATATACATATATTTATATGTCTGTATATATATACATAAATGCATATGTATATGTATGTGTATATATATATATATATATATATATATATATATACATGTGTATATATATCAGTACCTTTTCCCAAAATGTCTCAGTCTCAATCCCTGTAAAAAATTCATACCACCAATGGAGAAGTTCTTGCATCCTCAATGCAATTCACTGCAAGACACTCTTCCCTCCTCCCCATCACTTAGTTTCCTCTTTGAGAGCAATATTCCCTTTATTTTCATGCCCACCATGGTAATTCAGGCCTTTTTGGTGCTGCTGTCACTAACCTCATCTTCTAGTTGAGTTTTCCACAGTTTTCAGTGTCCCTCAGGCACTCCTAGCAAATAGCCCAGTAGCTGTTGTCTGCCCACAGCTTCTGGCTACTCTTCCTCATTGCTACCTTCTCCCAGAAGCCATGTCCTTCCTGCCAATAATCACTGCTCCTTTTCATTCATTTTAAGTCCAAAACATAATGGAAAGGCTTATTCTTTCTTGTCACTGCACATCTCTTCTCACCTCTGTCCTCCACCCCTCACAAAGAGGAATCAAGAGAAAAAGTAGGAAATTGAGAAATGGTTAAAGGAAATGAATAGGCAGTTTTCAAAGGAAGAAAACTAGGCTGTTAATATCCATGCATGTGAAAAATACTACAAAGCACTAATAATTAGAGGAATGCAAAATGAAGCAACTTTGAGGTTTTACTTCACTCCCATCAGATTGACAAAGTTGACAAAAAAGGAAAATGACAAATGTTGGAGGGGCGGTGGCACACTAATGCATTTTTGGTGGAATTGTGAATTGACCCAGACATTCTAAATAGTAATTTGGAGCTATACCCCTAAAGTCATTAAAGTGCATATTCTTTGACCCAATGATAACATAATTAGTACTATACCCTAAAGAGAAAAAAAAGAGAAGGACCTTTATGTACAAAAAATAGCTGTAGCAGATATTTTTATAAGGCTAACAAACTGCAAACAAAAGGAGCATCCATCAATCAGGGAATGGCTGAACAAATTATAGTATGTGGATATAGTGGAATACTATTATACCATAGAAAAAAATAAAATCATTTCAGAGAAAGCTGAGAAAATTAGTATGAAATAATCCATAGTGAAGCAAGCAGAACCAGTAGAATAATTCATACAATAACAACATTGTAAAGATGAGCAATTTTAAAAGACTGAAGAATTCTGATCAGTGCAATGACCAACCACAATTCCAGAGAACCAAAGGTGGCCCATACTACCCACTTTTTGACACAGAGCTGATTGACTCAAGATCCACATTTGAGACACACACTTTTGGATATGACCAATGTGAAAATTTGTTTTGCTTGGCTATGTTCATTTGTTTTTTCTGATTTTTCAGTGGAGAAAGGGTGTAAGAAGGAAAGAAAATGAAATGTTTGTTCATTGAAAACATTAATTATTAATTAATCATTAATAAATTGTTAATTATTAATTTAAAATTAAGCTAAATTTTTTAAAAAGGGACAAAGGGGAAAAAGTCCACCTCTGCCAAGGGCCAGCAACTCTCATGCATGTTTGCTATACTTGTTATAGAATCCCAGAGGATATGTGGAAAGGTAGGGGATGCTCCTTAGAAGTTCCCCAAGTTCTTGTTCTTGGCCCTCTTATCTCTTGGGAATCTCATCTACTCCTAATGCTTCAACCTCTACATCTATGTAGATGGGTCCCAAATCAGTGTTTTTAGTCGTGTGCTTCAGTCCTACATTTCTAGCTGCCTATTGGACATCACTACTTGGATGCTCCACTAGCAACACTAAGAGAACATGTCCTAAGTCAAGCTTATTAAAGAAACTAAGGAGTAACTATTGTTCCTTCTTAATCTAAGGTCTGTGAACTTGAAAAAGATATTTTTTAGTAAGTGTATTTCAATATAACTCTGTGTGTTTTGTTTTATTTATTTAAAGGCATTATTTTGGAAAGGGGTTCATCAGAATAGCAAAGCTGTCTGTGGCCCAGAAAAGTTAAGAATACCTGCTCACCCTCTGACTGCACTCTTTTTGAATGTGGTACCACCCTTTACCCTGTCCACTATTCATAAACTTATTGTTATCTTTGTTTCCTTATCCTCTGTCATCAATCATCAAATTCTAATGCCCAGTACCTCTCCATATTTATCTCCTCCTATGAATGAGCACCCACAAAATCTATTCCCACTACAAATATCCTAGGAACTCATTACCTAGACTAATGATTGTGGCTTCTTTTCAGGTCTTTGTACCTCTGCTGCCTTTCCACTTAAACCCATTTTTACACACCACTGCCAGTCTAAACTTTCCTACTACTTGTAGATTTGGTTATGTCATGTATATGCTCAATAATCTTGAGGGGGGGCAGGGGAAGAGGGGAGGTAGAATCCCTATTGCTTACTGAATACATCTCAGGCTCCTCTGCCTGGCCTTCAAGGCCCTCCATGATCTGCTGCCAACATGCTTTTCCAGTCTTGTTTCATATTACTCCCTTCCACACACACACTCTACACTCCTCCCTAAACATAGTTTACTTCTCATACCACCATGCCTTTGTTCACATTGTCCTCTATGCCTAGCATGTCCTCTCCATCTTCTCCTGCTGAATTACTCCCAACTCAAATGCAGCCTCTTCCATGAAGCTTCCCATGATGCCCCAAGTCAGCAATGACCTTCCATCTTGGATTTCACTTACCATAGTGTTTTGTAACTTTAATGCATCTATTATGTGATATTATATATTATCTCTTAGTATATTATTTCCCTACCAGACTGTAAACTTTGTCATTGTAAAACTGTATCTTATCCATGCGACCTTGGGCAAATCACTTAACCCCAATTGCCCCTCCAAAAAGAAAAAAAAACCACAAAAAAAACTGTATCTTATAACAACCCCGTACCCCACGGGTTCTAGTACAAAGCTCAGCTCACCATAAAGTAGATGCCTTATAAAAGTTAGGCAACCAAGTGGCTCATGGAGAGTGCCGTGCCTGGAGTGAAGAAGACCCAAATTCAAATGCTGTCTCTTAAATCCCACTGACATTTAACTAGCTGTGTGACCCTGGGCAAGGTCACTTAACCATTGTCTGCCTCAGTTTCCAAATCTGTAAAATGAGGTTAATAATAATACCTATCTCCCAAGGTTGATAAAATGAGATATTTGTAAAGCACTTTGAAAGCCTTATAACTATTATATAAATGCCCATTATTATTTATTGTATTATAGTTCTAAAGGAGCACCTAGAGATCATTGTATATCAAACCCTTGTTTTTACAAAAGAGGAAACTGTGACCAGAATGGGGAATGACTAATCCCAGTTCTCTCCTGCCTCCCTGCTGGGACTAGAATTCTTAGGAATTGAGCAGAGAACTCATGGGAATGATTAAATGCTACTCTCTAGGTGCTTTAGGAGTTTAGAAAGGGAGGAAATCACTATGGGCTTGATCTGTTTTATAGATGACATAGAGATTAGCTGAATGCTGAAGAGGGAAGGGACCTGGGGAGGGGGGAGAGGAAAAGAAAGTACTGGAAGTACATAATGATAATATATAATAAATATATCCTTTATTTATTATTAGTATTATTATATTATATATATAATATAATATATTATATTATTATTATATAGTATTTATTTATTTATAAATAAATAATCCTTTACTATATGTAAAGGAAAACAACTTTGATTAATCAATCCAGTGACCAATTATGGTCCTAGAATCTTGATTATGAAACATGCTACCCATTTCTTGGCAGAGAGAGATGATAGACTAGAAGTGGGGAAGAGACATGGATTTTTGGAAATGTGATGAACTGTTTTTCTTGACTAATTAGTGTTCCAAGGGAGGACTTTTTATTTGTAAGGAGAGTAAAGTGAGTTAGTGAGTAGTGTAGAGATCCTTCCCCCAAAAACATAGTGGTTTTTTTTTTTTAAATACAAGGAAAAAAAAGAATTTCAGAAGAGGACACAAAGAGGGCATTTTTGGTGGTTTCTGTGTCAAATTTAATATACACTTAAAAAACACCCGCTGTTTAAGAGGAGTTGACAGGTTCATATAAAATCTTCCTTATTGGTCTTTGTATTTGGACATATTTATTGATGATTGTAAAGTTCATAATAGGAAAAGAAATTTAAGGAATTAAATGTTTTAAAATGATCATTATGAAGTAAAAGGACTGGAAATAGTCATCATTATTATTAATAAATATGTAATGGGGGAAATCAAGGAATCTCCCCTGGTCTACTTTGGTTGGCAGATCACTGAGCTATGCATGGGGCTAAATGAGCTCCCCTGTTTACTTTTGGTGATGTGCTCTGTACTTTGGCTCAGCCCTGAAAGACTTTCCCTTTGAGATGACCTTTACTGGATCCTAGATCCTTCTGATGGCCAACTCAGTAGACTTTAAAAGGAGTGACTCTGCTCTCTTTAGTTTTCCCTCTTCCTTTCTGTTGAGGGTATTAGAGCCTTTCCCTTGGGCTTCTCATGATGGACAGGGGAGAGGATCCTCCAATCTCCTACGACCCTCAACCCCTACAACTACTACAACTCCTTCTTTTTGGTAGTAAAAACATGTACTGTCTGAAGAGGTTACCCATAAAGAGGGTTAGGGTTGCTCTGGAGACCTGTAACAGCAAGTACCCCAGCATCCCCAGGGTGGTTGCCAACACAGGTTCTTAGATCTGCTTTTCGAAACCCAACTCAAAATGGGTTAACAATCTTGCTTTAATCAAACATATCATTTACCTAGTTCAGGGGAAAAGGTCAGCACCCCAAAGCAGAAGTCACCCCAAGGCAGAGAAACATTTCAAGCAGACAGGCTTCCAATTGTCCAACCATTACATTCATACCTAGTCAGTTACCAAAGAGGGAAGCATTTAACATCTGGGTTTTTCAAAGCCAAGGGGCTCTCAACGGCTGCCCAGAGTCTCCTCTTCTCCACTTCTCAAAGTGAGCCCCAAAACAAAGTTTCACATCAAGGTTTTATATAGCCTTCTCCTGACTCAAAGAATGTAACAACCCTCTTGACCCACTGCCCAATCAAAAAGTATCTCCTGAAAAACAAGCCTCCCAGCCCAGGCTCCAGGTGCACTTAAGCCTATCAAATGGCCTAGGGTCAGGGAAGATCTTACACAATACAGTCTTAGAAAGATGGCAATAACATAAATTTACATTCCCATTACAAGACCCCAAAATACCAACATGCTGGGTCCTGCCAAATGAATTCTACTCAAGTCTTCTCAGCCAAAGAAAAGTAAAGTTTATTAAAAGTTTGCTTGTATTAGACACAGAGTAGGCCTATGCTAGGTCATTCTATGGCACTGACACATGGAGGGAAGATGGGATCTTATTTACAGAAGGTTGTGGGAGGAATCTAGGGGTGGTCTAGAGGAGGAGTTTGGGGAGGGTCTTCAAGAGAAATCAGATGAGGTCAATGAGTGATTAAGGGTAGGACATTGCTGTAAGGCTACCTGGAGCCAACAGACAATAGTGGGCCAGGCCAGTTCAAGGGTGGATTGATTTTTTGATAGGCTCTAGGGTGGGGAAGTCTAGTAACAGAGGTTTGGGCCCAGCCACAACTAAAGGCTTATGGCCTCATGCAAATGCCTCATCAAATGGGATAATTTAATCAGAGTTCAAGGTGGTGGTGGGGGGGGGGGAGGTTCCCAGAGCCTGTATCTCATCACTATCTAGGTCTAGGTGAGGCTGAGTTTGGATCTTAAGGCTCTAGAAGCCTTTTGTGCTTTGTGTTTCCTTCCTGAATACAAGTGATGAAATAATGATATTGAGAGATGGACCTTCCAAGGCTAGTGGTTGCTTCTAGAGTTCCTGGGCCCTCATTTGGTGCTGGCTCTGGGGCAGGAAGTTCTCTCTGAAGCTACAACTTCTTGGAGGAACAAAATGTCCCCCAACAGAAGAACCAATCATGCATACTGGGTTGGCCAGAAGATATAGGCCTTAAGTGAGTCATCAGACAGCAGATCTGAGATAAGAGTGAAATGCCCGTCTGTGTTTATTTGCATCATGTTTTATTTATTTGTCAGGGCACATTCTTGAGCCTTTTGAGTTCAAGCATTTCTTTTGTCATGGAGAAAACAAATAGCTGTCCTAGACTCGACCAGACCGTACTTTGTATATTGAATACCTTTCTGGAAGGGATTTTGTTAATCCTTTTTATTTTTGGATGGGGTGTGGGGCATGGTATTGACCTTAGTTTAAGAAATTATTCCCCAAGTTAAATTCATCAACTGGGAATAGTTGAACAAATTATAGCACACGAATATAGTGGAATACTATTATGCCTTAAGAAATGGTAAAAATACTATTATGCCTTAAGAAAATGTCTTAAGAAATGATATAGCTTCAGAGAAAGCTAGGAAGATTTGTATTAAATAATCCACAATGTGGTGAACAGACTCAATAGAACAATTTACACAATAACCAAAACATTGTAAAGATAAACACCTTTAAAAGACTTAAGGACTCTTTTCTTAAGGGAGCACAATGATCCAGAGACAAGGAGAAAAAGACTTCTCTCTCAAAAGGTCAGGTTCCCCCAGGCCAGAATCTGGTATAGATTGTTGGATCTTGTTGTTGGTACAGAAGAATCAGGCAAAGGGGCCCCAAGTGAAAGGGGGTTCCCTAGTTCAGTGGACTGTCACAAACATTTCTTGAGCTCTTATCAAGCGTAGGGCATAATAAAAGGCCATGAAGAATACAAAGAGAAATAAGGGATTCTGACTTCTAGGGGTACACATTAATAAGAAAAATAGTCAAAATAAAATACTTTTCTCTCCAAACTTGTCTCTTCTTTCACTTCCTTATTTCTGTTGATGCTTCCCGTTAATTCCAGAGTCAGTCATCTTTAGCTTTTCCCTCTCCTTTATTCCCTTTCTCCCAATCCAATCAGTTTCTATGTTCCATAGAGTCTTCTTTCCCGACCCCTCCATAATCTCTCTCTTCCTCTTCATTTATTCCTGTAACTGGCTTTCCTGGCTGCAGTTTCTCCCCCTCCAATCTACTCTACAAGTTTTCCAGAGTAATCTGTCCAAGACATGGGTCTGAGGGCCAAAAACCTGCACTTGCTGCTTGGTGAAGCAAGTCTAAACTTTTTAGTCTTGGGTTTTGAACCAAGCCTGACTGACACTGGTGTGAGGGGTTCAAGTTTAGGAATGGGTGAGATAGAATGAAACAGTCATAAGGACTCTTGATTAAATCACCCCATTGGATGAGGCAAGTCTGTTTCTAGACTTCCTATCCTCAGTTTATTAGACTTCCCAATCAAAGTGTCATCCACCCTTGAACTGGCCTAGCCCACCATTGTTTGTGGTCTCCAGGCGACTTCCCACCCTTAATCACTCATTGACCTCTTTAATTCCTCCTGAAGACCCTCCCCAAACACCTCCCCTAGACTACCCCTAGATTCCTCCCACAACTTTCTGTATATAAGACCCCATCCTGTCTTCAGGTTTGTGAGAGAGCCATAGAACCCCACAGAATGTCCTAGCACAGGCTAATTTTACTTTTCTTTGACTGAGAAGACCCCAGCATGTTGGTATTTTGGGGTCTCCAGAGCAACCCTAACCCTCTTAGTGGGTAACCTCTTCAGTAGATCATAAGATTTCCCCAAAAGAAAATTAACCCAGCCATAGTGTGGAAAGGATATTTAGTAAAGACACAATGTTGATCCATTTGGAGGGGCAGCTCCCCCCACCTCTGTTTACGACAATCACAAGCTGATGAGAAAGATGTGCTGACTCACACAGGACAAGCCTGAGGAGTGCTGATTATTTGTGCACTGGACTTTTCAATCAGGAAGCGAGTTCAAGCCTCAGTCTCCTGGGTCAATTAATTATTATTATTATTTTTTTGCACCTTTTTTTGGAGGGGGGAAGGCAAGGCAATTGAGGTTAAGTGACTTGCCTGAGGTCACATAGCTAGTTAAGTGTCAAGTGTCTGAGGCTGGGTTTGAACTCAGGTCCTTTTGACTCCAAGGCTGGTGCCACCTAGCTGTTCCAGGGTCAATTAATTCTTGAGATTGAAGTGGTTTTGATGAGGGAAGGGTAATAGGTTCTACCAGGGACCCTGATCACTATCAGTGACCAGAAACCCTGCAATTCAGTCTGGAAAGATGGAAAGAATTCACCAGGCTCAAGCAAACTTGGAAGCTGAGATTGTCAGAGTTTACTGTTACACTGTACATCACAGTGGGAAAGGGTTCTTATGGAACCTGCAACCTTACAGAAATCACAGGTATAGTTTTAAGGAGTCAAGACAGTAAATCAGGTATCAATTATGCTAAGTGAGTAAGGGTGGGATTAGGGAGGAATTAAGGAATGGTCAGTGCTTAAAGGAACGGTGCACTTTTAATATCAACTGCACATGCGTATTGCCCATAATTCACTGGGAAATAGCCCAAGGGGGGGCTACCTGGAGGTGTGATTTTAGGCCTGACACATCACTAAAGTCAACCATGGGTCACGGCCACTGAGGAGTGCCCAGTCTGCCACCCATCAATGTCATGTTTGACAAGATGGATGTTGGGAACCAAGGCCGATGGAGACACAGTATGGGTATAATTGGCTAAGGAGTTACCCTATAGATAGGGCACTGAAGGATTCATGGTGCAGTTGGCCACTCTAACTAAGGGACATAACATTTGCCTGAGCTAAAATGTTTATAGATAGTTTAATGAAGGATTCATAGGTAGCTTATTATTGTTTCAAGCAGAGATAAACAGTTCATGAGTTGTTACTGGGCAGAGTGCTGGCAGGGGGAAGGGGCAGAGTCAATGCTCTGAGACTGGGGGGGAAATGTGATTTTACAGACTGGTTTTACAAATTGATTTTACAGACATAGATCCCAAGCACCCCATTTACAAACTGATATTACAGATTAATATTACAGACTGATATTACAAACATAGATTGATGTTACAAACATATATACATCCCAAGCACCCCATCAGTTTCATTGTCTTTTTAAGGAAAAACTAGCCTACATGGTAGAGACCTTCCAGTCTTGTTCTGCCATATGTGGTACATTTCTCAATATTTGCAAAAAGTGCTTAGTATGGTATCTGGCACGTAGTAGGTGGCTACATAAATGCTTCTTCCCTTCTCTCCTCCTCCCTTCCCTACTGATCAGATTAGTAGATGTTCTTATTCCACCTAACATTCAAGGCCTTTGCGAACTAGATTCAACTTACCTTCCTGCATTATTTCACACTTCTCCCAATTTCTTTGGCAAAACATTCAACTTTCCCCAATCAAGACCTGACTCCCTGCCATCAAGTATGCTTTTCTCCATTCATAGACTATCCTTTTTGTTTCCTTCCTTCAAGGTTCAACTAAGATCTTGCTTCCTCCATAAAGTTTTCTCCAATTCGTCTAATCCAGAAGTAGCCTTGCTATCCTCGAGTATCTCATAGCACTTTATTCAAACCTCTTCTATGCACTTATTCTAATTTATATCTCAGTTATTTATATGCATGTTTTATTCCTCTACTAGACTATAAGATTCTTGAGGGTAGCGATCATGTTTTATATGAGCCTCATACAGCACTATGCCCATACAAAGTGTTCAATAAATGCTCGTTCAAATAAATTGAGCAAGAAAGCAAGTCCATAACTAACCTAGGGTCACTAAGGTTTTGCTCTAGGGACAGCATAATGGACATTTACCCCCCCAAGACAATCATGGTGGGGAACTGGCAAGCAGAAGACCACCACAAGAAGAAATGTGCTCCTTCCCTGCCAGGCCACCACCTCCCAAGAGGTCTTGTCACTATCATGGCCTTTTTTCAGGGTCACTCAACATAATACTGGAACTCCACGGTGGGGTGAAACTAGGGACTCAACAGAAATGCCAATGTGTCCTATACTTGGGCTATACTGGGGCCACTGTCCTTCCTCCCCTCGAGTGAATTTGTCCCAAGTAACATAATTTCTAGTTTCTGTTCTACTATAGAAGGAAACCAGTCTGACTGTAGCAGTGGGAGATGAAGCTGGATGTGTCTGTCTGTATGATCAATTTGTGGAGGGCCTTGAACACCACAGACAAAGACTCTGGGGCTTCATCCTTTAGGCAAAGGAGGCAAAGACTTTTGCAGGCTCTTGAAGAAGGAAATGATAAAATGAAATTGCTATTTGGGGAGAGTTAATCTGGCAGGTATACAGGATGATGATGCCCCTGTTCAATTCTGCTTCTTTCTGCCTTCTTCAAGAGCCTGGGCCATGATATAGGGTAATAGAAACAGGATCTGATATCTCCTCCAGGCAAGTTCCCCAGCCTTTGGGTTTTTTATTTCAGTGAATTTTAATACCATCAACAAGATTGTTTAAATGTGTTAAAAAAAAAAAAAATCACACCTCCCCTCCCCCCACCACACACACTCCCTCCTCATGCTTCCCTTCTTTTAGTGTATCCCCAATACCACTGTGGGGGTAGATTATAAAGTTAACATTTGTAATTGTTATCTTACCTTCCAAGCTAACAACCATTGCTCTGATTTCCCCACTCTGGAGCAAGCAAAACAAATCTGTTCTCTGCCTTTCCATGTGCCAGTCCTTCAACTACATGAACAGAGCTATCAAGTGTCCTATGTGTTTTCTTTTCTATGGAAACATCCTTAATTCTTCCAACAGATCCTCATGTGGGATAGTCTCCCAGCCATTCACCATCCTGGTTAATCTCTTTGGAACACTCTCTGGTTTATCAGTGTCCTTCCAAAATTGACTGCTTTTGTGCCAATACTGCTTCTATGGCTGTATCCCAAAGAGATCATAAAAATGGGAAAAGGACCCACATGTTAAAAAATATTTATAGCAGCTCTTTTTGTGGTGGCTAAAAACTGGAAATTGAGGGGATACCCATCAATTGGGGAATGGCTGAACAAGTTGTGGTATATGAATGTAATGGAATGCTATTGTGCTATAAGAAATGATGAACAGGCAGATGTCAGAAAATCCTAGAAAAACTAATATGAACTGATGCTGAGTGAAGTGATTAGAACCAGGAGAATATTGATCACAGAAACAGCCACAGTGAGCAATGACTAATTTTGATGGGAAGCATCAATGCAAGAATCTAAAACAATTCCAAAGACCTCATGATGGTAAATGCCATTCACATCCAGAGAAAGAACTATGGAGATGGAATGCAGAGTGAAGCAGACTATTTTCTCTTTTGTTTTGTTTTGTTTTTTCTTTCTCATGGTCTTTCCCATTTGTTATAATTCTTCTATGCAACATGACTAATGTGAAAATGAGTTTGATAGGAATGTATGTGTGGAGCCCATATCAGATTGCAGGCTGTCTTAGGGAAGGAGGGGGAGAAAATTTAAAACTTATGGAAGTGAATGTTGAAAACCAAAAATAAATAATTTAATTTTTAGAATGGAAAAAATGTATGTAATAGGAATGTATGTATAAAGTCATATATTACATGCTGCCTTGGGGAGGGAGAGGGAGAAAATGTAAAACCTATGGAAGTGAATGTTGAAAACAAAAAATAAATTAATAAATAAATGAAATTAATAATTTTTTTTAAATTGTAGTGCCAAAATTTGGAGAGAACTGAGTTTTCCACCAACATTTTCACAAAAGAATCTAGCATTTTTTGGCATGGAAAATGATAGTATTCAGTGTCTTTCCAAGGTCCCTGTGATTGACAAGGCCTAGAGAAACCTTGAAGTAGTGAAGTGGATACGCAGCCTCAGATATTAGCTGTGTGACCTTGGGCAAATCACTTAATCTCTGTTTGCCTCAGTTTTCTCAACTGTAAAATGGGAATCATGACAACACTTGCTTCCTGGGGTTGTTGTGAGGATCCAGTGAGATAATATTTATAAAGTGTTCAGCACAGCTCCTGGAACATAGTAGGGACTATATAATGCTTATTCCCTCTCCTTTCCCTTCTAGGAGACTAGAGGTCCCTGGAGCTGACTGCTTTTGAATCTCTTTGTAACCTTGGGAAAATCACCTTCTACTTGGAATGATTCTGGACTTAAGTTGCAAAGCAATTATAACACAATTCAATCTGCTGGTCTAAACTGGACACAACTATGGTAAGGCTAAAAGATCACTACTGACTTGCTGTGTGACCTTGAACAAGTCCCTAGAACTCCAGAGGCCTCAGTTTCCTTGTCTGTAAAATAAGGGCATTAAACTAGACCTATAAAATTCTAATTCTGAATTCTGTTTTCATGACTCCCACATACTATCTTTACTTATGTCATCCCATAACCTGGGAGTCAACTTTCCCCTTCCGTCATCTCTATCTTTTAATACCCAGCTCACATGGCTATCTCCTACAAGGAGCCCTCTGTGAACACACATACACATACACACCTCAATTATTTATTCTCCTTAAATTTCTCATTGCTCTTTGCTTCCCACTCCCCCCCCCCCATAACCATCCATTGTAGTTATTTATATATTTTTCTTCTATTTGCTTTTAAGCTTCTTGAGAATAAGAATCAACTGACAACCTTACTAAGGAATGTTCCAAATCACTAATGATAAAAGAAATGTAAATCAAAAGAATTCTGAGGTCACACCCAGCAAATTTGCAAAGATGACAAAAAAGATAGAAGATATGCAAGCTAATGCATTTTAGGTGGAGCTGGGAATTGGTACAATCTTTTGGGAATAAATGGATTAAATAATAAATGAATGAAATGTCTACACCCCTTGACTTGGTAGGAATATATATAATGGGAATAAATCCCACTGGTAGGACTATACATCAAGCAGATCATTGACAGCTCCCTCCAAATAGACATCAAAATATTTATAGCAGCACTTTTAGTGGTAGCAAAGAACAAAACAGATGTCCATCAATAGGTGAATGTCAAATTGGAGTACATTAATGTTAATAGAATATTACTCTGTTGTAAGAAACAAGACATGACGAATGCAGAGAAGCATGAAAAGGTTTAATATGAATTAATGCAAAGTAAGCAAGCAGAACCAGAAAAACAATATACACAATGACTACAATAATGTAATTGGAACAATCATAAAAACCTGAATGTTGCAAAATTCTAAAACAAACGTCCCCAAAGAAGAGATATTAGAAAACAACCCTCTCCTTCACATCCCAGCCTCCACTCCTTTACAGGACTTAGGGTCTACACGTGTGGAACATTTCATATAATGTCAATTTTTTTCAATGTATTTATCAATTTTGTTCATTTTTCCCTTCCTTTTTTTCTTTATAAAAAAATCTTAATTGTAAGGGATGGTTATCTGGGAGGAGGGAAAGAAAGACATATAAAACCAAGGGGAAATGTAAGTGACATAATAACAAAAGTAGTGAAAACTACTATTGAAAAAAAAGTAGTTACAACTCTTTGATTCTTTAGAAGTTCCTCAATCATACTTGATAGAATCATAGGATCAACCCTACTACTGCTGGCCTTTAAAAAAATGAGCTTGCCAGTGCTAGAGTTAGTTGAGACCAGAGGAACTCAGCAGTCAAGTGAGAAACAATTGTCATCAGTAATGGCTTCTTGCAATGGATCAATGCACCCAGTAAGACATCCTGAGTCCAGCAAAATGAAATCCCAGAGAGACCTGTTAAAGGGGCTGAATTGAACTGTGGGCCCAGGGATGGCAGCAGAGCAAACTACCTAGTAGATCCTCCATCCAGAAGTGTAAGGGGACCACAAGAATAGAAGAGAGAATAGAGCACCCTATCCTCTACATAGTCACCTCCCTACTTATGAACTCTTATGTATGGGCCCACTTTCCCCACTGGTTCTATGTGTGTTTCTGGGAGAGTGTGTCCCAAGTTTATGGAAGGGATGTTTTATAGCTACTGTTCTTCTCATGTCACTTCAGTGAATGCCTTTGCTTTGGACTCATTATGTGAACTTACTTGCCAATTAAAAGTAAACATATTCAATGTTGAAGGGGTCAGGAGAAGACAGATATACTGGTAAAGTGTTGGCAGAGCTGTGAGCCAGTAAATCATTTTGAAAGGCAATTTAGAATTATTCAAATAAAGGGGCTAAAATGTCCCTTCCCTTTGAACCAGAGATCCTATTACTTTTACCCCAAGGAGGCCATTGATAAGAAGAAAGTTCCCATGTAAATACATTTAAGTATTTATAGAAACACTTTCTGTGATAGGAAAAATTAGAGAGAAGATACCTGTCAGTTGGGGAATGGCTAAACAAGTTGTCCATGAATGTAATGGAACACGCCTGCATTGTAAGGAGTGCTGAATGTGATAAATGTAGAGAAGCATGGAAAACTCTTTATGAACTGATGAAGAATGAAGAGTCAAGAAGTCAATATACACAATACAACCACCCTTAAAAAAATCACAAGTGAACAAGTATAGTTTGAAATAAGAGGTATGAGAGTGGCCAGGTGGCCCAGTGAGTCACCGGCTCGGGAGTCAGGAGGACCTGAGTTCAAATGTGACCTCAGACACTTAACACTTACTAGCTGGGTGACCTCCGGCAAGTCACTTAATCCCTAGTGCCTTGCCCTCCCCCCTGCAGAAAAAAAAAAGGTATGGAAAGATTACTACCCCACTCCTTGCAGAAGTGGGGGGGCCACAAACTCTGTACATTGCACATGGTTTTAGGCTTTTTCAGTATATTGGTCAGTTGTGCTGACTTTTTTCCTCTTTTTTTTTGCCTTTTAAAAATATAATTTGTTACATGGGGTAGTTCTCTGGGTGGAGGAGGGGAAGGAATACTTAGGAATACTCCTATGAAGATGTGAAAAACAAAAGGCATGAATAAAAATTTTTTTTCTTTTTTCTTTCCTTTTGGAGGGCCATTGGGGTTAAGTGACTTGCCCAAGGTCACACGGCTAGGTTTTTGTTTGTGTGGGTTAAGTGTCTGAGGCCGGATCCGAACTCAGGTCCTTCTGACTCCAGGGCCAGCGCTCTACTCACTGCGCCACCTAGCCGCCCCTAAAAATTTATTTTTAAGAAAAGAAAATAAAACCGTGGAGACATGAGCTACATTATTTGGGGAGTCTGGACCTGCAGAGTACCTTGAACCTGAGGTAATTGTCCTTTGGATGACCCTAATTGAAGGTTAGGGGGAGGTACCCCATAGAGGTCCTAAATGTATAATGCTGTCTTTGTATTCTGAGCTCTTTGCACTGAATGGCTTCCTTATGAATTCATATCATGGTATCACAGATTGAGAGCTGGGAGGAACCTTAGCTATCAGCATGGTCCTCACATCCAACTCCCTGGTTTTACATCCAAGGAAACTGAGGCCCAGAGAGGTTAAGTGACTTGTTCAGATGTCAAAAGGAATAGAATGGTTTCCCCTCCTCCCTCCCCAACATCCCTCATTTTCTCCTGCTTCCCTGGCTGGACTGAGGTTTTATTTTGCCTTATATACCTCTCCAATTGTTTCATGGGTATAATTCTTGTCTTCCCTACCAGACTTTTAATTCAATGTCAGGAAACTTGTTTTATACTCTTTCATTCCCACAGGACTGTGGCTGCCCAATTAATATTTGTTGTCTCTGTGTTAGATTTATCTTCATATATTATCTCCAACAAACCCTTAAGCATAATAACAGCTGACATTTATATAGACATTAATGTGTGCAAATTCAACTGTACATACATTATTTTACTTGATCTTCTCAACAATCCTCTTTAGTGGGCAACTGTAAGCCCAACAATGCAATATGGCAGTCAAAAAAAGTTACTCCACACTGCCTTAAGCCATGTAGTCTTCAAAAGGAAGGAGGAGATAATTTCTCAGCCTATTCCAGCTAAGATTAAGTGCAGAAGGAGAGAGGTGATAGTCTTCCTGTACTTGTGGTGATCAGACCACAACTAGAGTATTGTGTTTAATTCTTATTCAGTCAGTCATCAAATAGTCAACAAATATTTAGGTGGTGCAGTGAATATAGTGCTCAGCTTGGAGCCAGGAGGACCCGAGTTCAAATTTAGCCTCAGACACTTACTAGCTGTGTGTCAGGGGCCAGTCACTTAACCTCTGTTTGCCTCAGTTCCCTTATCTGTCAGATGAGCTGGAGAAGGAAATGGCAAACCACTCCAGGATCTTTGCTAAGAAAACCCCAAATGGGATCACAAAGAGTCAGACACAGCTAAAAAAGAATGAACAACCACAAAAATGTATTAAGCACCTATTTACAATATTTGAGGCCCTTTTGTTTTAAATGTTAGGGATATAAAGAAAGGCAAAAGATTGCTCTCAAGGAGCTCATAGTCTAATGGAGGAGATAACATGCCAATGTCTATGTACTGTCAAGCTATAGACAGGATAAATTGAAAATAGCCAACCAAGGAAGAAAGCCTTTGGAAAGCTGGAGTGATGATGAGCTAGCATTTGTGTGTGGCTCACACACATTGTCTCTTACTGACTCCTCACAACAACCCTCTCAGGCAGGTGCTGCTATCATTTCCATTTCACAGATGAGAAAGCAGACATTAAGTGATTTGCCTGGGTTTACAGAGCTAGTAAGTGTCTGAGATGCGAGCTCAGTTCTTCCTGAACTGCACTCCTGTCCAAGGAGGCTGACCAGGATAAGGAAAACAAATGGGAGACCATGTTATAAAACCATCAAGTGAGCCTGGAGAAGAGATTTAGGGGGGACAGCTGTTTGAGTATGGGACTGGGCTTGTTCTTAGCTTCAAGAGTAGAGCCAGGAGCAGTGGGTAGAAGGTGCAGGTTTCCTCTCCTTGTAAGGAAACTCTTTTAAAGCTTTGGAATGTGGAATAGGCTGCTTCACCAGGCAGAGGGCTTTCCCACACTGGAGGTCTTCAATCACCCAGTGGATGGCCACTTGGCAGAGAGGATTCTGGTTCAGGGACAGGCTGGAATAGGTGATTTCTGAAGTTCCCTCCAATTCTGGGATTCTATGATTCTGTGATAAGATAACAAAGGGAGAGAAAGGGGAGAACATTCACCCTCAGTGCTTCCCAGGGATTTATCATCTTTGGAGTAATGGGCACCTCACCTACACAAAAGCATTTAGGAGGAAAATGTGGGATACAGGGAATAGTTCAGTTTGGCTCAGATTTAAATTTTTTTTTTGAGGGTTGTGCAAGGTCACCAGCCTCACTTTCTCCTCCAGAGCCATCTGAGTCCTGTGGTCAGATATCTATCAGGATGACTATAAATGGCACAGGATGCAGTGGGAAACCTTGGCCCTTTTAATTTTTTTTGTTTATCTTTTGGAGAGGGGAAGGCACGGCAATTGGGGTTAAGTGACTTGGTAATTGGGGTTAAGTGACTTGCCCAAGGTCACATGGATAGTAAGTGTTAAATGTCTGAGGCTGGATTTGAACTCAGGTCCTCTTGACTCCAGGGCCAGTGCTCTATTCACTGTGCCATCTAGTCGCCCCATGAGTTAAATCTTAATAGGTAGATTGGAGCCAGATTGTGGAGGGCTTTGAATTCCAGAGTCAGGCAATGGGTGAAACACTGAAGGTTTTGTCAATAGTGACATAAATATAGTGAAACATTTGGAAAATAGAGGGGTAGAGGTGTGAGGACAATGAAAATGATGATAGCTAGCATTTATAAGGTTCTTTCAGATTTGTAAAGTGCAGCACACTCATTTGATCCCCACAACAACCCTGTGAGGCAGGTGCTTTGTTTTCTAGGTGAGGAAACAGAGAGGTTTAAGTGACTTGACCAGGATCACTTAGCTAAGTTATTGTCCAAGATAGGATTTGAACTCATCTTTCTGATTTCAAGTCCAGGTGTTAGAGAAAAGGTCAAAGGCTGGACAACCAGTTAGGTGGCTAGTATAATGCTTTAGGAGGCCATCGAGGACTGGGCTAGGGGGGTTGTAGTGGTAGCAAGAAATTGGGGACAGATATAAACAAGTTTGACCACAGATTAAGGGAGAGAGAAGAGTTAAAGAGGATTCTAAAGCTGAGTCTGGGTCTATATTTCTATAGAAATATAGAAATTGGAGGAAGGGCAGGTTTAGTGAGATGGCCCCAAGAAAAATGTTCTTTTAGTCTTATGGAACAACCTAATTCTGACTATGGGATCTTTACTAAATAAGGAAAATACCACAGTTATTTATACCACTCATTATTTACTAAGTTTTAGGGGAAACCCTGGATGATCTATCTCTTTTTCCTCTATATTTCCAGCCTCCTGATTTGTTCCCTAATTCAATTCAATCCTTAACCTTGGGCCCATAAGCCAGTTCAGGGCTGCCTCCCACTCTGGAATTCCCAGGGAGCTAGGTCAAGACATCAACAAGCCTACTAAGTGCCTGGAAGGAGAATACCAACACAAATCAAAACAGGTTCTGTCCTCTAGGAGTTTATTGAAACAAATTCCAACCTCAAAGAATTTACATTTGAATGGAGAGAAGTTCTGTACTTTCATAAGTTTATATAAAACAGATAAAAGGTGGGGAGTGGGGTATGAGAAAAGGCCTCATGCAGAATGCTCTTGAACCAAGGCTTGAAGAGAACCTGGGAACCCTAAAGGCAGAAGTGTTGAGGGAGACTTTTTCCAGGTATGGGGGCAAGTCAATGTGAAAGCACCAAGACTGGAGGTGGAGGGATGTGTGTGAGGAACAGTAAGAAAGCCAGTTTGGCTAGACTGTAGTGTTCATGAAAGCGAGTAATGTGTAATAAGGCCACAAAGGTAGGAAGGACCCAGGATGTGAAGTTTTAATGACAAACAGAAGGGCTTATATAAGTCTGCAGGGTACATCCTGGCCCAGCTGGCCCTAACTCGGGTACTGGGCTGTGTCAGTGACTCAGGAACTCTCTGTGGGGAGTGAAAGTCCAGCCCCTAAGCACACCACCCCCGTGGGAGTGTTTGCTGGTGGGAGGTAGGTGTGTGTGTGTGTGTGTGTGTGTGTGTGTGTGTGTGTGTGTGTGTGTGTGTGTGTGTGTGTGGTTTCTTGGCATCGGGCAGGGCTCCAAAGCTGCAGCCTGAAATCACCAAATATAGACATGCAAGTAGCAGTCCCAGCTCTCCTCTCTCCCTACTACACCTGCACTGGCTAGCCCCACCTTGGTTTCAACATCCACCTTCCTGCCCCACTCCCAGTCAGGCCACCCATCTGAATGACACATTCCCCAGGGTGATTTGCTACTGGCTGCCTAAGAGGAAATAGCTACTTAGGCTACTCAGTCTCACAGCTGGCTGGATCGGAGAACAGTTTGGGGGAAGGGGAAGAGAAAGGAAGAAAGCACCCATGTTAGCCTGGTTCCTGCCAACACATAAGAATCCTTTCCCATGCTTTTACTCTCTGGAGGTGCAATGGTTTAGAAAAAAAAATTCATAATAATTCAAAGGAAGGCAGTTATATTGAAATGGTTATAAAAAATTTTTTTTTTAATTTGCAGGCTCCAAGCTAAGAACCTTTGGCTTTAGAGAATCTCTAATTAAATTCTGTTCAACAGACATTTATCTCTAAGGTCTTGCCTAGCTCTAATGCTATGCAAAGGATCAAAGGTCAGAGACTGGGCAACCTTGAGGAACCAGAGTAAAGGATTGAGATATTGAGGTCAGTTATAGGGGATCTCAGTGTCCAACATGGCTGGGGAGCTAGAAGAGAGAGAAAAGTGAAAGCCCCTCATGTGACTTCAGGGCTGATGAATATGGATTTCCTAATACTATGTGCTGTAGCTATTACCTTACTAAACAAGATATGCTTAGTGGACAATCCATCAGAATTCACAGTCCCCCAGAGCTCTCAAAGTATCAACTATCTCCCTATATCTCATGATAATCACAGGCCTCCCTTTACTCTTTGTTTTCATTCATAGGAAGTTAGAAGAGTAACCAAAATGGGGGTTAAAGATATGTCCTCCAATTTGAGCTGATGCCTCAAGTTTAAGGAGGAAAGAATGGAAAGACCTCTAGGAGCCCAGCCCTTGGTTCCCTGGGATCAGGCACAAGGCACCCATCTGAGAGACCAGGTGTTTTCAGCAACCTGCTCCACAGGCTGCCCTCCCTCCTTTCCTGAACCCAAAAGAATATAGAAGTTGGAGCCTTTGGGGGAAATAAGGATTCAGCTAGGCCCCAGGACTAGAGCAGACACTGGAATGCAGAACCCAGGCCAAGCATACCCTAGGAAAGAGAACTGTCAAAAAAGTTGGGTGAGAAGTTTTGAAAAATAAATAGAACCTTTCCACACTGAGTGTGCAAGATTAGCTCCATGGAAACAAGAAGAAAATTAGTTTCCCTTTGGAAATGTTTTCATATTCACACAAAGCATTGTGGTGTTAAAAGGGCCTAAAGGTCACTATTTTTGCTTTGGCACTGAGGAGGAGGTCTCAGACATTTTGGATTTGATGTTCTTCACCCTCTCCCAGAGAAGCAGGTCAGGGCTTTAGTTTTGAAGACGAGATGTGTACTATCCTGTCATATGAGGCAAGGCAAGGCAAGGGAAAAGGCCTGGATCAACATTAAAAAAAAAAACCATGAAAATAGAGGCTCCAATCTCTTAATCCCCATAGTGTACACATTTTTCACCACCATCAATCAGATCCTCTCAGAATTTTCCACTAGATTCTATGCTGAGGATCTTGATAAGTAAAGGAGAGGCCAGGTGTATTCTATGTCTCAGGTCCTTAGCCTATAAAAACTGGATTGGGTCTTAACTGACCAGTTTCTCTGTTAAGGGACCTTGGTGAAGTGAACTCACTTTCATCATGCCTCATTTCCCCCATTTCAATGGGGTTCACAACACTTTTCTGGCATGTTGTGAAAGATTAGATAAGTGTAAAATATCTCCCATTTATTCACTTATTAGGTCAACAAATATTAATTGAGCACCCCTAGAGTATGAAAGTCCCATCACAGACAAAGTTTTTGGGGCCCAAGACTCAAAGACAGAGCCCACATGTATAAAGATGGTGGAGGGAATGACAACTGAAGACCAGAAAACAATATCCATTCCTACCCTTTCCTGACTTAAGTTGCTGACGGAAGGAACCATAGAGAACATCTAATCCAACCCCCTAATTTGATTGATAAGGAATCTCGAAACCAGGCAAATGAAGATACTTGTCTGTGTCATATAGATAGCTGGTAATGGCACCTAGACTAAAATCCTAGCTTCCTTCAAGCCTCAGATAAAACCCCACCTTCTGCAAGATGCCTTTCCCCATTCTCTTTCATCTTGGTGCTTTCTCTCTGAGATTGACTCTAGTTTATCCTGTATATATCTTGTTCATACACAGTTGTTTTCATGTCATCTCCCCTACCAGACTCTGAATTCCTAAAGGGGAACAACTGTTTTTGTCCCTCTTCATCGATTAGCACAATGCCGGGCACACAGTAAGTAATAAATGCTAGTTGACTTGACTTGATTCTGACTCTCCCAGTCAAGTGTTCTTTCCATTGGATTTTTAATCTTTAAATTTCAAGTGGCCAGAAGCTTTAATAACAAAGGAAACAGAGAAATCATACAACTCGGTCTTCCTCTCAGATCCTAGGCTCTGAGGATTCTTCTATGTAAAATCACACCTTCTCTTTTGGTCGATTCACAAATTTTTGAAAAAACAGGTCTATGTGGAGAAGGAAAAGCAGAAATTTGTACTCAGAAGAAAACATAAAAATATAAAACATGTATATAATTATACAAAATGTAAGACATAATAACCTAAGCATAGCAGGCCTTTATTTTTTTTCCCAGAAGTAAAGAATAGATTTTTGTTGAGTGTATCATCTTCCCTGTCACACAAGTTTGCAGTCTCTAATGCTTTCCCCACTTACATCAAATCAGCTGCCAAGTCTCTTCGGTTCTTTTTCAACCACATCTCTCTTATCTTTTCCCTCTTTCTATTCACAGGGCCACCACCCTTATTCAGGGCCTCAACACCTCCTCATCTAGATTAACTGGTCTCCCTACTTCCAGTCTCTCCCCTCCCCAATCCATCATTCACACAAAATAATCTTCCTGCCAAAATAATTTTCCCAAAGCACAAATATGACTATGTCATTCACTGGCTCAAGAATCTTCAGGGGCTCCCTATTTGCCACTAGATTGAAATACAAACTCCTCAGTTTGGCTTGTAAAGCTTTTGTATCTCCAGAACCTAGCTAATACATCACACTTAGTAGACTATTTTTTCCTCCACTTATTTAATTTTTTTCCCTAATTACATGTAAAAACAATTTTTAACATTAAAAAAAATTTTGAGTTCCAAATTCTCTCTCTCACCTCTTTTCTCTTTGAGAAGGCAAGCAATTTGCTATAGCTTGTATGTGTGCAGTCATGGGAAACATATTTCAATATCAGTCATGTTGTGAAAGAAAACAGACAAAAAAAACACCCCACAAAAAAAAAGTAAAAACTAGTATGCTCCAATCTGTATTCAGACTCCATCTGTTCTTTTTCTGAAGGTGGACAGCATTTTTTTTTATCATGTCTTTAGGAATTGTCTTGGATTTTTGTATTGCTGAGAATAGCTAAGTCATTCACAGTTGATTGTCATTACAATATTGCTATTACTGTGTGCAATGTTCTCCTGGTTTTGTTTATTTTGCATCAGTTCATGTAAGTCTTTTCAGATTTTTCTGAAAGTATCTTGCCCATCATTTCTTATAGCACAACAGTATTCCAACACAAACATCTACCACAACTTGTTCAATCATTTCCAAATTGATGGATATCTCCTCAATTTCCAGGTCTTTGCCAACACGAAAAGAGTTGCTATAAATATTTTTGTGCATAATGATCCTTTTCCTTTTCCTTTTTAAAAAAAACTCTTTGGGGATACAGACCTAGTAGTGGTATTGCTGGGTCACACTTTTATAGTGCTTTGGGCACATTTAATGTTTCTTGACAAATGCTTGTTGAATTGAACTGAGATGGCCCAAATTTAGGGGAATTTGTCTAGCCTGTTCTGGAATCCTTGGTTAAGGATAACTAAGAGATGAAATGGCACTGATAGATTGGGCTTCCAGACATGGACCAGCAGGCATACTGAGAAAAAGGTAAAACTAGGTCTGGACATCCATTATGGAGATCATTCCTTCCATGCTGAGTCTCCAGTCACAGCTTTGGAGACAGATTGATGACTCCAGGGCTTCCTGGCAAATAATATATGGTGAACAACCATAAAGAATCCTCATAGCCCATGTCCTCCCTGGGCCAAAGTCGGGGCATGGGAGGAAAACAGCAGCTAGTAATAGATCAGATGAATTGGGAAAGGGAGAGAGTCCTTCCAGAAAGTTACAGAACAAAAATAACAATGGAGTTTTATTCTCTCCCCCCCCACCCTTTGCCACAGGATGATTTCCTAACATTGTAAAGTAGGGGGACAGACTGGTTAGAAAACTGTCTCATCCAGGGAGTGTGTAAAGGATTCAGTGTTATAGACTGGGAATGAGGGTTAGATTCCTGGTCGTGGCCCTGTGTCCTGAGAAAGTGCCTTCCCTTGCCTCAATATCCCCAGTTGGCCACAGGGTTAAAAATTAGGAATGAGCTCATTCTTTTCCCTGGAGGCATAAGGAAGATGAATAACTTCAGAGATTTTCAGATTAAAGAGGTTCTATTCTTTGGGTGAAGAGAGTACTTTGGAGAAAAATAAGGCAACCTCAGTCCATCCTTTACCTTCTGGCCAATTGGGCAGGTGGAAGGGAGGTTAAGTTCCCAAAGTCAGGATGATGAGCCCATATTCTGTGACAACCTGCCTTCCTGTCTAGAGGGATTGGACACGTCTGTCTGTCTCTCTGTGTATTGTCTGTGAAGGAAATGGGTTTATTGAACTGTGACTTTTGGGAGAGGAGATGGCGCAGGGGCTATGCGAGTGGAGATTTGACTACACCAGCAGAACAGATGGGAGGGGACCCTCCCTCGTCTCCCTGCAGAGGTGAAAATATGAGCTCTAGCAATGAAGTGTAGATGGGAACATGTTCTTCCTTCCCACTCCAACGTGCATCCGCAGCAGCTCTCTCCAGACACGGCAGGGATTATGGCTCTGAAAATCTTCCCAGGCTGTGGGGATGATTAATACCCAGCAAACGCAGATTTTTCTTTTCCTTCCCTTCCTTCCCTCTTCCTTTCCCGTCCACAGCTGCCACCTTCCTTCTCTCAGTATTGGGGATAGAGGGATGATTGTTCTCCACCGGGTTTCTGCGGAGCTGAGCTCGGGAAGGGGAAATAGTGCCCTTTCCATTGTTTGGGAGAGAGGGAATGTGATGATTCCTTAAAGTCCTCCCAACCCCCTCAGATCTGAAACTGTCCCACATGCAGAAAGGCAAGGTCTGTTCTAAGGGGGGGTCCATTAAAAGGGGGACCTCTCCCCCCAGCCCCAATTTAGTTCCTGGTAACCCCGGAAATGCCCTCCAGGCTTCTTTATTTAGAGGTGAATCAACTAACAAAGGAGCGCCCCGTTGGTCTGGGACTCTCTGGAGGCCCTCCTTCCTCCAGTGTTCTGGCCACCTGAGCCTCTGACCCAAAGGAGGGGTTGTCCTCTTAGGTGAGCGCCTTGCAGGCGTTTTGGACACCCTCCCCCACAGGCCAGGGTGAGCCCCTTCTGAGTGGAAAGGGGTGGGGTGGGGGTCAGCCTGGCACAAAGGGGAGGAGGCCCCGCGGCGCAACCAGATCCCAGGATTTCCAGGAGCCGTGGCTCTAAAATCGGGGGTCCACCTCACGATCCTGGGGGGTCACTCCCATCCTTCCTTCCTTTCTTCCCCCCATTTACTTCAGACTCCGGGGGCAGAAACAAGAACTGTCACCTAGAGGAGTGTAAAAAGTGGGGTCCTGGGGGATTTTTGCCCCCTCACTCCCCACTTATTTGTTATTAGGGTTCACTTGGTGCAGTATGAGGGGGTGTGGGGGTGGCGATCGCATAGAGCCTTTTGCAGGTTCCGCCTGACATTCCAGGCCGCAGCTCCCCACTCCCACCCCTCCCCATTTGCTGTATGCTGGAGAAGAAGGGGGTGGGGGTGGGAGCCGGGTGGAGGTTGGGGGAAGGGAGGAGAAAAAAAGGAGGGGGTAAGTCGGAAGGTGGGGAGCGAAGGGGCGGGGTCTGGTGGCGGCGGCCCCACGTGCCCCGGCCGGGCAGCCCAATGGACGCTCGTGTTTCGGAAAGATCTCCATATATGGCCATGTTCTAGGGCTGCGCGCGCCGCCGCCGCGCGCTCGTGCCTCGCTCGCCCTTTAAATACGGGCGGGGGAGGTCGAGCACGGTCTCACTCAGTGGTAGCCGGCAGCACTTGTAGGCTACTTTGGACGCACCCCTTTACTGGTCCCTTCCCTTCCCCGGCTCTGAATTCTCAGACTAGGACGGTGCCCAGCCTCAGGTAAGGAACTCGGGGGCTTCTCAGAGCTGAGGCGGAGTAGAGACGGCGGTACCCGGGGCGAGGGGGCGAGGGGACTCCGGGGTCTGCGCCGGGCGGGCGGGCTCTGCCTGGTGATGTGTCCTACCTTATCGATTTCCCCCTTTCTCCAGGCTCGGTCCCGAACCTCATTTCCTTGAATATTTTCCTTTTTCCCTCCTCATTCCCCCCCCCCCCATCTTTTTATCTGTGCCCGTCGTGCCGGCCCGGGCCGACCAGGCCGGATCTCGTTCGTTACCCGGCCGAGAAGCGCGCGCCATATCGGAGGTTAACTCCCTCCCCTCCCCCTCCCGCTCTCCCGCCTGGCTGGGGGGGGGGCGCAAGGCGGAGTCTGTTATCTGGGACGAGGGGGCCATGCTGCCCCTCCTCCCATGCCCGCACCGGGTCGGTACGGCAGGTGGGCGTGGTCGAGAAGGACGAGGCCTAACGGGGATGGGGGGGGAGAGGGTAGGAAAGGTAAATTTCAAACGGCCTCAGAAGGGGGGTGGGAGAAGAGCGGAACGGGTTCCGGCGGAAGTGAGCGCGCGTCCGTTGGGGAGTGGCGGTGGGGTGGGGCCGAGCGGCTGCGGCGGCTCGCGCGGGCCCCGTGGGGGTCGGATCGATGACGTGGGTGCCCCTCGCTCGCGCCAGCCCGTTTTCGCGCTGCCAGCTGGCGGGGGCGCGTGCATTGTGCATTCTACTGGGTGGGGACCGCAGAGGCCAAGCTGTTGTATTGTACTGTAGGGGCGCCAGACTGCTGGCCTAGTCCCCACCTCCGCCCTCCTCCCGAAACAAAGCGAAAGCCTCCCGGGCGGGGGCCCCCACCCCCCAAAAAAGGGCCTTCCTCGCGGTGGGTTTTCTGCGCAGGAGGCGGAGTCCGGGGCGGGCTTCTGGGAGCCTAGGTGATGCTAGTGATGAGCTCACCGGGGAGAGGAGGGGCTGCAATGCCGCAGCGCAGTGTAGAGAAGAGCGGTGCCGGTCCTGCCTGCCCTAGTTCTCCTGTATTTACTAGGCTTGTGTGTATGGCTGGAATTTGGGTGGGGGCAAGGGAAGCAGCTCAATTAACATTAACCCTTACTTAAGGCTATTAGGGTTTAAAAGAAAATGGTTGGCCATATTGACCAGGAGGTACTCGAATTATTATTAGTAATGGTAAGACTATTAAAATTTAAAATTTCTTTTGTCTTGAACAGATTAAGCAAAAATGGAAGAAGAAATTGCTGCTCTTGTCATTGACAATGGCTCTGGCATGTGCAAAGCTGGCTTTGCTGGAGATGATGCTCCTCGGGCTGTGTTCCCTTCTATTGTTGGACGCCCAAGACACCAGGTCAGTACCTTACCTCCATTTATTTCACTTAAAGATACTGAAAGAAACATGATTTGCAGTTGTGTGAAAATCTTAATGAATCTAATTGTCTCTTCCCTTTTTTTAAACAGGGTGTCATGGTAGGAATGGGGCAGAAGGACAGTTACGTTGGTGATGAGGCCCAGAGCAAGAGAGGTATCCTGACTCTGAAATACCCCATTGAACATGGCATTGTTACCAACTGGGATGACATGGAAAAAATCTGGCATCATACCTTTTACAATGAGCTTCGTGTAGCTCCTGAGGAACACCCTGTTCTGCTTACAGAAGCTCCCTTAAACCCTAAGGCCAACAGAGAGAAGATGACCCAGGTATTTCCAGTCCATTCCTTTGAAGTATCAACACCATCTGTTATATAAACCCTTTTTTGTTAATTCTAAAACCCAAGTTTTTCTTTCAATATTTCCAGGGTTCTGTACCTCTCCTGGCATTTCTTCCCTGAAGTCTCAAGGTTTCTTCTTTGTGTTTCTGCCTGCATTCTTGCTTTTCTTTTTTTTTTCCACACATCTAATTTGTTGCATGTTGGCATGTGGTGTGTGTGTGAAGCATGGATTAATTGGTGTTCTTGAACTTGACTAAATTAGACCTTTTCTTTACTTTCAGATTATGTTTGAGACCTTCAACACCCCAGCCATGTATGTTGCTATTCAGGCTGTGTTGTCTCTGTATGCCTCTGGTCGTACCACTGGTATTGTTATGGACTCTGGTGATGGTGTCACCCACACTGTGCCCATCTACGAGGGTTATGCCCTTCCTCATGCCATCCTTCGTCTAGATTTGGCTGGCCGTGACCTGACAGACTACCTCATGAAGATACTGACAGAAAGAGGGTACAGCTTCACTACCACAGCTGAAAGGGAAATTGTACGTGATATCAAGGAGAAGCTGTGCTATGTTGCCCTGGACTTCGAGCAGGAAATGGCCACTGCTGCTTCCTCCTCTTCTCTGGAGAAGAGCTATGAGCTTCCTGATGGCCAGGTGATCACCATTGGCAATGAGAGGTTCAGGTGTCCAGAGGCCCTCTTCCAGCCATCCTTCCTAGGTAGGTATTTCTGGAAAAGTGATATGAAATAGGTGAGTCACTCTCTTTTTATTAAGCTTTATTAAATGTAAAGTGAGGTAGTAAACATTTGGGTTTTGTTTATTAGGTATGGAATCCTGTGGCATTCATGAGACCACTTTCAATTCTATCATGAAGTGTGATGTTGATATCCGAAAGGATCTGTATGCCAACACAGTATTGTCTGGTGGTACTACCATGTACCCTGGTATTGCTGACAGAATGCAAAAAGAAATCACAGCCCTGGCACCTAGCACAATGAAAATTAAGGTAAGTGTATGCATCGTTCCATCAGCATTTTTACCTTTAAGAAAATGGGCATGGGCCAGTTTCTGAAAGCAATTTTATGAAAATATTAAACTAAGTATTTTTGTTTTTCTCTTCAGATCATTGCTCCCCCTGAACGTAAGTATTCCGTCTGGATTGGTGGTTCTATTCTGGCATCTCTCTCCACCTTCCAGCAGATGTGGATCAGCAAGCAGGAATATGATGAATCTGGCCCATCCATTGTCCATCGCAAATGCTTCTAAATGGACTGCTAGCAGATGCGTAGCATTTGCTGCATGAGTATTCACAAAGTAAAAATTTGCCCTGGCAAATATACACCTCATGTTAGCCTCATGAAACTGGAATAAGCCTTCTTTGAAAAGAAACTTGTCCTTGGGAAAGTTTGTATCTGATATTAGACAAATATCAGCACTTTCTAGATTGTTGAACCATTACTGATTTGACCTCGTATTCAAGTTAACAGTTGTTCCCTTGGTGTACATTTTAGCATACCTTGTACATATCTTTGATCTAAACCCTGATACAGGTCACTTCATTTTGACAGGTAAGGCTAAGAGTTAATTTCCATAGAGAATTGACCTGATAATATGGCAATATAGTATCTGGCTGGTTGACACTCAACAGCTGTACAGTTCAGTTCTATAGAGCATCAGATCTGTACAGGGTATCTAAAGGTCAGATTTCCAGCATCTAAAAGAGCTGACTTGCAGAATTTCTCTCCTAAGGCTGGCAAGAGTTTATTAAGTGTGTGTTGCATCTTGCCACCATTCTAGCAGGAATACATATTGAACCCAAGCCTTAGGAACCAGTTTTTTTCTTTTTTTTTCTTAACCCACTGTTTTCCCCCAATGTCATGGGGCTAAGTTACTCAACCTTGAGTTGCAAAAAAGTTTGCATTTACAACCTGTAAATTTGTGCATCTAGTTAATTTATGTAAGATTTTTGTACGTTGCCTTAATGTTCTCACATGACAGTAGAATACCAAAATTTGTAAGTCATCCTAAGAGTTGAGAATTGTAATGCCCAACACGTCATTGTGTAAGGAAAAATAAAAGTGCTGCAAGTAAACTGAACACAGGTGTTTGAATTTTTGTTAAAACTTGAGTTGGTCTAAGTTCACAGAATCACTCCTTTACAATTATCTCTTTCCTATGCTGAGACCTTACAGAGCAAAGTAACCAGATAAGGCAGTTTAAGGAAACGGGTAAGGAAAAGATAAGGCAGTTTGTTAAGGAGCTCTAAAAATTGCTAGTGGTAACGAGAACAGAATGAAAACAAGTTTACATCATGGTAACAGTCATTTTTGTGACAATTAGTTGTCACTTGAAAGTACCTGAATAAACCCACAGGTATTGTGAAATGCCCAAAGAATTTTTAACTATCAATTACCACAACTTGAAAAAAAATTTGAAACAAGTTAAAGATAAGCATTCTTACACTTCGATATATGTGTAACCAGCCATTTAAAGGATAGTGGTAGAGACTCAAGACAAAGTATCTGGAAAATGTAATTGGACCAAAAACTGCCCCAGTTGCCATACTATCTTGATAAAAGCCAAAAGACTTAAGGTGGTAATTTCTTTGCTTTGGTATTTTTCTTTAAATGAACCCCATAGAGCTAAGGGAGTATACATGGATCTCCTAGAACTTTGGGTTTTTTCCTTTGAGATCTTTCCTAAATACCCTTGATTTCATTCTCTCCAATCAAAAATGGAAAAAAACCAATTTTTTTTCTAGTTTTTAAGAGAAAGCGTTAATGATTTGTAAATTTGTTGATCTCTGAGGTTTGTGTAATAGTTAACTGCATTTCAGGAGGGGAGGGGATAGTTCAGTGAATTTGGGTATAGGAGTATTTTGGTTGCCATGAAGTTTACACTTGAAATAAATTTGGGAGGGGATAGCAAAAATCAAGGCAGGTAGAAATTGTGATGGATCAACTATGGTACATGCATTCTACACAAGTACATTGTTTATAATCAATATTTAAGTATTGGTTTATTTAAAAAGTTAAAACCTGAAATTGCTTGACTTCTTAAGAATTTTGCTTTCAAAATGTTAATACATAGGCCCATTTTTTTTCTTTTTTTGGAGGGCAATTGGGGTTAAGTAACTTGCCCAAGGTCACATGGCTAGGTTTTGTTTGTGTCTTAAGTGTCTGTGGCCTGACACAAAAGTCAGGTCCTTTTGATTCCAGGGCTAACGCTCTATTCGCTGCCCCACCTAGCCGCCCCAACCCCATTAATAATTCTACAAATATATTAGAGTCTACTGTCACTTCAGGACATAATGTGGGAAGTAGTGGAGTGGAGTAAGGAAAATGGGCCTCAAGGGCAGAAAAAATTTAAGGTAGAGTGGGGGAGGGAATGGGCATTGTTATACCAAGTCTAACCAAGGAAAGAAATGGTGTGAATTTGAACAAAGTAATGGGTTACAGGATTTTAAAAATTATTGGTGCCTATTTTTACATCGGTGTTATTTTTGCATACTTTCCCTACCCTTTTTCCAGTAATCTTTCTTGGGAAGTTGAATATTGCCTTCAATAGGGATACTAATACCTTGGAGTCTGGATAACAAAGGGTAGTGAACTGCAAGGTCATATACCCTGGTTTTTGGCATCTGCATAACTGAATGACAGGGAAGTTTAGTGTTCCAAGATAGCAAATTCAGGCAATAAGTTTGCAATGTTGAGTGTCTTAACGAATGTCAGGGTGGATCCTAGGTTGGGCCTAACTTATTAAGCAGTTTATGGCTGGGTCAGTAAATTTGGTTCCAACTAGAGCTGCTTGCCTGAGAAAAAGGCAGGAAGGTAGGTCAACTGCAGATTTTATTAAAGAATAATTAGACACATATGGGAGCTGGACATGAATATTGAGATTAGGTTTGTACTTTTAAAATGCATAGCAAAGTTTCAGACCAATGGAAAAATAACAGCTTGGTCTTTGGAGACATCTAACAGACGTCCAACTAAATAAGCTGAAAAGCATCCATTGCAGAAATATTTATTGGCAATTATTATCCACAGTGGTCTTCTGCTCAATTTCTTTTCCAGGATAAACTGTATTATAGGATATGATGTTTTCTTAACCTCCTAGGTAGAATACATTCCTGTTAATCATTGCACCAAAAAGGATAGAATACCCCTCAAGGAAAGATGGGAAGAGGGTAGAATGGGGATAGTTCACCAAATGAGAATACAATGCTTAGAATAATTGATGGCCAAGTTAGGTTTTGTGAAATTCTTTTAGGCATGTAAATATATTGTCAAATGGTGTGGTTATGTGTCCAGGCAGAGTATTTGCTTTAAGGAATGAGTAAAGTACTTGGCTTTGAGAAGTGGGAATTTTTTAGGGGGACTAGGAGAGGGAAAACCGACCTCACCAAGTTGGTGATTTATCAACACAACCAGAAGCTTTCAAGAAGGACCCTGGCTCCTTCCCTGGAGAGGATGGTGGTGATACTTGGAGGTAAGAGGTGCTTTTTTTGCATCACACTATTCTATTTGGGTGTTCTGACATGTGAAAGCATGGTATAGTGGAAGAAAGTGTTGGATTTGGAATTCAAGGACTTGGTTTCAAATCTGAAGTAATGATCCTAGTTTTAGGAATCCTAGTTTAGCGTTAAAAGCATATTCTAGTGTAACTCCAAGAACCTCAGTGCTAGCTTAACTTGGGCATGCAGTAAATCAGGAAAACTACCTTATCACTCACTTTTTAACCTGATGCAATTTCAGATTTGTGACTCTTTGACCCTATGAAATATGTACTTCACAAAGACTGGGGAGGAAAGAATTCTAGAATCCTAGTGTTAATGCATTGCATTCTTCAGGATCTGTGATCTCAATTAGTATGTTACCCTCCATCAGTACAGATACAAGCTACTTTGTGAAATGGCCCTTTAAAAAACAACTTGCATATGCCTCTTGGATTAGAGTGGTAGAATCACCAAGTCAGACCCAGGAAAAATTATACATCACTACTCAAAAAGTTACTGCCATTACTAATGGCACTGGGCTTTGTTCTGTACCAAGAACACTACAGGAACTGGACCCTGCTCTCTAAGAATTTGTGCACAGCCACTGAGGCAAACAGCATATGGGAATAACACCCATAATGCCAAATAGCCAATCACCAATATCCGGGAAAATGAATAGTGATACATTTTGAAGTTTAATCCGCATCATTAATACTTTCTTACCTCTAAACCAAAACAAAGTCCTAACTTTTTGTAGTTTCTTGACTTCTAAGGGGTAAATGATCAGACTGAAAATTGAACAATCAGCTTTTCCTTAGAGCTGTCACACCCCTGACTTCATCCCACCTACCCCTGGTAAGACCTCTGGAAAAAATCTTTTCCTTGTGCTACACGGCACCTTCCCCAGATGGCAGATTGGGAAGTACCCCAAAGGAGACCACAGTGCTTTGATACCCATCTCCAGGTATACCTTGGAGAAGATGCTTTTCTGAGGAAAGGTTCTAAAATAGGTGATTCCTCACTTAAAGGGGTCAGATTTGGTTTTTGGATGGAAATGCAAAGTTTGTCCCTATCCTTTACTTTTTTGAAGTTATATTAGCCCCAGATGTCCCCTAGAGGAGAGGGGGGGAAATGAATCTGTGTTTTTTTCCCCCCCTCTGAGGAATTCGGCCATGTAATGCTTCTCTAAGGTTTAGGATCCCTAAACATGTAAGGGAAACTAAAGCCCAGAAAAGGGAAGGAACTTGGCCCCAAAGCAGGGGACTCGGTTAGACATTGGCAGTTAGGACTAGAACTCATTACTTTTTCATTTCTGGGTCAGAGTTTTAACTATTGTTTTCTCTATGGGTTTCCTTTGCCCTTCTGTTTCTGCCTTTGTGACCTACAATTGGAGACTGACCAAGAGGTTTATTTTCCTGGCTTCTCCAGCTTGTTTCCCACCTGAAGCCAGAATAGTCTGCTAGTGATATCCCCTTCATTGCTGTGAAGCTAGTTGTGGCAGCCACAAGGATTAGCTGGAGTGGAAGCAGCAGTGGAAGAGGGGAATTATTCTAACCTACAGACTTAAACACAATGACATTTCTGTCTCTTAAATACAATACTTTTTCCCCAATGTTCACATTTTTTTAAACAGTTGTTTTTGTTCTAAATTAAACGTTTTTTTTTTTTTTTAAAAGGGGTATTTTGGTTTATGTTGCAAAACAGTACACTTCAGGTCTCTGCCATGTACAGCTTGCCCCAATTTATAAATATACAATTAATTCAACATAATAACTTTCAAAACTAACCTGCTCATCTGTAATTTAAAAAAATTTTTTTCCTTTTGTTGTCTTCTGTGTATTAAAAAAACATTCTTCAATAATCTTTTTTCTACCCTTCTCCCCCATATTCTGCCCCATTGGAAAAAAATAAGAACAAAACCTTTTTAACAAATATTCACAGTCAAGCAAAACAAATTCTTGCATATGTCATATTCAAAATTATATATGTTATTCTGTATCTTGAATCCACCATCTCTCAGGAGATGGTAGCAAAGTTCAATTGTTGGTCATTGAATCGGTCAGCATTGTTAGGTCTTTCAAAGCAGTTTGTCTTTACAATATCATTTTTGTTACATAAATTGTTCTCCCAGTTCTGTTCATTTTACTGTGCATCAGCACATACATATCTTCTGAAGTTTCTCTGAAATGTCCAATAATCCATTACATTCATATTAGGCAGCTAAGTGGTGCAGTGGATAGACTACTTGGTCTGTAGTTCAAATCCAGCCTCAGATACTAACTGACCTTGGGCAAGCCACTGTTTGCCTCAGTTCCCTAATCTGTAAAATGGGGATAATGATATTATCTTCTTCCCAGGGCTGTTGTGAGGATTACATGAGATAACTGTAAAGCACTTAGCACAGTAACAGAGTCAGAAATAGGGTTAGTGCAAATAGGAAGCACTATATAAATGTTGGCCATTGTTACCATAATTTGTTCAATCATTCCCCAATTGATGGGCATCCCTTTAGTTATCAGTTCCTTGCTATAGTGAAAAGAGCTACTATACATATTTTTGCACATGTGGCTTCTCCTCTTTCTTTGATCTCTTGGTAGACACAAGCATAGGACATCTCTGGGCAACAGATATTGCACAATTTCATGACTGACTTGGGAATCAAGTGGACCTGGTTTCTGGTCTGATTCTGCAACTAATTTCTTCTGTGACCCAAAGTCACCTGGCCTTTCTGGTTCTTTGAGTTATCTTCTGTAAAATGAGAAATCTGAACTAGATGATCTTCTAGGGTTCTTCCAGCTCTAAACCCTATATCTAAAACTATTTGTTAATGAGGAAAGATAAGGAGCTAAAACTGGTGCCCACCATGGATTAAGCAAGCCCTTATTCTAGTATAAGTTTAGGTGAGAATCAAGTATTAGTACACTTGTTTATTGGAAGAGCCAAAGCCCAGAGAACACTGTGATATTCTTAAGGTTCCAGATCAAGCCAGAAATTGAGGCAGTGGGAAAGAAGTGGAAGATTTTCATCTGGTAAAAACTCACTATTTAACTAAAACTGCTGGGAAGACTGGAAAATAGCATGGCAAAAACTAGGCATAGACCAACATCTTTTTTTTTTTTTTTAAAGCAATTGGGGTTAAGTAACTTGCTCAAGGTTACACGGCTAGTCATTATTTATGCGTGGGTGCTCATTTTCTGAGGCCGGATCTGATCTCGGGTCATCCAAACTCCAAGGCCGGCGCTCTTACTCACTGCGCCACCTAGCCGCCCCAATAGACCAACATCTTACACTGTATACCAAGATAAAGTCAAAATGGGTACATGATTTAGATATAAAAGCTGATACTGTAAGCAAACTAGGAAAACAAGGAATAGTTTATCTGTCAGATTTATGGAGAATGGAAGAATTTGTGACCAAACAAGAGAGAGTAAATATGAACTGCAAAATGGATAATTTTGATTACATTAAATTGAAAAGTTTTTGCACAAATAAAGCCAATGCAACCAAGATTAGAGGAGAGGCAGAAAACTGGGGAACACTTTTTTACAGCCAGTGTCTCTGATAAAGGTCTCATTTCTAAAATATATGAGAACTGAGTCAAAGTTATAAGTATACAAGTCATTCACCAATTGATAAATGGGCAAAGGATATGAACAGATGGTTTTCACATGATGAAATTAAATTTAAAATATTTAAATTTATTAAAGTTATATGAAAAAATGCCTTAAATCACTATTGATTAAAGAAATGCAAATCAAAACAACTCTGAGGTACCACATCTCACCTATCAGATTGGCTAACATGACAAAACAAGAAAATGATCAATGTTGGAGAAGATGTGGGAAAATTGGAACACTGATGCATTGTTGGTGGAGTTGTGAACTGATCCAACCATTTAGGAGAACAATTTGGAACTATGCGCAAAGGGCTGTAAAATTGTACATAACTTTTGATCCAGCAATACCACTTCTAGGGCTGTATCCTAAAGAGATCATAAAAATGGGAGAAGGACCCACATGTACAAAAATATTTATAGCAGCTCTTTTTGTGGTATCCAAGAATTGAACATTGAGGGGATCCTCATCAATTGGGGAATGGTTAAACTAGTTGTGGTATATGAATATAATGGAATACTATAGTTCCATAAGAAATGAGATGCAGGTGGACTTCAGAAAAACCTGGAAAGACTTCTATGAACTGATGCTGAATGAAGTGAGCAGAACCAGGAGAATATTGTACACAGTAACAGCAACTTTGTATGATGACCAACTTTGATAGACTTGGGTCTTCTCAGCAATGTAAGGATCTAAGACAACTCCAAAACACACAAGATGGAAAATGCTGTCCATATCCAGAGGAAGAACTTCGGAGTCTGAATGCAGATGGAAAAATACTATTTGCCCTCTTTTTTTTTTTGTTTTGTTTCTCCTTTTTCATGGATTCTAATTCTTCTTTACATCATGACTAATGTGAAATATGTTTAATATGAATGTATATGTAGAGCCTTTATCAGATTGCATGCTGTCTTGGGGAGGAGAGAGGGAAGGGGAGAAAATTTAGAACTCAAAATCTTTTTTTTTTTTTAAGCAATTGGGGTTAAGTAACTTGCTCAAGGTTACACGGCTAGTCATTATTTATGTGTGGGTGCTCATTTTCTGAGGCCGGATTTGATCTCGGGGCATCCCAACTCCGAGGCCGGCGCTCTTACTCACTGCGCCGCCTAGCCGCCCCTTTTTAGGGCAATTGGGGTTAAGTAACTTGCCCAAGGTCACATGGCTAGGTTTTTGTTTGTGTGGGTTAAGTGTCGGAGGCCGGATCCGAACTCAGGTCCTTCTGACTCCAGGGCCGGCGCTCTACTCACTGCGCCACCTAGCTGCCCCAGAACTCAAAATCTTAAGAAAGTTAATGTTGAAAACGAAAAATAAATAAATTAATTTTTAAAACTCCCTGTCATATATAGAGTAGGCTTGAGTGTGTGAGGGTTTACAATAAAATGCATGCCATTAAAAAAAAGATCTGTAGTTCTTTCTTCATATAGCATCTTCTTACCATTCTGTTTATCTCTTTTTGGACATATTTCTTGTCAATGTTCATCATAAAGTGTGGTCCCTAAAATTGAACAGGACATTCCTGATGTGATCTGAATAGAGAAAAGACCAGTGGGATTATCATCAGCCTTACTCTGTACAATTCAATCTTAAAAATACAAATTAAATTTGCATTAAAATTTTTGACTGATATATCACATTGTTGTTCAGTTGTGACCCCATTTGGGGTTTTCTTTACTGGAATTACCATTTTCTTCTCCACATCATTTTACAGATGAGGAAACTGAGGCAAACAAGGTGAAATGACTTGCCTAGGATCACACATCTAGTAAGTATTTGAGGCCAGATTTGAACTCAGGAAAAGTAATCTTTCTGACTCCAGATCCAGCACTATCTACTGAACTATTTAGCTGCTCCTTGATATCCAGATGTCTAATTCATACTGCCATTTCTGTTGTCTAAAACTTTCACATCTAGAGAATTTCTTTGTTCTATTCTCACACTGACTAGAACAAAGCTTGAATTTAGTTCCAGGTAAACAGCTTATTTATGTAGTATACATACACACTTGCTTTGGTCAGAAGTCAATGAGCCAGTTAATCAACAAGAATTTATTAAATACCTAAATTAAATTAAAAATACCTATTAAATACCTAATACACAAAGAAACATGAAATGATCTTTGCCTTTAAGGAGTGTACATCTAAATGGAGGAAATAACATGTACATATATAAGAATATGTATGTATATATATGTATGTATGTCTATATATGAACACACACATATATTTACACATACAGTTATATTAAGCATGCAAGGAGGGGGTAATACTTGACAATTCACTCCTTCTGTGTTCTGAGAAAAGTGATGAGTTAAGTCACCCTCAGGGTTTGGAGACAGCAGTTGCTCATTTACATACGACTGGCTGCAGAATTTTGGAGTAAATATAGGACAAAGTCTGCTCCAGGGTTTTGTGCTTCAAAGGTTCATTTGCCTATGAAAATTGGAATACTCTGAAATTAATCAGCGAAGAAAAAGGAACACCCTAAAACTATTCTATCATTAGGGGACAAATGTACTTTACCTGGTTATGGCTTAGTGACACAAGATAAGAAGTTGGTTACTAATCTTAAGACAAGGTGAAGTCTCAAATAGGACCTAATCGCTGAATCAGCAAGACAGAGAACAGACCAGGGAGCCGTGTCAAAGAGAAGCTGTAACTTTCTTTTTACTAGCGTCTGTTGCCAGGTAGATTTGGTTGACCAAAGAGAGACTGAAGCTCTCTCTCCATGGGAAGAGGAAGAGAACAACAATAAATTTATTTGTGTTGTTATTGTTGTTGATGAGATGTGAATCATAATAACATTCCTGCCAAAGGGACAGAGTTAAAGAGGCTTTTACTAAACTTAGCTTAAGGGCCATTACCCTTTCCTAAAAGAACATAATGCTACTTTGAGTTGAAGAAATAAATTGTGCCTGAAGCTGGAAGTGATGTTTCAGTCAATGGAAACATTTGTCACACAGAAACTTCACTCATCAAGGAGTTTCCTTAGCGTGTGTGTGTGAGATGTCTGTGCCCATCATCCACATAGGCATTTTATAGGAGAGTGTGATTTAATTTCATGGGTGGGATGTATTTATATGAATATTCTGTATTTTCTTTGTATTCCAGTAAGTATTTTGGTTAAACTTGATTGTTAGTAGATGATTTCTTAATGTAAAATACACTAGTGGGGGACTCATGTACTATAATTTTAGTAGGAATTGTTGTCTGCAATGTTTAATCCTAGGACCCTGAGAGTAATGGGTTTTATCATCTGCTTTCCCAGACTCCATCTTGTCAAATCAAGGTATACTGAACCACATAGAGAAAAAGTGACTACCCCTGGGAGACACAGTTGATGGGGTGAGACTACAAAGGAAGGGCTACATATAAAAAGTGAATTAAGATAGTTTGGGGGGGCGGCTAGGTGGCGCAGTGAATGGAGCGCCGGCCCTGGAATCAGAAGGACCTGAGTTCGGAGCCGGCCTCCGACACTTAATCCGCACAAACAAAAACCTAGCCGTGTAACCTTGGGCAAGTTACTTAACCCCAATTGCCCTAAAGGGGCGACTAGGTGGAGCTGTGAGTAAGAGCTCCGGCCTCGGAGTTGGGATGACCCAAGATCAGATCCGGCCTCAGAAAATGAGCACCCACGCATAAATAATGACTAGCCGTGTAACCTTGAGCAAGTTACTTAACCCCAATTGCTTTAAAAAAAAAAATAGTTTGGGGAGGGAGTGCACTAGCAACTGGAGGGATCAGGAAAAGCTTCATCTAGAATATGATGCCTAAGCAAGCCTTGAATGAAACCAGGGATTCCAAGAGACAGAGGTACATTACAGGGGTGAATAGGAATAACGTCAAGCAAAAGCAACTTCCAGGTTCAGAATTAGGAGCATAGTAACTCTCCATATATTCAGTAACAAATTAAGGCAAAACATTCACAGAAAAGGGAAAATCAAAACACAGGGTAACTCAGTCATTCAGTAAGGTCTCAATTCAATCACAAAGTATAAAGTCAAAGTTCTCCAACCCTGGCTAGTACATTCATTTAGTCAATCACAAAGTCTCTCTTCTCAACTGGAGATTAGTTTCCAATCATAAACAAAGTACATTCATTTGGTCAGTCACAAAGTATAAAATTCAAAGCACTGTACCCCTGGATCACAAGTGAATTATAATTATCATCAGTTACCACCAAGCACCCTCTCAAAGGGGCAGTGGAGAGCACAAAGGCCCTCTACCCCAAAGCCACAACAAGGTTATGATATCACCACAGCATTCAATACCCAACTAGGGGTCTTTTCTTCATCTTGACCTGAGGCAAGTTCTTAGCAATCTCTGTTCCTGGGAAGACAAAGCTTAACAAAGCCACAACATACATTGCCAGCATCCTCATCAATTCACTCTCTGCCTGCAGAACAGTCTCAGGACCCCTGAAAACAACAGCAAGACCCTCCTCCAGGATTTCTGTAAACATACAAGAAAATCCTCCTTCAGGGCTTCTGAACCAACAGCAAGTTTCCAGGACCTCTACAACAACAGCACTATCCTTTACCAGCAGATGAATCTGGCAAAAGAACATCAAAACAGACAGAAAATATACTGGCATCACAGTCATGCCTCCTCAGTTCTTGGCAGCTCTGGGTGGCAGTTCTCAAAAGTCCTGGGCTGCTCCAACTGGCCCTCAGCAGTCCAGGTGGCTTCAGCTGACCATTTATCTCTCTCTCTGCCTCCATGATGCTGCTCCCAAAAGTTCTTCTGGCCTCTCTCTGATTGGGCCTTTCTCTAAATACAAGGCACCAGCCCTCCCAGTTCAGCCCCCTCTCTTCTCAACAAGTCCATTCCACAAGTGGGATTCATAAGCTCTGGGTTTTAACACAACCCAAAAGTCAAGCCAATACAAGGGGATCTTTAAATTCTATTACCATTACAATAGGTAACTATTGCAATAATCCAGATGAGAGGTGATGAGGGCCTGCCTTGGAATGGTAGCTATGAGAGTTCAAAGAAGCAAATATATTCAAGAGTTTTTGTAGTTATAGAAAAGTCGGGATTTGGTAACTGATTAGATTTGTAGAATGAGGAAGAGTGGGGAATTAAGGATGATCACCCCCTGACAGTGATAAAGTTTGGAAGAATGTTTCTCTTTCAGTCTTAGTCTTAAGCTAAATTCAATGCCCAGTTGTAATAATTAGTTTGGTTCAAGTGTCTAAAAGTATTTTCTTCCTCTACTAGCCCAAAGATGGTCCTTGTTCTGTTCTATTTTTTTTTAAAATAAATTTATATTGATGTTTTTTGTTTTTGTTTATATCATTAGAAATTTCCCCAGTATCCTCCCTCATCCCCTCCCAGAGAACCACTCTATATAATAAATAATATGCATTGTACCACACCTGTGGGCCTCCTAACTTTGCAAAGGGGTGAAGTGGGAATATCTTCTCATATTTCTTCTTTGGAAGCTTGTTAATTTTTTATAATCTTGCAATATTCACTTTGGGTTTTTTTTTTTTAGTTTACATTGTTCCATTTACATTATTGTAGTTACTATGTATATGGTTTTGATGGCTGCTTACTTCACTCTGCTTCAGTTCATATAGATTTTCCCATGCTTCTATATTCATTATATTCATAATTTCTTATAGCATAGTACTATTCCATTACATCCGTATATCATAGTTTGTTGAGTTATTCCCCAGTTGATGGGCATTTACTTTGTTCCATTCTATTCTATTCTAACCTTTTTAAAAAAATAATTAATTTGTCTTTACTTTTCAACATTCACTTTCATAAGATTTTGAATTTTGAATTTTCTCCTTTTCCCTCTCTTCCCCCCTCCCCAAGATGGTGTTCAGTCTGATATAGACTCTACCTATACATTCCTATTAAACATATTTTCACATTAGTCATGATGTCAAGAAGATTTAGATCTAATAGGAGGAACCATGAGAAAAAAGAAACAAAACAAAACAAAAGGAAAGGAGAGCAGATAGCATGCTTCCATCTGCGTTCATATCCCAGAGTTCCTTCTCTGGGTGTGGACGGCTTTTCCCATCATGAGCCTTTTGGAGCTGTCTTAGATCCTTGCATTGCTGAGAAGAGCATCAAAGTTGGTCATCACACAATGTTGATGTTACTGTGTACAATGTTCTCTTGGTTCTGATCATTCCACTCAGCATCAGTTCATACAAGTCTTTCCAGGTTTTTCTAAAATCTACCTGCTCATCATTTCTTTCTTTCTTTCTTTTTTGTCTTTTTGGAGGGGGAGAGACAATGCAGTTGGGGTCAAGTGACTTGTTCAAGGTTACATAGCTAGTGAGTGTTAAGTGTCTGAGGCCAGATTTCAACTCAGGTCCTCCCCACTCCAGCATTGGCGCTCTAGCTGCCCCTGCTCATCATTTCTTATGAAACAGTAGTATTCCATTACATTCATATACCACAACTTGTTCATTCCCCAATTGATGAACATCCCCTCAATTTCCAATTCTTTGCCACCACAAAAAGAGCTGCTACAAATATTTTTTGTACAGGTGGATCCTTTTCCCATTTTTATGATCTCTTTGAGATACACACATAGTAGTATTGCTGGATCAAAGGTTATGCACAGTTTTATAGCCCTTTAAGTACAGTTCCAAATTGTTCTCCAAATGGTTGGATCAGTTCACAACTCCACTAGTGACCCAATTTTCTCACAGTGATCATTAATCACTTCTCTGGTACCTCAGAGTTATTTTGATTTGATTGGCATTTCTCTAATCAATAGTGATTGAAGGGATTTTTTCATATGACTATAGATAGCTTTAATTTTTTCCTCTGAAAACTGTCCATGTCCTTTGACCATTTATCAGTCGGGGTGTTCTAGTCTTAATTTTTGTATTTTGTGTTATATTTAATCTTGGAAAGAACTTGAAATCCATTTAGAAGCAAAAAAGATACTGACTTAAAATGATAAAATCAATACATTTATATTATATTAATACACAATTATTAACAAATTAAATAAAAATTAATATTTTAATTATACATTAATAACATAATAAAAGTCAATAAATTAATAAAACTTGGTCATCACAAGTATTGGAATTACCAGAAGTGCTTTTCCTTTAGCTCTAGTCTACTAAGCCATCTTTCTTCCATTTCTTTGCTTTGCTTCTTTAATGGTAGCTCTAAATCTTTTCAAGAAGCCTTTTCTGATCCCCTCTGTATTCTGGGGTATTTTCCATTTAGTCAGTACATATCTAATACATACATGGTTGTTTACATGTTGTCTGTTCCATTAGAATGTGAGGTCCTTCAGGGTGAAGACAGTGTTTTCACCTTCCTTTACCTACCCAACACTTAGCCTAGAACCTGGCACATAATCAGCACTTAACAAATGCTTGTTGTCTGACTGTGTGATAACTGATGGGCATAATCCCTCTGCTTATTAATTCTGTAGCCAATTCATAGTTTATCATCACATGATTCTTGCTCATGTTTCCCTATAAATCTTCCATGGAAGAGCTACTTAATGGGCTAGAGACCTTCCCCTTCTTCTTTTAATATATTAAAGAAGCCCTAAGGCTTCTCTGTACAACTTAGGCTCTTCATCTGAGGTCTCTTATTCTTTCTACAGGATCATTCTCTCTGCCTCTTTCTCTAGTCATATAAATCTTCAGAAAAATCATGCACAGAAGTGGTCATTGGTCACCTGCTTATTTCCACCATAAATCTTTCCATTGCTTTTCAGATTGTTTGTATATAATGAGGATTGACCCATTCATAGAGAACGTCTGACTACAGATTCCCACATGGGGAATTTGCATCCCTTGGGTCTGCTATCACATTCTCTGCATGTGTCATTTCCATATAATTTTAGTTTTTCATTAATTCTTCCCTATCAGTATATATGAGAGATAATTTCTTCCTTATTCCTCTAATTTGTTTATGATGTCACTTTTTATTTCTAAGTTACATATTCATTGACAGTTTATCTTGAAATATGGTGTGAGATGTTAGTCTGTACCCAATTTGTGGAAAACTGCTTTCTAGTTTTTCTAGCAGTTTTTGTGAAATAGTGAGGTCTTACCTATTAATATATACGTTTATAATAAATATATGTATATGTATATATATATATTATATGCTTCTTCATGGTATATACCTAGTCTGTTTTATTGACTGACCATTCTATTTTTATTTATTTGCTTTTTAGGAGGGGGGAAGGCAGGGAAATTGGGGTCAAATGACTCGCCCAAGGCCACATGGCTAGTAAGTGTTAAGTGTCTGAGGTCAAATTTGAACTCAGGTCCTCCTGAATCCAGGGCCAGTGCTCTATTCACTATACCACCTAGCCACCCCCATTCTATTTTTTTTAACTAATACTAAATAATTTTTAACAATTACTGCCTTGTATTATAGTTTGCTTGCCCTTTAGATTCTTGATCTTTTGTAGCTTCATATGAATTTCCTTATTATATTTTCTAGCTCTATTAGATACTGCCTTTGGTAGTTTGGTATGGCACTGGTTAAGTAAATTAATTTAGTCAGTCTTGTTAGTCTTATTATATTGGCTTGACCTACCCATGAACAATTACTATTTCTACAATTATTTAGGTCTATCTTTATTTCCAGGTAGCTAGGTGGATCAGTGGATAGAGTACTGTGCCAGGCCTGAAATCAAGACTCATCTTCCTGAGTTCAAATCTAACCTTAGACACTTTACTGTGTGACCCTGGGCAAATCATTTAACCCTGTTTGCCTTAGTTTCCCCTTTTGTAAAATGAGCTGGAGAAGGAAATGGCAAACCACTCATCTTTGCCAAGAAAACCTCAAACAGGGTCACAAGGAGTTGAACATGACTGAAAAACAACTAAACATCTTTATTTTGCAAAGATCCACATTCTTGCCTGTACTCCAATATTGTAGACAATGAAGTTGGGAAGGTCAGTGTGATGTCATGTGCTAGATTTATAGTTGGGGGTGGGGGGACTTGGACTTGAATCCTGGCTCTGTTACTTGTTTCTTACATGACCTTAGGTAAGTCACTTGATCTCTACGGTCACTTTTCCTCATTTGTAAAATGAGACATTTGCACCAGATGAGCTCTAACATCTCTGTTCCTATGATCTCTTGAGGTAGATAGTTCCTTGTTCCTTATTGTCTTCAGGCAGAGACTGATGTAAGGGGATTCAGCCTTCCTGTCAGGGTTGGACCAGATAATTTCTGAGGTTCCTTCCAGCTCTGAAATTCTTTGACTTTACATCTCACTATGCAAAGAACTGTTGGACAGGAAAACACCAGAGTCCAGAAGTCCAGAAGAGGTGAACTCATTTCCTTTTGTGATTTCATGATAGCCCGTGAAGTGTGGAAGATGGAGATAGAATGAAAAGGTACTCTTAGGATGACTACCTCTGTGAAAGATTGCATTCTGAACTGATGGTGTATGGGGGCACTGAGCAGGTAGCCTGTTGACCAAGGACAGCCCCATGCTCTGAATAGGCCTAGGAACTCCACCTGTGAGACTGAGGGTTGGGAGGGGAGCTGGGTCTTTAGCATTGGGACCTATTATATCAATCCTCTGAGGGTCAGGAGATAATTTGTCAGCTTTCTGCCCCACACTGGCCCTTGTGGAAATCAAATGAACGGTCTCGCCCATTTTTAAAGATAAATTAAATGCATTGATTTTTAAAATGTCAGGCAGTGACATGGAAGCAGAGAGGGAGTGGAGGCCTATAGATTTGTGATTTATTGGCTCTTTAATAAGAATTTCTTAGGCTGAGCTAGGTTTCTTTTACCTGGCTACATGGTTCCTACAGGCATCCTCTCTTGCAGTTGAGTCCACTTTCCTTGTCTCATCCCCAGAGTGTTTAGCTCAGTGTTTAAGTTACACCAGAGAGGTGAATGCCTCCTAGTCATTTTGATATGTATGTCAAATAATCTTCATGGTTAGGAACAGTGGAGGGAAAGAGAGAGAAGGAGAAAGAGAAAAAGAAAAAGAGGAAGGGAAAGAGAAAAAAGAGACAGAAAGACACAGTAAGAAACAAAGAGACAGAAAGAGAGATACAGGGAGAGAGAAAAAAGAGACAGAAAGGGAGGGAGAGAGGGAGAGAGAGAGAGAAAGAAAAGAGAGAGAGAGAGAGAGAGAACAGAGGAAAGGAGAGGAAGGAGGAAGGAGCTGGCATTAAGGGATAAAATAAAAGAAAAAAGAACCTTTCAACTTTGTCTTTCTACATTCTTGTTTTTTTCAGGTGGGGACATAGTGCTTTGAATGTTCTGAGATCTTGGAGTTCTAATAGCCCTGGTTTTTCATTTATTAGTGACTGAAAAAAATTCCAGTTCTTTTGAATCTAAACAATTAATTTTAGCCACAGGGAAGCCAAAAATAGGTGCAGAGACCAGAAAGGTAATTGGGCAGGTGCAAGTGGTATAGTGGACACATTGGTTGGGATATGGGACTAGTGGTGCCTTCCACTCTGGATTCTCTGCACTTTTGAACAGTCTTGTCCTTCTCTGAGTGTTAGATGGGGAGGTAGGATGGTATCTATTATTTACATTGGATTTTATTACTTTTAAAAATCTATACATAGCCATTATTTCATTTAATCTTCACAAAAGAGGTAGGTAGAATATACAGTATTATTCCCAAATGAAGAAACTAAGGCTCAGAGAGGGTAAGTGATTTGCCCGAGATCATGTGGCTAATTAGTGACAGACCCAGGACTGGAACTGAGGCTTCCTAATTCAATTCTCTTTAGAATTAGGGAAATATGGAATAACTTAACAGACACACAGACACACACACACACACACACACACACACAAACTAGCTGTGTGACCTTGAGCAAGTCACTTAACCCCAAATGCCCTCCAAAAAGCAAAAAAAAGAATTAGGGAAATAAAGAGACTAAAATGTCCATACTTTTTGAACCAAAGACTCCATTAATGGATTTATACCCCAAGGAAACAATCTAATAGAGTCCCTATATACTCTAAAATATATATCACTTCCTTTTTGTGTGATAGCTAAGTACTGGAAACAAAGTAGGTGCCTATCAATGAGAGACTGTCTAAACAAATTGTGGTACATGAATGTAATGGAATATTTAAGAAATGTGTGTGTGTGATAAATACAGAAAAGCATGGAAAGATCTATATGAACTGATGCAAAGTAAAGTGAATAGAGATAAGAAAACAATATATATAGTAAATGAAAAGAACAAAAACATGCCAAGTCATCAAAAATAAAGGTCACAAAATTATAAAGATCAAGTAGGACTTTGATAAAAAAGGGATGAGAAGACATCCTCAACCTGTCCATTAGTGGAGGTGGGAGTCTGCAGGTATTACACAGTGCATGTATTTTCAGAATTTTTCAATGTATCCTTCAGTTGTGAAGAATTTTTTTTGCCTTTCTAAAAAATATGAGATAACTTTCCGGGAGGAGGAGGGGAGGAATACATGGCATAATTATGGTGATGTAAGAAACAAAAAATATCAGTAATTTTTTTTAAAGTATCCTACTCTGAAGCTTTTGGACTACATCTGAAAGAGAAGGCCATTAGTCTTTTAATTTATGAACACAATGTTTTGCTCCCCTCTCTCTGATCAGTCCAGGAAGGACTCTTTCCTTGCAATACTTAGGGCAATGACTAGAGAAGGATGAAGGCAAAGGACCCTTGATTGGTCCATATGACTAGAAACATCTTTCCCACTGCCTTGAGGGATTAGGATAATGACTGAGCTCAGAGAAAGAAGGGGTCTCTGATTACTTCAGGATAGCTGTGACTTGGAGTGTGCTGGTGCCAGCTCTTACCTAGGTGATTGTTAAATTTTTAGTATAAGCATTTACAGATCAACAATCAGTAAACTTCAAATTAGAGTCCTATTTATTGTTTACTTGATTGTATAAAATTATAAAGTAATGGAGAAAATATTAATAATGCAGATTAAACTTTAAAGTGTATCATCAAATATTTACAACTACTCCACTTGCCTATGACCAACTTGATGGGGAGAGCTCTTGAGGGGAGTGGTCAGAAAGAGATTGAGTAGTTTTAGGAAAATGATTCTCTAATACTATGACTATTGTTCAGGATTGATAGAGCAAAATATTAACCCTTACCTTATTCTGAGTTGCAGACTATGTTTTATTTTATTCAAATTTCCTTATTTGAGAATCTCATAAATGACTTAAAATGCTTTATGGGAAACACGTGTCCCAAGGGCTTGAGGAGACTGCCGGTTTGGACATTTCTCTTTCCAAGCAGAACAGTGCTTGGGTTAGAATAATGATAAGATAATAGGTGTTTTTTTCTTCAACATCCACCAAGTCTGGAAATATCTATCAGGGTGAGAAACATAAAATAAATAAAGCAACCCAGGGCTTGGGGTTCAGTCTCAGGCTCACCAAGACAAACACCTTGTACTTGTAGCTGCCACTGCTGCTGAAGGCGGAGGAAGTGACACACCCCTCACTTCCCCAGTGGAAGTCCAAGGAGATGTGGCAGAGCCTTAATGGTTATGTACCCAAAAGAGAGAGTTCTTTTATAGTTCTTCTCTTATCCTAGTGAGGTAAGAGGTTCCTCCATAAGAATTCACCCCCCATGATACTAAGTGGTAATTCCTCTTTGACAAAGCCTTAATGGGCACCAACAAGGAAGTGTTACATCATCTGTATCCTTTACCAAGGTATCAGAATACATGTCCAACTAGCAGGAGCTAAAGCATATGTCCTGATCAAGCAAATCGCATCACAGAAAATTCCGGGAGACTGTTCTGCCTTTTTAATACATCTCCTTAACCACCTCTCAGCTTTTTTTTTTTTTATATGATTAGCAGGCTTGGGGAACACATGGCAGATGGGGTGGGAAGGAAAAATCATAGTAATATTTATGAAGGGTTTCCATTTTCTCCTTCCTCCTGGGAGAAGACAGCTTAGGGGAGGGACGGATCAGGAAGAATACTTCCTTCCTTGAAATGGCTTCTTCACTAAGCAAATTACCTTCATAAGAAGCAGTTCCTTGTGCTTACTGACAAGTGACCTACAAAGAAAGAATTTATCCAGTGGCATGGTCATATAGAACTGAGACTTGAGATTGATCATGGAAGATCTTGACCCTCAGGTCTCAGTTTCTGGCTGAGTGACATTTCCCCAGTAGACAAGCTCTAAAGACGGCTCTTTGGTACAGATTATTTTGGCTTGTACTTTGACAGTCAACCGTTGCCCAGGAAACATTGATGGAACCTAGCTTTTCTACAGCAAGGCCTAATGGTTTGAGCATGATGAAATCTGCTTGTTATAAGGTCAGTAGTCTCTAAATTATCATGTACCCCAACAGTAAAAAATTTATGTGTGCTTCTTAATCTATGGATATTTATTTATAAATTATGTAAAGTACTACTGGAGCAGCTAGATGGCACAATGGCTAGAGTGCCAGGCCTGGAGTCAAGAAGATTCCTCTTCCTGAGTTCACATCTGGTCTCAGTCTACTTACTAGCTCAGATTCTTACTGACTCTAGGCAAGTCACTTAGCCCTGTTTGCCTCAGTTTCCTTGTCTGCAAAATGAGCTAGAGAAGGAAACAGCAAACCACTTCAGTATCTTTGCCAAGAAAACCCGAAAGGGATCTCGAGAATTGGACAAAACTGAAAACCAACCAAACAACAACATAAGGCACTACTGTATTTACATATTGTATATATTATAAAATATAAACATAGACTTTTTAAGGATAATATAAAGATGAAAGCAGTAATTTTTATTTTATTTGTTAAGCTATGAATACTTTTGCCCTCACTAAAATATTGTTTTAATCATTTTTTTAGTGAATGTAACTTGATGGATTATACTTTGTTATTTTTGAGAATCTTAGTTTAATACTTAGGGGGGTACAGTGATTCAAAGTTCTGGTTCTTAGTTCATTTTTTTTCAATCCCTAGTTTTAATGTTTATACTAGCTGACAAAGATACATTACTGAAATGTCGATCCAAATGGAAGGAGCACATTGCTGGTTGCGCTTCCTAAATCATGCTATTCATTTTTTAATCCCATCCACTAGTTATGCAAAAATGTTCTTTAAACTTTAGTTGGTACATTTTCATTTTCCCTGGTGTCAAGCAGGTGTTCTTACAAACTCATATTTTTAGCAATCGAATTCTAAAATCCACTGAAATTTTCTGTTCAGATTTTTAAGCAGGTCGGAAAATTCTGTTTTTGAGTTTTAAATTGGGCAGAGATAAGGATTTTTATAGGTGAGACATATCATTGTCTGCAACAAAAGTTTAGGGTTTAAATGGCTTGCTAATTGTGATGATGGTTTCATACTATCACTGTTGTTTAGTCATTTCAGTTGTGTTTGACTTTTTGTGACCTCGTTTGAGGTTTTTCTTGACAAAGACACTGGGTTTTCTCATAAAAAATACTAGAATGGTTTGCCATTTCCTTTTCCAGCTCATTTTACAGAAGAGGAAACTGATGCAAACAGGATTAAGTGACTTGCCCAGGGTAACACAGTAAGTGTCTGAGACCAAATTTGAATTCAGGAAGATGAGTCTTCTTAACTTCAGGCCCAGCACTTTAAACACTAACTACCAAACATACTATCATTAGCTAATATCACAAGGCACAATATACAGTTAGGATGAGGCTCATCATTTTAAGAATACCTTTAAAGGACAAAGCTGCATCAGTTGAGGAAGTACAATCTTTTTTTAATTCATAAGATGAAAATTTTTATTTCAAAGTGAAATGATTAAATCTGCTTGTAAATTTTTATATTTAAAGTGTACTTTGCGTTGATTGATGAGAGATTATAATAAAGTTTTTGCATTAGTTGATGCTCTTGGTCTTTCCAGTGTTGATAGTCCTGGATATAAATCCACATTTCAGTTAATCCTCTTGATAATTTTGAATTTTTTGGCCAAGTCCTTGTCAGATCTGATTAGATGGTTGTTTTGCCTCATCATGAGTTTGAGAATTTGTCCAAGGAGTTGGAAGATTGTTTCTAACACTCCCTTGTTCAACTGTGCTTACGTTCTAGTACTTTCTTTGCAGGAATCTTTAAACGACTTGTCCAATTTGTAAGTTTCACTGAGATGAGATAATACAATCCATAAACCCGCTAGACAGGGCACACATAAAGTGGGGTATGTCACGGTATCTTGAAAGTGAGCTAACGAAATACCCGAGATACTAGCACCCTCTCGGCGCCATGGCACGCCTGCTTTTCCATTAGAATAGCTCGCGTTCTGCATGTGATATATCCGATATAGGGACCAATTGGAGATATTATTGTGAGTCCATATATTAAATTTCAATAAATCTTATTTTCTTTTTTTATTAAAAAAGAGAAATTCTAATATATGTTCCACTTACTAATACTTTATTTCTTCTAATTTCATGTAAAGATAGTTTTAACATTCACTTTTATAAGATTCTGAGATCCAAATGTTTTTCCCCTCCCTCTTTCTCCTCCCCTCTCCCCAAGACAGCAAACAATCTGGGAATTCTAATATTTTCAAAATGGTACAGTGGAGAGCATTCTGGAGTTGGATTCAGAGAGACTGAGTTCAAATTCTGCTTAGATATTTACTAGCTGTGTGATCCTGGGCAAATCATTTAACCACATCCAGTCTTAGTTTTCTCATCTGCAAAATGGGGATAATAACGTATCTCACAGGGTTATTATGGGTACCAAATAAGATATTACATGCAAAGTGTTCTAGCAACCTTAAGGTACTACATAAATGTGTTGTTGTATTATTATCTTTCTGAATCTAGTGCCTTTGCATGTACTCTGAGATTTGCACACCTCATTTTGGAGACCAAGTGACATAGGATTTCTGTTAGAGACACATTTTCAATGACCAGTTTACAACTTTCTGGAACACAACAAGTATTCATAGGCTCATAGGATTTAGAACTGGAAGAGACCTGAAAGATTATCTAGTGCAGAGGTTCTTAATCTTGGATCTGTGACTCCCCAAGGGGTCTGTATATTTCAGGGAGAAGTTTGTGAATTTGGAAAGCAAAAATTGCATCCTTATTTTCATTAACTTCTTTAAAAAATTTTTTATTATTAATTTTCAATATTCACTTTTTTAAGATTTTGAATTCTAAAATTCCCCCCTCCCCTCCCTCCTGTCTTCCCAAGATGGCATACAATCTAATAAGGCTGCAACATAGTAAAAATATTTCCACATTAGTCATGTTGTGAAAGAAAAATCATAACAAAAGGCAAAAGCCACAAGAAAGAAAAATTTTTTTAAAAAAGAAAAAATAGTATGCTTTGATCTGCATTCCAACTCTGTAGTTCTTTCTCTGGAGATGTGGACAGCATTTCTCCATCATGAATTGGAATTGTCTTAGATCGTCACATTGCTGAGAAGAGCTAAGTCTAACAAAGCCAGTGATCAAAAAGTTGCCGTTACTGTGTACGATGCTCTCCTGGGTGTGCTCAATTTTCTTTTTTTGCTTTTTGGAGGACAACTGGGGTCAAGTGACTGTAATGCCATGCACAGAAGCTTTCCAGAAAAATGCTACTGTGACAGCTTTTAAGGTTCTGATTACTCAGTATGGTGATCACTCTCTTTATTCCATAACAAATCAAAGCAAAACATCCACAGGAAATCAAGGTACAGCATTCACAATATGACAACTTATCACAGAAAATCACAATATAATCTCAAAGTACAATAGTCCAAGTCTTCCACTCATGGGGCAACTGTTAACTCAGTCACTTATCAGTAACAATCATATAATAGTCACAATATAATATTCACAACATAGTCTCAAAGTAAAATAGTCACTCTCAAGTTAACTCAATCGGTCACTTATCAGTAGTTTCAGAGTACATGGTCAAAGTCTTCCACTCATGGGGCAAAGTCTTGATTAACTCAATCAGTCTCTTATCAGTAACAATATATCAAAGTACTGGAAGTACTATCAGTTACTTATTCAGCAAAATCTTACTTAAGTATCATACACAAACCCCTCCACCCCTTAGGTCACTAGTAAACTATAATTCCATAATTACTCCATACCCAAGGAGAGGTCTTTTGTTCATCTTGAGTTGGGGCAGGTTCTCAGATTCCCTGGATCCCCTTCCATGGTCCCAGATTCTACCTGGATTCCCCAGACTGTCACCGGGGTTCAATGGCAGACAGCTCATAGTTCCTTGAGCAGCTCTCTGGGCAGGTTCTGCTCCACACTGAAGTTCACAGGGTCTGGTCCATGTCAGATCTCTCACCATTTCCACTCCAGGGAATTCTAGGCTCAACCAAGCTGCAAACAAAGTCTCAGCATCCAAGTCATACTTCAGTCACCTGGGCTTCTGGCTCCTGGCCTCCTGGCTCTGGGCTCCTGTTCAGAAGAAGCTCCACCACCACAAGTTCTCAGGACTCAGTTCTCCATTCTTCCATAGCTGTTCTGCCACCAGATCTCGGTCTCAAGGAAATTCTGACTGTGCCTCTCTGGGGCTTTTATTATATACACAGTATTACCTACTTCCTTCAGCCAACCCCTTCCTGTTACATCAGTAACAGGAGACAGGAGTCTTGATCAGTTACTAAGTGCTAAGTACCTGCTACTTTTGCCAACACAAAGGGATCTTAAAATTCAAAATCACATCACCATTACAGTGACTTGCCCAAGGTCACACAGCTAGTTTTTGTGTTAAGTGTCTAAGGCTGGATTTGAACTCAGGTCCTCCTGACTCCAGGGCTGGTGCTCTATTCACTGTGCCACCTAGCCACCCTGGGTCTGCTTACTTTACTCAGCATCAGTTCATGTAAGTCTTTACAGGTTTTTCTGAAATTCACTTGCTTACCATTTCTTATGGAACAATAGGATTCCATTACATTCATATACCATAACTTGTTCAGCCATTCCCCAATTGATGGGCATCACCTCAATTTCCAATTCTTTGCCACCACAAAAAGACCTGCTAGAGATATTTTTGTACATATGGGTCCTTTCACTAACTTCTAACTGAAATTTACCATTTAGATAGTCAAAAAGCATTAATTAAGAGCTTACTATGTGTCAGGCAATGTGCCTCAACACATTGAAGATACAAATATCAGGAAAAAAAGAAAAACAGTCCCTGCCCTCAAGAAGCTTTCATTCTAATGGAAGAAGACAACACATAAAAGGGAACTGAAAACAGGGAAGGGAGAATGAGGAATGGAAGGTGGTGGCCCTGAGCACTAGAGGAAGGGATGTTCCAGATCGAGAAGGCAACAAACCATTTTTCTGAGAAGGGGTCCATAGGTTTCACCAGATTGCTAAATAACCATATGAACCAATGAAGAGTGAGAACCCATAATCTGGTCCAACCTACCTCATTTTGTAATAGCCAGTATTTGAACCTCTGACTCTTGATCCTATTTTGGTCTTCCTATGTTCATACTTTGAACTTTTCAAAAGCCAAAGTTTCTTTGGGAATAAGAAATCTTAATGCCTCTGCTTAGTCATACTAATATTCTATATTGGTGAAATGCTTTATGATTCTTTCATATCTCTTTTCCTTATTTGATCATCTCCTCAATGTTTTGAGGTAGATCTGCTTCCCCCTCATTATTTAAATGAGATAATAGAAGCTGAGAGGCATCACTGGATGTTACATTCTCTTTCTGGTAAAGCCAAGTTCAGAATTTCTGGATTAAGACTTGTGGTTTATAAGTGACTTGTTCATCATCATGAAAGCATGCACATTCAGTAGTCCATTAAGTTAGGAAAGTTTTTTATCTGCCTTGGTCTTTTCAAATAGGCAAAATTAGCACATAGGACTCAGGTTAGTGAACTGCAAATGACAGATTTGTCCATGCAATAAATGCGGAAACTGAAGTATAGAGTGGGATAGGCAGAGTATAGTGGAAAAACAATGGATTTAAAGTCAGAGAACCACTGCCATTTACTACCTGTGCAATCTTGGGCAAGTCTCTGGGCCTCAGTTCCCTCACCTGTAAAATAAAGTTGAACTAGATGAAAGATAAAAAAAGCAATTGTAATTTTGTTTATTTTTAAATATTTTATTTTTTCCCAATTGCATGTAAAAACAATTTTTAACTTTCATTTTTAGAATTATGGGTTCCAAATTCCCTCCTCCTCCCACCTCCTAAGACAGTAAGCAATTTGATATAAGATATATATGTGCAATCATGTAAAACATTTCGACATTAGTCATGTTGTAAGATATGTAAGACCCCTTCCCCCCAAAATAAGACCAACAAAAAAATAGAGAAAGTGAAAAACAGTATGCTTCCATCTATATTCAGACTCCATCAGTTCTTTCTCTGGAGGTGCATAGTATTTTTCCTCATGAGTCCTTTGGAATTGTCTTGAATGTTGTAAGAATAGCAAAGTCATTCACATTGTATGTTATTATTGTTACTGTGTATAATGCTCTCTAGGTTCCACTCATTTCACTTTGCATCAGTTCCTATCAGTTCCTTTCCAGTTTTTTCTGAGAGCATCATGCTCATCAAGAAAAAGCAATTATTAAGAATATACAAGGGGGACACAAATAGGAAAAAGAGAAGATTATCTCTGTTCTCAAGAAGTTTCTTTTCTAATAGGGTGATGGAAGGGACAGGACATATAAGGGAGTGATGACCAGGGAGAGATATTTTGGTCTGAAAAGTTACAGGGATGGTGAGTGTGAAAAGGGTACCCACTAAGAGTTAGGGTTGCTCTGGAGACGGGGTCCTGCCAATTGAATTCGACTCGAGTCTTCTCAGCCAAAGAAAAGTAAAATGTATTAGAAGTTCTCTTGCATCAGACACAGAGTAAGTCTGCGCTAGGTCCTTCTATGGCACTCTCACTCTTCTATGGCGCTCTCACTCCACATGGTGTGAGATGGGGTCTTATATATAGAAGGCTGTGGGAGGAATCTAGGGGTGGTCTAGAGGAGGAGTTTGGGGAGGGTATTCAGGAGGAGTTAATAAGGTCAATGAGTGATTAAGGGTGGGAAGTCACCTGAAGACCACAAACATTGGTAGGTTAGGCCAGTTCAAGGGTAGGAAGTCTAGCAACAGACCTGCCTCATCAAATGGGATGATTCAATCAAGAGTCCAAGGGAGGTTCCCAGAGCCTGTACCTCAAGGACTCAAGGAGAGCTCGAGGGGGCTCCCAGAGCCCATACCTCATTAAGTGGAACTATAGAAGGGAGACATTGCTTTCCAGAAGCAATGACAGAGCTGATCTGATTACAGCTCCAGAACCATCTGGAAAGCAGAGTGGGGGAGGGGAAAGAGAAAAAGGGTATATGTACTATAGGATGGTGACTCTGGAGAGATTTCCAGAGAATAAAGGAAGGCTGGCTGGAGCCTGGGCCTACATGTAGTAGACAACTGAGATAACTCCCTCATGGTAGTTGGAGCAGTGGGGGTGGGGGTGGGGGACCAGAATAAGAGTTCAAAGCAAGAAAAGTTTAAATGTTCCAGAACTTGGTTTTTGGTCCTGGGTGGTAATGGTAGCTGATGAAGAGAAGGCCTTAAGGTGCTTCCAAGTTTAAATCTACGTAGCTTTTAAAAAGTAGTACCATAATAAGTTGTTGCATATGATTGTAATGGAGTTGTGCCATAAGAAATGATGAGTGGGGTGGTTTCAGAAAAACATGGGAATACCTGTATGAACTGATGCAAAGTGAGAACCTGGGAGATCCCTGTGCACAGTAACAGCAGTGTTATAATGGTGAAAGATTTAGCTACTCTGATCAATACGGTGATCCTAGACAATTCCAAAGGGCTCAGGATGAAAATGCTAGCCACCTTCAGAGAGTGAATTTATGAACTCTGAGTGCTTGAATGGAGTATAGTTTTCTCTTTATTTTTCTTGCTCTTAAAAGTATGGCTAATATCAAAATATGGCATGCATTATTTCTCATATATAATTAAAATACTGCTTGCATTTTCAGTGGGTGGGGGAGGGGATGAGAGGAAGGGAGAGAATTCGGAACTCGGATTTTTAAAAGAAAGTTGAAAACAAATAAATAATAAATTGAATTAAAAAAATAAAAGTAGTACCAGGAATTCTAATCAGAGAGTCTTCTTAAGCTCTGCAGAGCTGCTTCCATGCACTGCTTCGTTTCTCTACAGTCATGTCTTCACCAGTCTGGCTTTCACTCAGTGTCTCTTAGGAAAGGACCCAGGGCAGGGACCACTGTGCTCTGGGGCTCATTTCGGTGATCTGCCTCTAGCAGCTGGTACACAGATGTATTGCAGAATGGGGCCAGAATTGATGCGCCAGGTGCAGAATTGTAAATGGCCACTGCAGGATGAAATCATACATCCAACCAATTTTGCCCAGCTCTGTGCAGTTGGCTGGATGGCTGCTGCAGCCACTGAAGCCCACAAGTAAGCTAGTGAGAGACTGAGGGAGATACTCAATGATGGTGGTTGCTGCTGTTGCTGCTGTTGTTGCCACCGCTGTATTTTACAAATTGTCTGAAAGGTTGATTTTTTTTAAAGAGAAGGGGGAAAAATCCTGTCCTGCAAAATCCTAGGCAATTCCCAGTGGGACCTTTTTAAACCTGTGATAAGTTATCTCATCTGAAGGGGATAGGATTGGAGCTTCTCTTTATTCTATTAGCTATTCCCTGAAGCAGAGTTGACTTAATGAAAATTCTCTTGAAGCCTTTCCTCTTAACCCTCACAGCATGGCTGCAGTGCTGAACTCTCATTGGCTGCTTTATTGGTGTGAGGAGGAGGAGGTGGGGGTATGCAGGGGAGGAGAGAAAGAGAGAGTGGGGGTAGGGAAGCAGATTTGCTCCTGAATATGGAAGCCAATATGCTAAGCTGTGTGCTCTAAACCGGTGGGTAATGTGATTAGAGTAGCTGCCGAGAGACTCACATTGTGTTCTGGGCCTCCCGTGGCTCTCTTGATTCGGGGCCTTTTCTGTTCCAGTCTCCGAAGGTCTGACAGAGGCCCCTGCTGCTCCAGCATTCTGGGCCCTGGGACTCTTTTGTCTTCAGATAAAGGGACCCTCCTCTTGGAGAATTCCACAGCCAGATGTCACATACTGAGCCCCAGAGGGGCCTGTCTAATAAATTCTACTTTCTCCTTTTATATTAAAACATTTATTCTCTTATAATAATGACAGTTACCCGGCAAAACAAAATGCTTCGAACTGCCCTTACTTGTTGGATGTTTAAAGTGAAGTCTGATCTGCTGTGGGAGGAATGTTTGATATTGATGAATGTAGGAGAAACAGGGAGGGCTTGGGAGAAGGGCAAGGGATCAGTCTATTTAACATGCTCTGAGCTGGTGTTGTGGAATAAGGAAGAAGAAATCTCTGCTATCTCAGCTGGTTTGAGTGCTCTAAGGCCCCAGTTGATCCTGACTGTGTGTAATGAGACAGAGGGCAATATGAGAGTTAGGTCTTGGTCATGGAGTCCCTATGCACCTTCCCGGCTTGCAGAAAACAGCTTCTGAAAAGGGGCTTCAGTGTAAAAGTGGATCCTAACGTGCCCCTACCCAGTTCAAGCTATTGTTTAAGATCAGTCATCAGACAGAATAGAGGCACTCCCGAGGACAGGTAGAGGACACTAAACTACCCAGTGAGGGTGGAGAGTTGCCACCAGGTCTGAGTGTCTTTTAGGGAAAAACAGACATAGAGGTAACCAGTAAGGATGTTCCTAGTTGAATCTGTGGAAATCACTGAGTTATATTACCAGCCACCCAAAATGATCTCAGTGAGTTAAAGGGGTGGAGCTGAAATTCATTGGGGTGGGGGTGGGGGTGGGGGACGGGAGGCATTAGACAATCAAGCCAGATGAAATCCTGGATAGCAGACCAGTTCCAAGGGCGCTGACTGGTTCAGTCCCAGCTCCAGCTGGGTGGATGACATCATCTTAGGAATCTCACTCCAGTTCCTAAAGGGCAGATGTCCACAACACCAACCCATTACGGTAATAGAAGTGAAGCTTTGACGACACCAGAAACTGAAAGGCTCTTCCCCCTCCTTCCTGACTGTAGTGCAGCAGCGATAGGTATAGTTCAGAGGAAGCTGTAAACGACAAGCGATTTCAGTCCTGCGGGAATACCAATCCGTACCAAAAGCAAGAGCTTTGTGTGAGAGAGTGTATCCTGGGACTAATCTGACTGCTCCGTTCGTGTTTAAAGGGCGGGGGGCGGGGGGGGGACAAAGCACTTGGCTGCAAATACTAACTTCTACATGTTAAAATGAAATGGGCGTTTGCAGAGCGCCTAACTCACTGAATTCATCACCTAGTGCAACTGCTGCCCTTACGTCTGATTCACTATTAGACACGTCCTAGGAGTGTAGGCGTTGTCAAAGCCCTCGGCTGAATCATTCCCTGCTGGGGAAGACTCCGAACTCAAACTGAAGACGGACGCTCTAAGAGCCCCTCCCACAGTGAGAGCGCTCCTCCCAGCCCCGAGCTGGGTTCGGTCGTGGGGGGGGGGAACCAGCCCAGGAATCGGAGGCGCCGAGACAAGGGGAGAAAGGATGGCAACAGCAAGGAAGCCTTGGAAGCACGAGGGCGGGGGAGAGAGGGAAGGAGGGGGGCGCGAAACAGAAATAAAAGCGCCAGGGGCCATGCCAGACGCCAAGGGTTAAGCCAACGCGCCCTGCTCTTCTCCTATTGGGCAGCTCCGCGGCTCTGCTTCATCGTGATTGGCTGCGGAGAATCAGCCCCCACTCAATGGGCGCCGGGCTCTGTCTGGCTACCGCAGCCCGACCTGCCGGAGGGATGCTGGTGGAGATGGGGAGGGTGAATGGGGGGTGGGCAAATCTCCGGAGAGCAGCGAGGTCACCTGGGGCCCGGGGCTGGGGGCGGGGCTGGCTTGTCCCGGGGAGGACACACAGGACGAATCGCTGAGAGCAGCGTCAGAAATTGCAGCTCAGCTTGTGCAAGCTTAGGGATGTAGCCAGGGCTGCCAGCGTCCAAAAGCATCCCCTGGACCGCCACGCGATGTTCACACGTGTCTCGGTGCCAGACATTCCCTCTCCCTTGGCTCTGGCTTCTATCCTTCACAGTCATTCAGATGGAACATGAAGCCACCATTTTCCCAAACAGGAGCCCAGATTTGTGACGAGATGGGCTCTCTCGAGCAGTGTCACTGGACGCCCTCTGAGGTCGCTTCCAACTGATTTACAGTTAAGTCATATCCCATTCGTGACCACATGGACCATACCGTCCATGACGTTTTCTTGGAAAGATACTGGAGTAGTTTGTCATTTCCTTCTCCAAGGGATTAAGGCTAACGGATTAAGTGACTTCCCCAGGGTCACACAACTAGTAATGCCTGAGGCCGGATTGGAACTCAGGTCTTCCTGATTCCAGGCCCAGTTTACCCAGATTACCTACTTGAAGCACCAGGAAAGACCAAATATGCACTGAACTGCCTAGAGAGCCAAGCTCTGGGGGTGGCCTAGAGCTCAGAGGATAGATAGACAAGGTAGGCAGCCAAGGTATTCTTTCGATGCAACATTCCCTGGGGGAAAGGAAAATCAGTGAGATACTTTTACCACTGCTTTTTATAAACAACCCAACCTTTGCATGCCAGAAAATTCTAGTGTACTGGCCAGGGCCAGCAGGTTCTCTCTTCTGGCTACATTTCATTTGCCTTTGTTCTCCCTTATTCTCATCCTCTTGTTCAGAAGAAAATAAAGAACTGGAAACAGTCACCAAGAAAGGGGAAAAAACAAACAATAAACCCATACTCCCAGAAAATAGTAATAGTGAATAGCATGTCTGACATCTTCATTTTATGTGTAGTCTCTTGGCTCCTTTGCTTTCTGCTTGGGGTAGCAGAAAGTATCCTAGACTTGGAATCTGAAGATCTGAATTCAAATCCCAACTCTATCTCGAAATGAAATAGGTAAGTGACTTCTCTGGGCCTGCATGAAAAGAGGTGGTTGAAAGAGATGTTCTTTTCTGACCTACCTGCCATTTCTGAAGAATATGATCAGTTCCCCAGGGCAGTGCCTTTGCTTTTTAGGAAGGAGGCAGGAAAGGGTCTTTTTAAAACACCCTCCTCCATTCCTGAGTGTGCCATCCTTCAGCCTGAACTGACTACCCCAAAAGTGATGTTACAGGTTTCTCCATGGTGCTGCTGGGGCTTTCTTTGTTCTTAAGTTACCCAAAATCAAAAACAGCCAAGTGAGGTGTTGTAGGGCCTGTTACACTATGACTGTTGTGAGTCATTTCATGATGTCTATGACCCTTTTTATTCTATTTTATGGATAAAGACATGTTTGTATGTTAGAGTTTTGTTCAAATACCATCTTTTCTTACTCTGGAAAATGTAAGTGAACCAGTATTGCTTGCTAGAAAATAGATACATACATATACACATTTATTCATAGCTATATTAATAATTAAGGTCTTTTTCCCCTTGTAAGGATCTTTATGTACTAGAAACTTATTCTCCCTCTCTTATACAATCTGAGTTAGCATTTCACATGTAAACTCTCAATTGGAAAAACCATAAGAACTTCCATAAGGCTTTTTTTGATTTTCATAGGAGAGAACATCCTTCTAGGCCCATCCTGTCCGTAACTAGGCAGTTTAGAAGCAGAACTCCCCAGTAAGACCCATATACATATTAATTAGCTACTATACCGAAAGGTACCACGAGGGAACAAAAAGCATGTGCCAGGCAGATCAAACTACTACCATCTCAAATCACTACCTTCTTGGTGGAGGCAGCCTAAGATCCTGAGCTCAGGAATGGCAGTGCCCCCCAGACCACTGGACCTGTTTTCCACTTGGCCCTTGCAAGCATCAGAGAGGGGAGCAACTTCTGACACTCCAAGAGTAACCACTGACCACCTGCCAGAGATGGGTCATGGCCTAAGAACCATACTGTGAACATAGACTTCTGGCTTCTAGCTTGTTTCCCTCAGTCCTAGCGTAAGGAAGCAGCTCCTGAGTAGACACAACCTGATAACTTCTCTGCAGGCACTGAGACTGTGCCTCCTTTAGCAGCCACAGCTAATGAAAACCAGGTAAAGAAAATCTTTGTGATCAAAATCTTTGACTGGTCAAATGGTTCAATTTCAGAAACTGATATGGTTTTGTCAAAGGAGATGACAAAAAAATAAGATGCATTACCATCTGCTTTGGGGCTACCCCTGAAGGACCATGGGGATTTTCCATTTGTCTTGAAGCTGAAACCTCTTCTCTGTGCTATTTCCCTCTATTAAACTATGGGCTCCTTGTTACTGGGACTGTCTTGTTTTTCTATTTGTATCTTATTCCCAGTGCTTAGAACAGTGTTTTGCACATAGCAAGCACTTAAAAAATACTGTTTCATTCATTCATTCATGTCTTCATACTGTTTTGTATACCTATGTAGTCTTAATTGATTGTGGCTTTGTTTTTTCTTTCATCCATGAACTCAGCCAAGATTATTCTCTCCCCACTTTTCTCCAATTATAACCTCATAGATCAATGACTATGTAGGCCTAAATGTTCCAAAGCACCTGGAATCATATATATGATCTTCTATATGAATTAATAAACATTTATTGCTCAGCATTGAACAGGCACCTGGGATACAAAAGCAAAGGAAGAAACAATCCCTGCCCTCAGAGAGTTTTTACATTCTGACAAGGGCAACAAGTATATAAACAATTAATATTAAGAGAAACATGACAAGCCCATATTCATTCCTTTCAACTCATAGATTCATTCCTCTCAACCCATCAAAGTACAGACTGATCTGGAAGCAGAGGGAATGCTTAACACCTTGCCTCCCTACCAATCTGGAACCTCCAGAAAGGTTATCTCATTTTTACCATAATTCAGACACAGGGTTTTGGGAAGCCAACTCAGAGGAGTCACACCATCACCCCAGTCTGGTTGCAGATTTGAGACCCATAAACATACTACTGCTATCTCCAGCTGGCTGTTAAAATCTAATAAATCGCTTTTGGAAAGGTAAGTCTTATGCATTAGTTTTTTTTTTCTTTTCCACTCTCTAATGCATATGCTGGGCTACCACATACTCATTTTGAAAGGCATTTGCCATCAAATGCAGGAACTGAAATAGGTTAGAGAAACTAATTTTTGAAACTCTGAACTCACAAAGATAACTCATTCCAATTGCTGCAGTGAGTGGTTCTAATTTGCAGTGTCTAAAGAAGGAAAGGGAAAATACTTTTTGCAAGATACTTGGCTCTATGGAAGGAAAGCATTCCAAGGGTTGGATTTCTTGGATGAGTTTTATTGCCACCTCCTTCCAACTCTACCTAATTAGCAGCTTTTCCAATTGGGTACTTGGAATCAACCAAGGACCAACCTCAGCACGTTATTTAAGAAGCAAACACTAGAGGGCACTGCAGCACTATTTCAGTTGTTCTGGGAATTTAGGGCTCCCACTAGGGAGGGAGACAAGTCAGGGAGAAATTGATCTCTTGATTCTTGCTTTGGTTGTAAACCTGGGAAGGGAATTAGGAGGCCGTCCTTTTGGTGATATCAGATTGTTTCCAGCTTCCTTGATTTGCTTTTATTTTATCCTATTTTAGTAGAAGAGAAAATGGATAGAAAATAAAGAAATGTTTTAATGAAGTAATTAAACCATTGATTTTTTTTTAAGGCTTTGCACAACTGATTTACCCTCATGACCTCTGTTAGATACCTACTGGTCAAACATCATTACAGCATTCCTCTTTTACATATGGTATCACTGAGACGAGGAATAAATTATTGCCCCCAAAACGGCAGTGGAAAAATGAGAAATAAAACTGGAGATTTCTGTCTTATTCAGTCACTCTACTTGACCATTTTTATTCAAAGCCATGCCCTCCTAAGGGATTCCTAGCTGTGTTCATGAATGGGGGTAGTTTAAACCTCTGATTAGGGGAGGTACTTGTTAGGGCAAGTAAATCATATAACTAGGTCCAGAACTGAAGAATTCTGGGATCATAATGTAATAATCTTGACCCCCCTTCCAGAGTCCTCTGACCTTCAACACCTGGTTCTTCACTACTTTTAGGGTCAATGCCTTCTTTTTTACGGGTTCTATAGAATCTTTCCTGCTTCAATGTTACAAGGAGACCCAGATCCTGATAGGTGAACACTGAGCTGTTGCAGAGACCTCCTTTTTCCTTCCTTCCTGCCTCTGAAGCTAGTTGTTGAGGCATTTGTATTAGGTGACACAGTAACTTTCACTTTGCATCCAAGGACAGACAGTTCAGGGATCACCATCACCATCAGCATGCTGATGAACAAAAGGCATTCTGGCATGTGCTTGTGCCAGGTGGTGGCTTTCAGACACTCTGGATGGCAACTGGGACAGGGTGGAGCTAGGGACTGTCTTATGGAAATCTTATCCCAGGCAAGCATTCTGAATGAATAGATGGAGATCTGTCCCTGATTTAAGATTTGTGGGGAAGGATATTTTCTCAAGTTTTGTGGTTTGTTTTCCTTTTTCTTTTTATCCCCTAGTTCTCATTCTATGTTTTGGAGTCCCTGTAAATGAGGAGAAAATCTTTGAGTTGCTTCTGGCAATAACAGCTATTCTAAGCTCCATAGCTAATGGTTGTCCTTGTGGCTGTAGGGGTCATGAGGCTGTGTCCCTAAATCATACCCTGATGGTTCAAGAGGAGTGATTTCCTCTCTGGGGAAGAGGTGACCTAGGTTTTCCTCTCTATCACCCTAGCAGTCTGTTTCCTTTTTCCTCTCTAACCTCTCTAGCTTCTCTTATGGCTAAGTCCATCTTTTCCAGCCAAATGTTGGCTATTTCCTGACAGCTCCATTTGACAACAGTGAAACCCCTTTCATGTTAGAATGGGCTTCCTAAGGGACTGTGACTCCCATCCCTCCAGCCCTCCAATGATTACAATTCAGCAGGACGTGAAAGTCCGTTATAAGAAATTTGGATTAGGACATGGTTCTTCTGGGTTAGGAAGAGCTTTATTTTGTGGGCAGTCCTATTTCCCTTCCCCAGCGCTCTGGCTATAGTACATTGAGTTATTTGTGCTCTATGTTCTTCACTTAGCTTTTTTTTTATCCATTCTGTGTTTGTTTGCCACATGCTTTTGTCCTCATGCCCTTTACTCACAGCCTTCAATTAGGGTTGGACAACATGATGAATCTCCTGTTCTAAAAGAACAAGTAAAAATGACCACTTCCATCTCCTCTCCTGCATTCAGAATCAACTCTCTATGGGCAACAAGTGTGTAAGACAGTCCCTCTGCCTTCTCCCTCTACATCCCTCCACTCCCTCAGGTCTCCTGATTCTTAGTCCAATAAAAAGAATGACTTGTGGGCCCAAGGGGCTGGAACATTGCACCCCTTCCCTAGGGGGCCCCTCTGCTCTGGGCCCATACTAGATGTGGTCTAGACCTGGTTCAGTCTTGGGAGAGCTTGAGACAGGGATCTAGATTCACTATTTTATACTCTTTGCCTCACTGTCTCCTACCCCACTCCTGGGGAAAAGTTAAAGTTTTGATTTGGGTTCATGTCTAGAGGCTCCTTAAAAGGGGGAGGGTGCAGAAAAGCATTTCATTGTACAATATAAATCAGGTATGGGACAAATATTTATTTCCTCCCCACAAAGAAATGTTAAAAGACATAAAAGACTCACAGTACATAATGACAGAATGGGATTCAGTAATTTAACTTATAAGGCTGATACTTAAACCTCATCAAAACATAACGCAGTTTGCTGGACTGCTGATTAAGCGTTCTTCGTCTCCCTTTAGCTCTGCACTGTGTGCCTCAGAATCCATGTATTCTGACAACCCAGGCAAGAGCCTTGGGCTCCTCTTCTTGGTGGTCTTCTCTGATGCAGAAACTCTCCTTGATGAAAGTCAATTCATTTACTCATTGGATCCAGGAGCCCCAGACCTCTCAAACTCACAGAGTTGCCTCCAAACCTGGACGCATCTACCTCAAAAACAATGTTTTATCACCTACCTACTCAGGAAAGGAAACACAAAATGGAAAAGGCAAGTCAGGGGCCAGCCAAGTGAGCATGAAAGAGCATGAAAGAGCGGTAGTCAAAGAACACTGGAATTTGGAAGACAGAATACTGCTTATCATACAAAAGACTTGAAAAAGAGAAACTGTTTCTTGCTTTAACAGATACAACACCCTGCCACCCACCCACCCCCACCGACCTCCTGCTATAGGGCATGGGGGGAAGATCAAAGAATCACCCAAGGTGATTATACCAAAATGCCAAGTCCTTTTCATACTGAATCACTACAAAGGTAGAAATAGCCAGGAAGTTTGTCATCTCCAAAATGTCCAAATGCTAGTCATCCAAAAGCAAGAAAGGAAACTTTGTACATTTTGTGATATGGCCCTCAATACACCAGCCACCCCAGAAGGAGTTTGTGTAATAGATTTAATTTGTTCAACAGCAAAAAGACTGCAGATGTTTGTCTTTCCACTTCCTGTCCCTGGGGAACCCACAAGACACCTGACAAGGACTTATGGCCATGAACTGTACCAGAGACTATTAATGTATCGACATCCCATAAGGATTTCAGGGTTCCCTACATTGTAAGTAGTGGGTTATCTGCATCACAAAAACTGAGGGTTCAATCTCTGAGTTACCAGCTAAAGGTAAATTGGATAGTGATGAGAACACCAAACAGAACATTCTGAATTCTAATTTAAATTCTAATTCCATCAAACTAATTCACTTCCTTTCTGGGTTACATCTTTTCCCAAAGAAATATAAGTATACATCTATGATCTCCAGCAAGTCGCTTTATTTTTTTGGTCCCCCTATTTCAGTCACTAATCACCAGGCTGAGGAGCTGTGTTCTTGCTTTGTATCAACCCAGGTTTACGTACTTTTCTGTGTCAGAACAAATTCTCTTTTCAGCTGCATTCCAAAGGATCCTTAGTTATCCTGGTTTCCCCTACCCAACATGGTGCAGTGTTAAGAATGTTAATTTTAGAGTTCAAAGACCCAAATTTATATCCTAACTTGTTGCTTACTATGATTTGGGATGTCATTTTTCTTGTCTAGGCCTCAGTTTCCTCCTCTGTAAAATGAAGGAGTTGGACAGACGATCTTTAAGGTCTCTGAATAGCATCACCCGCACAACCAAGTACTTCTGGCTCAGCCTATGACTCTGTCTTGGTAGGTTACCTTAATTAACACCTGGTGGTCAGAAAAAGAAGAGTCAATCTGGGGCTCTTAACTAATGAAAGGATACCAATCTAAAAGAAGGAAAAATTCTCACCGCCTTCTTATAGATACGACCCCAGTACCAAAAGATAGAATGACAAAGCTAGGACCAAGTCGTCCCTATGAAATGCTTCCATCTAGTTTGTTGGGCAAGGTGTTAAAATGGAGAAGGGGCTATGGAAGGGGAACATCTGAGAGACCCTGACCTGAATTGTGATCAATAGGGACCCATTCAGTGAACCCCAGAGTGCAACTGTCAGTACTGGAGGGAGCTCAGTTCAGAGAGCCTGAAAGATGATTTAGGGAGAATTTACAGAGCGCCCTTCCTGCTGACAGCGGGCCAAAGCAGGAGGTAAGGAATGGGGGTCCAGCGCTGATTTAGTGATAGGATTTTCACTTAGAAAACGGATCTTTTTACCCTCTCTCGCCTGGCCTCGCTTCCTGAGATCCTCCTCGGGGAAATCTGGCACCAATCCTTCATTATTGATGAGTTACAGCTTACAAAGATCTTAAGGTCATTACAAAGAAGCCTGCCCCCGCCATCCCTGGGTCGAAAAGCAGTTTTTCTAAATGCCCATTTATAGAAAGGGAAAGTAAAGGTGAGACAAAGTCTCCAAAGTCACCACGCCAGGCTGCTCCCCTCCCTCCGGCCTCCCCAGCTCTGCTCCTAGGGGGGAGTTAGGAGAAAGAGAAAAGCTTCTGTGCGCGGCCCCTCGGGCTCAGCCAGTGCCCCGCGGGCGGAGGGGCACCTCCGGCCACTTAACTATGACGAGGGCGGGTGGGGAGAGGGCCGCGCCTGCCCTCACTTCCGGGGAAGACCCTGTGGCCTGCACGTGGCCGGGCCACGGCGAGGCAGGGCCCGGGCCTCCTCCAGGCCTCCGGTTCCCGGATTTTCCACGCTGCCCCTCGGACGTAGGGAAACCTCTAACAGGCGAGGTGGGCGCCAACGGTCCGGAGCTCTCGTGAAGAGCGAGCTCCAGGCTGGGGGAGGGGAAAGCGGGGAGCACGAGGTTCAAGGCCCTTCCCCGGGAAGGCGACTGCCCACGACAGGGTTAAAGCGCTCGAGTAGAAAGAACAAAAGGGAACCCCTCACCTCTTTCCATGTTGCCCCCCTCCTCCAACCTCGCCGCCGCCCTCAGCCAACCGGCAAGTGGCTCTGCCTGCCGACTTCAGTTGATTGGTTACAGAGGGACCAATCACATAGCGGAGTCTACAGCCCCATTCAGCCCCACGTGGGGAGAGGGAGCGCGCGCCTGGTATTTATAGGCTAGCTGGGGGAGGGGCGGATGCTCATTGTTCGAACCAGGTGCTCTGACCGCCTGCTTGCTGCTGCTGGCGCTAGGCGCGACCTGAGGGGATCCGTCCCCCTCCGGGCCCTGGAGGCGCGCGTCCTTTCACCCTCTCTGGCGGGAAAAGCCCCCTCCTTTTCCACCCACCTGGTTTCCACCAATTCAGGGCAAAAAAAACCTTATCCGTAGTAATAATTTCTTTTTTTGCATAGCTCTGTATACTTTGCAAAACTCGCTTTCCTGTCCCTGGCTAAAGCTTCGGTCTCATCCTGCAAAACCCGCAGCTTCTTGCCCTTATAAGATAAAGGGGCCGGCCTCGATTTCTGAGGCCTCGTCCGGCCCTGCCATGCAGCCCATTTTACAGTTGAGGAAGTTGATGCTGTAGTCACACAGTCAAGTCAACACCCGTGGTGTTCCTGTGTGCAAAGGTCCCCCCATCCCACCCTCCAGGCCCCCCAAATTCCTGGTGGGAAAGGGGCTCACGGAACGGTCACAGGACTGGGATTAGAACCAAGTGTAGTACTGTTCAGTTGGGGGCACACTGCTGGTTAGAGGTGGGGAAGAGGAAAGTTGGCATTAGAAAATTGAGTGTAAAGAGTGAGTGAATTCCCTGTGGGCAGGGTTTGGATTCTCAGGTTCTGGGGTCTAGAGAGGACCCAGGACAGTGGTTCTCACACTGTTTGGGCTCAGGACCAAAGACTTTACCTTCTTAGAAAAATTACTGAGGCCTCTCAAAGAGTTTTATTCATAAGCACTATGTCTATTGAAAATGCCATATTAAACAATGAAACCGTCTCAGTTTTATAAGCAATTTTATGTTTCTGCACTTTTTTCTCCTTATTGCTCTCAACGAGAGTTAGATGTCTCAAACCGAAGGAAAACAAATGTCTAATTATATATATATGCAGATTGGAAAGCATTTTGTTGTAGTGTTTTAGTGTTATTATCAAAGTAGTTTTGATCTCTCGAACCCCCTGAAAGGGTTTTGGGGATGACGTCCCTGGACCACACTTTGAGAACTGCTGATTTAGTTCAACCCCTCTATTTTCCTGATTAGGAAACTGAAGTCCAGAGAAATGTAATCAGGTCACATAGGTAAAAAGCAGCAAACACAGGATTCACACTAGGTCATCTGACTCCAAATCCAGTGCTTTTCAGTCAATAAACATTTATTAAGCACTTGTTCACTTGTTTTTCAGTCATTTCTGACTCTTCTGGAGTTTTCTTGGCAAAGATACTATTTCCTTTTCCAGCTCATTTTACAGATAGGGAAACAAATAAAGATGTGACTTGCCCAGGGTCACACAGCTAGCTAGGTCTGATTTGAACTTGGGAGATATCTTCCTGATTCAAGGCCTAGCACTCAATCCACAGTGCCATGTGACAGCCCCTTGTCATTAAAAGCACTTACTATATGTCAGGTACAGTGCTTTGCTAAGTGCTGGAGATAAAGCCAAAAGTGAAAATGAGCTGCCCTCAAAGATCTTAAGGAGGCAACAACATGAAAACGTATATAAGTATATACATAATGTATTCAAGACAAATACAAGGTAGTATTTGGGAAGGAGACAAGGGTGTGCCTGAGCCCATGGATTGGTCAATTTTCAGTGTAGACATTTTACATTTCAGAGATTGATATAAACCAGGGCTTGATTTATTGTTTTGTTAATTGTTTAGACTTAAGAAAGTGATGGAGAAAATGTTAATAATGTAGATTAAATTTAAAAGTGTGTAGTGAGAAGGAACTTTTTTATTCCCTGGAGAGTCAGTAGTTAAACATTGCTAGCACACCCCTAGAGGGAGGCCACTAAGTGGCTGGGGTGATCAGATAAGACTTTATGTAGGTGTTGCTTGAGTTGAATATTAAAAGAAAGCAGAGATTCTAGGAGATTAAAGTGAATATACCGACCTGTATTTATTCAAATGACAAAATGAAATGAAAATGATACATACAAAAAAGAAATCAGAGATACAGAAATGAAAAATGACAGTCCCTGCCTTCAAGGAGCTTGGAGTCTAGAGCCTGGGGGGTGGGGAGTGGGAGAATGACATAGATGAATAATTATAAGACAGAAGATTAAATTAAATTAAAATAAAATAAGTAATTTTAAAATATATATGATAGAAGATAAGTGCTGTAACAGCTGCACAAAGTTCTAGGTCAGAGGAAGAGGACTGGACAGAACTTCATGGAGGAAATGGTGTTCCATTCCATTCACCAAATTCCTGGTCTACTATGTACTGTGAAGGACTTCACTTAGGCTCCAAGGATACAAAAATGACATGATCCCTGCCCTAGAGGCATTTACAACACATAGAACTGAAATAAAACAAATATTTATAATGCAAGTTATATTACGCACATAAAAGTCTCAAAGGAGTAGCACAAGAGATTTGAGAAAGGATTGTAACTAGGGGTTGGTTAGTGGAGAGAAATCATAGAAGTTTCATGGAGTTGGGTTCTGATTGGCTCATCTTGAGTATAAATAGCAATTGTTTCTGTTTTGGCCAGAAACTCTTTTTTTTGGGGGGGGGGGGAGACTAGGTAAAAGAGGCCATTTTTTGCCTCATTTCTTACCTAGCCTTAATCACTGAATGGGTGTTACCTCAGACAAACTGAAACCTAGAAAAGATCTTAGCTGAAAAAAGGCCAAGTTCTCCCAATGCACTGGGGCCATCATCAGTTGTCCTGATCTAAGTCTTGCCACTGGCCCCAGATGGCTCTGAAGGAGAGAGGGAGGCTGGTGATTTTGTACAGCCCTGCTTCAGTTAAATCCAATATACTTGCAAATCATTCACTTCCTGTTGTCATTGATCCTCTCTGAGAATGAAGGATAAACCACCCCCACCACCTAACAACTTCACATAGGCTTAGCATAGAGTGAAGGGAGAGAGAGTTCAAGAGGCATAGATTCCAAGTTAAACCACGTCAAGCATGGAGCACAGAATGAACGTAGTGATGGCTAATGGCTAAGGGTTGAATGGGGTCTGGGAGTCAGGCTTTACCACCCCCAGACTTAGTTTCCTTATCTGCAAAATGATGAAAATAATAGTGCCCACCTCACAGGTTGTTAGGAGGATCACATGTGATATGTGAAGTGCTTTGCAAACCTCAGCGCGCTATACAAAAGTTAGTAACAATAATGCTATTATTCGTCTGGCTTGGCCAGAATATAGAATGGCTGTAAACACAATGTAAAAAAATAACAAACTGGGGAGGAAACTTGGAGCCTGAAGCCTGGAAGAGGAGAACAGGATAAACTTAGTATTATAGAAGGTGAGAGTGCTTTGCCTTGATCAATAAATCAACAAGTATGTTGGAGAAGTGCAATATAAATATAATTTAATAGTATATAATAGAATATAAAAAGCTCCTTGAGGACAGGGATGGTTCACCTTTGTCTTGATTCACCAAGTCCCTAACATACAATGCCTGGCACATAGTAGGTGCTTTTAAAAAATGCTTGTTGATTGATTGGTTCAAACTGGGTCTTGAGAGATGAATATGATTTTAATAAGCAGAGATGAAAGAACATTCCAGGAATATCTGAGCCAAGGCTTCTCAGAGGTGGTGAAACTCTCTCAGCTCAAGGTTCATGAATCTGTGTGGTTAGGGAACAATCAAGAGTTCAGTTTGGCTGAACACAGGGCAAACAGGGGAAAAGTGGGAGTTCAAGCTACAAGATAAAGACTGCATTTGATTGTGAATACTAAAATAAGGAGTCTGGACTTTATTTTAATAGCAGTGGGGAGCCACAGAAAGGGTTTTTTTGGGGGGGGGATTTTTGTATGTGAATAATGAAATCAGGTTTGTGCATTAAGAAGGTAGTTTGCTAGATGAATTGGAGGAATTCCGAGGAGGGGAGTCTGGTTATGAAGAGACTGAGGTATGCCATGTGAGAGGTTCGGGTATGGAGATAATGAGACTTTGAAGCAGGGTGATGGTGGTAAGGGAAGGACAAATTAGAGAGGTGGGGTGTAGGTAGAGTCTAGGATAGGGTAGGAGTGGGGGCTAGGGCTGAGGAGAGAGTGATGACATCAGGTTTAGAGACTGGGGGTACCACTAGCAGAAATAAGACATTTGGGAGGAGGGGCAAGTTTAGGACAAAAGATGATGGATTTGGTTTTTGATGTTTTGAATTTAAGGTGCTTCCTGGACATTGGGCATTTATAAATTCTGGACTGAAGCTTTAGTGACTATGTAGGTCAGAATATAGAGGTTAGTTGAATTAGATCATCAAGGGAATTAAATCAAAGTGAATCCCTGGGAGGGTACAGACAGAGAGAGAGAAAGAGAAAGAGACAGAGAGAGAGAGGGAGACAGAGATAGAGACAGGGATAAACACAGAGAGAGGGGGAGGGGGAAGGGGGGGAGAGAGAGTCAGAGATAGAGACAAAGAAAGACAGAGAAAGAAGACAGACAAAGAGATACAGAGACACAGAGAGAGACAGAGGGACGAAGAAAGAGGGAGAGAGACAGAGATGGACAGAGAGGGGTTGATTACAGAGTTTCAGGGAATATATACATTATTACATAAGGAAGAGTTGTTAACCCAGACAATGGGGGTAGAGGCCAGTGAAAAGAGAACCTGGATAACTTCAATATTAAAGAAGTCAGGAAAGAATGTCCACATTCTACAAAAAGATCAAGATTATAAGGATTTAGAAAAGACTCTTGAATCTCTTGAATCCAGAAGGAGGGCATTAATGAGATCTTGAAGAGAAGTTTCACTACAGAGTTAGTGAATGGAGACTATTAGATTTATTAAACTAAACTACTAAATTTAGATTGTAAATTTCTGGAAGGTAGAGGTGTATTTTCTTTATATCTAGCATAGTGTCTTGCATATAGTAGGTGCTTAATAAACGTTTGTGGGGTGTGTATAATGAAACCAGAAGGCAGAAGATTAAGGTGTACCACCAGTTGCAGGGTTGATGAAACCAGTTATTGAGGATGAGAAAATGGTGGCTTAGAACCATACAAGTGTCCACAAATTGAGTGCCTTTGGTTACCTCAAATTTTCTTGGAGAAGTGTTGGGACACAGGAAACTGACTGGCAACCCTACAGATCAGAAGTTCTTGAATTCCACAGTTGTTCCAATAGCTTACATGGAGCAGCTCACAACTAGATCTGACTTAAAGTTCCCCAGCTGGGAAAGTCATGGTTGACTTCCCTCAGGGGAAGACTTAGTCAATGCAGAACCAGTGGAAAATGCTTTCCTCTGGTGCTTACTTATTATATCTATGACTAGCCATTGATGACTTCCAAGAAATTTTTCAAGCGCAATGTCCTTCATGGGTGGAGTGAAATCTTGGGCTTTGTTATTTAGTTGTGTCCAATACTTTGTGACTCGATTTGGGGTTTTCTTGGCAAAGATACTAGAGTGGTTTGCCATTTCCTTCTCCAGCTTATTTTAAGATGACAAAATTGAGGCAAACAGGGTTAAATGACTTGCCTAGGGTAACAGAGCTAGTAAGTGTGTGAGGTCAGCCATTCATTCCTCTCTAGGCTCCCCTCCTGACTGTCCTGCTGTCACTGTCTGTTTCCCTTTCTTTTCAGTTGCCTCTTCTAGGTTGTCTTCTAGCCTTAGAATGGAAGTTTCTTGAGGGCAGGAGCAATCTCTCTGCTTGTATTTGTATCCCACACTTAGGACAGTGGCTGGCCCATAGTAAGCCTTTAATAAATGCTTGTTGACTAGACTAAGAGAAAATAGTTCCTGATTTAAGAGGTGAGATGCCCTGACCTGACTGTTTTAAAGTTCTTTATTTCTGAGTTATTGCCCATTTCTGCCTTTTTTTTCCTTCTATCCCTTTCACTTGCTTGTTTCATTACCCTTCTCATTCCTTCCCCTAGACCCCTGGGTTCAATCTGTTGCATTTTCCATATATCACTCTTAAATGCCTCTTCTAGGCCAGCTAATGGCCAGAGGTGGGGTGGGGGAGCATCAAGGGGCTTCCCTAACCCACAGAGCTGCCCTCTGTGGCAAAGCACCAGAGGTCTCCCCAAGAAGAGAACCATTGTGTGGTTCCTTGGAAATGCCTTAAACTCTAAGCTGTATTGTATATTCAGGATCAGAGGCAGCAACTGAAGGATCCAGTGTTGAAAAATATAATTATCCCCTATCCCCTGACACCCACCATGTTCTCTTCCTGGGCCCCCACGCCTGTTTCTCATAAGTTAAAACAGATTTCCAACACAGGGCAAGATATTAAAGTTGTTCAAAGGCTCCTGAATGAAAAGGGTAGTTTGGAACCCCTCCCCCCAAGTTTTGTGCCTCTGCAGAGAGGTCAGAGAGAACTAGAGGTCTAAGAGCTAAATTGAATGCAAGCATTTTGTCTAGAGAGTTTCTGAGTTTCCACTGGTTTTGGGGAATATGACCAAATTCCCTCCTCCCCTTCCTGGGATCCAGAGGACTTTAACCTCCAAAGCTGTGGAGAACAGCAGGAGTGTAACATTGACTGGGAGCCCAGAGTAGCCTGGCCTGAGCCTTTGTTCTTTTCCAATATAGGTTAAACTGTGGACTCGATGTTCACTATGCATGAAGAAGGGAAGCCTTGGTCTCTGGGACAGTGATGTAGGGAAAGGAGAGCCCTTAGGCCCGCTATTACCCATCTGACAATGCCACAAAGTGTCTGTGACAAGACTAGCTAAGGTTGTACTGCCTTAACCCCCAGGGAAGAAAAGATTTATTCTCCCTTTTTCTGCCCTAACTTCCTGCTTTATCTGAGGGAATGTAAGGGGACAATGGAGAGCAAGATGGAGGAGACCAAACCATAGCCTTTCTCCTTCCATTTCTAGCTGCTAGGTGACCCCTTAGAATTGTTATCTCCTTAAATGACATTTTAAGGTTTAATAACAGTATTGATACTATATTAAAAAGAAAAAAAAGCCATAACAGATAGATATTGGAATCTGCTCTGAGTTCTGCTTCCTAAAAGGCAGAGTAGGAAGGGAGGAGAGGAAGTTCATGTTGGAGTTGCCCATGCAAACTGGCTGGAGAATTTGAGAAGGAAAGAAAGAAACTAGGATAATGAGGTTGTCCCTGACACAAGCATGAAACACCATGGAAAAGGAGGCAACAACAGACCAGCCTCTTCTCCCCCCAACTCTTTTTCGAAGGGAGATTTTAATCCCTGACAGGAGATGAAGGGCAGAGGCTGACCATTCCACTCTCCTCAGAGAGAGGTAGTGCCAGGCTAGAATGATATCTCTCTGCTCCCCTACATATTAAATCGAGGGGATGCGAGTTTCAGGTTCAAGCTAAACAACTTCTTCTTCTTCTTCTTCTTCTTCTTCTTCTTCTTCTTCTTCTTCTTCTTCTTCTTCTTCTTCTTCTTCTTCTTCTTCTTCTTCTTCTTCTTTTTTAAAGCAATTGGGGTTAAGTAACTTGCTCAAGGTTACACAGCCAGTCATTATTTATGTGTGGGTGCTAAGTACTGAGGCCAGAACGATCCCGGTCCTCCCAACTCCGGGGCAGCGATCTTACTCACTGCACCACCTAGCTGCCCCTCAAGCTAAACTTCTGTTTGCTCTTCATTAATGAGGGAAGGAGGACTCATGCTTCTGTCTCCAAGGCTTGACTCCCTTCTCACCAAATACCAGTTCCACAATGAATATTTATAACAAAGAGCAAAAAAACGCATTTATCCTAGTCAGCAGCAAAACAAAAATCAGAGAAGAGATACCTAGGAGAACATATCTCATCCACGTGTGCAGAAAGTTGAGGATAGGGACAGGATGGAGACTGCTAGCTCCTCTCATGTTTGCTTCTTTCCAAAGTCTTCTGGGGGTTGACACCATCAGTCTTTTGTCTCAAAGCTGAAAACCCGGAGCACCTGAAATGACTGCAGAGGCCAAAAAGATTCTAGTCTGGAGACTAAAGAGACCAGCTCTCATCTCTCTTGATTCTGCTGTCTCTACCCTGACCCTGATGCAGGGACTGGGGCATGGGCTTTGGGACTCAGGTTACACAAGCATTTATTAAGTGGCAGGCTCTGTGCTAAGCACCTTACAAGTATTTTCTCATTTAATTCCCACAACAACCCTGTGAGATAGGTGCTCTTATTATCTCTATTTTATAGTTGGGGAAATTGAGGCAGACAGGTTAAATGACTTGTCTGGATTACACAGTTAATAAATGTGTGAAGCTGGATTTGAATGCAGGTCTTTTGACATGAGGCCCAGTACTCTATCCAGTTTGTCACCTAAATGCCTCCTTGAGAACCACAAACTTAATAGAGAGGAAAGTTTATTGGCAAGAGGAAGAGAACAATTTTTGGGACCAGGTATTCCTGGCACACCAGTAACCATGTTGTTTGAAGGTAGTAACCACTTTCCATTCTTTTGGAAGGCAGCTTCACAGCCCATACTGGGTTTTAAGAAGAAATCTTGCCTTTGTGAAGGGAAGGGGAATGAGTTCCTTGGGAAGGAAAGCTATGACCTAGAAGGGAATGAGCTGTTAGGGAGTCTCTGCCCATGGAAAGGGTTGTTATCTTAGCAAGGGTGGGGAACCTATGGCCCCGAGGCCACATGTGGACCTCTCGGTCCTCAAATACAGTCCCTTGACTGAATCCAAACTTTGCAGATCCCCTTAATTAAAAGATTTGTTCTATGAAGTTTGGATTCAATCAAAAGGCTTCTCCCAAGGTCCTAGAAGGATACACGTGGCCTCAAGGCTACACATTCCACACCTCATGAGGATACTTGAGTATGTACAGGGCTCAAGCTAAGGAATGATCAACAGATCAGCCTACTGCGCTCACCACTGTTCTAGTGGTGGTGGTGGCTGACCTTCATTCTCAAAGAGGACCAAAATGTTGGAGTTAAGGTATAAGGTGTTCCACTGTGGCTGACCTGATCAAGTCCAGCATGAATAGTCCATATGAACATTTGGAGTGCAAATGTCTCTAAATTTGTGCATACCATGTTTCTTTTGAGCTATTGCAATTCTGCTTTGCTCATAGAGCACAGTGCCTTCTTTAATGTGGCCACACCATGTTGGGCAATCTTGTGCCAGTGTCTCTCATGTCTCAAATTGATTCTAAAGTTCTTCAGAGGGAACTTGAGAGTGGCCTTGTATCATTTCTTTTAACTTCCATGTGAGCTCTTATGTGAGTTCTCCATAAAATAATCTTTTAGGCAAACATACATTTGGCATTCAAACAATGTGGCCAGCCCATTGGAGTTGCATTTTCTGCAGCAGAGTTTGAATGCTTGACATTTTAGCTCAAAAGAGAACCTCAGTGTTTAGTACCTTATCTTGCAATTCAAATGGAAGCGATTCAATTTCCTGGCATGGCACTGGTAGACTGTCCAGGTTTCACAGGCATCCAACAATGAAGTCAGTACAATGGCTCTGTAGACCTTCAGTTTGATAGGCAGCCTAATACTTTTCTCCCACACTTTCCTTCAGAGTCTCCCAAACACCAAACTCAGGCAATGCATGAGTCAACTTCATCATTTCATCTATATGTACGTCCCTGGAAAGTATACTGCCAAGGTAACTTATCCACATTCAAAATTTCTCCATTTGCGGTGATTGATGATTCCATGTATGGATGGTGTGGTGCTGGCTGGTGGAGAGCCTCTGTTTTATTAGTGTTAATTGTCAGGCCAATGTTAGCATGAGCAACAGAGAATTGATACTTTGTTGCATCTCAGCCTCAAATGCTGCATTGAGTGCACAATCATTTGACAACAAATAGTTATGCATCAACTCTCCCTTCACTTTAGTCTTGACTTGTAGCCTTTTCAAGTTAAATAATTTGCCACTGGTGCCATAGCTGACCTTGATACTGTTTTCATCCTCATTGAAGATGTCTGATAACATCACTGAAAAACATCATGCTAAAAAGCATGGGAGCAAGCACATAGCCATGTTTCACTCCACTGATGACTGGGAAAGTGTGAGAGCACTATCCATTATACAGAACCCAGGCAAACATGCAGTCGTGAAACTCATGTACAATACTGGTGAACTTTTCTGGCCAACCAAATTTTGCCGTGATCTTCCATAAGCCTTCATGCCTGAAAGTATCAAAGACCTTGGTCAGATTGATGAATGTTGTATACAGACTTCTGTCTTGCTCTTGCCCTTGATTGGGCAGCAGACACCATATCAGCCATTCCTCTGCCCTTTCTGAAGCCACTCTCCTGTAGATGACCATCCAAGTGAAGGATCATCCTATTAAGGAAGACTCTGGCAAGAACCTTGCCAGGAATTAGTAAGAGAAGGCACTTCACTCTGCCATGACTGTCACAGGACAACCTATTTCCTTTTCCTTTATAGAGATGCACAGTGGAGGCATCCTTGAACTCCTGGGCGATAACTTCTTGTTATAAAACCTGGAAGATTTTAGTCAACTTTTATATGAGCAGTAAATCTCTGCTAGAATAGAATTAGCACCAGGTACTTTGCCCCACAAAAAGATCCTAACGGCATTCAAAACCTCTTCTTTAGTTGGAAGTTCAGCTAGAGAGGAAGTTCATCTAGACTTCAACCTGAGGTATTAGCGTCAATGGCTTCAGCATTGATTGATGGTGGTCTGTTGAGAACACTGTGGAAGTGTTCAGTCTATCTCTCTAGGATCATGTCCTTATCACTAATCAATGTGACTGAGTAGTTGAGATATACCCTAGATCTTTGGCCCATAAATAGCCTTCAGGGCATCATAAAAGTGCTTTAGATTGTTAACCTGAATTTTATCTGCCTTCTTATGGAACCAAATATCCCTCTAAGCTTTGCTTATACTTTGCTTTTGATGGAATTAAATGCTATCTTCTTAAAGATAGATTAACTATCCTGCCGGTAAACCTTGTGGAGTTCTGGTTTTTTTGTTTAGCAACTTTGGAATTTCCCCATCATTTTTGTCAAACCCATCTTGATGTTTTTGAGTATTTTGGCCCAGAATTATGTGGTGCTGTACACCAAGTCTCTGAAAGCTGCCCACTCCTTTTCTGCTCTACTGTTGCCAAGTGTGTTTTGGCTCAGCTTTCCCTCCAAGTTAGCAACACACTGTTTATGCTGGGAGAGGCTTCGAATCTGTTGGCATTATGTCTTCTAGTAGTCATCTTGCCTTGGGGCTGCCGCTTTTGTTGAATGTGAATGTTTAGCTTGGAGAGAATGTCTATGGTCGGTCCAGCACTCTGCACAATACATTCACACATCACTTTTGTTACTCTCTCATCCTATCTCTTCTCCTTACAATGACAGGGTCTATTAAATGCCAGTTTTTCTGTGAGGATGCATCCACAAAGTTTTATTGTGTTTAGGTAAACAGAAGACAGTGTTAGTCATAAAAAAGTTGTGACATACACAAGTCTTCAGTAGTAAATGACCATTGCTGTTGATGTCTCCAACTCCATTCCTCTCAAGGACTCTCTGCCACATCTGATAGTTTGTGCATACTCTAGCTTTAAAGTCACCCAGAATTACAAGCTTGTCCTCTTTTGGCATATTGATGATGAAGGTTTCCAGGTATTCATAAAATTTTTCTCTGACTTCATCAAGATTTGTCATGGTGGGAACATGTGCACTGATGATGGTGGGATGATCATGGGATGGCACTTACCTTCAAGTGGCAATAGCATTATCATAAGCCTGTTGTTCATTCCTTTTGGAAGCCATACAAGCCTGTTGACTAGATTACTTTTGATTGTGAAACCTGTGCCTGCTTCACAGCACTCCCTTTCACTGTGGCCACTCCAGAAAAACTTGTATCCAGCTCCGACTCTGGTAAGCTGATCATTTGTTTCACTCAGGGCTGCTATTTAGATGTGATGTTGTAATGGTAATGGTAATTTGAAGATCTTCTCTGCCCCTTAATAAGCCTAAGGAAATTTGAAGACCTTCCCTGCTTTGAAAATATACTCTGCCCCCTGATAGGCTGAATGTGATCATATGGACGTCTGGTGGGAAGAGTTTGCTGAAGGGTAGAGCAGAGCCCACAGGAAGCTGGAAGTCAGAGCAAGCTATGTGGTTGAGAGGAGAGGATGCTTCTGAGGGAGATAGGTTTGTGAGCAAATATTGGTCTTGTATTGGTGTGTGTGAAGGCTAAAGGATGCTGTGGCTCTATATGCTGTTGTGGATTGTTAACTTCTTTGTTACTATGATGGAATTGGCTTACTGGTTTTGGGATTTGGTTTTCTGGTGTCTGAATAAATGTTTTTTCTTCTTTCTTCTATATGGAGAGTCTGTTATATTTTGTGGTCAAGCACTATGCAGGTATATTTATTGTGACCTTGGGTACTGTAAATATTATATTGGTGCTACATTTAGCAGCAAGTTCTTTTGAAACAAGATCTGTTTGTCTTTCAGATCTACTGGATTTAATGTTGTCCATAAGCATAAGCACATTCCATGTACCAATGGTAAGTGGAATAATATTCACAAAAGTTTTTGTACATTTTTTTGTTGTGTATTTTGACCATGAGGTAGCATCACCACCTGCCAAAGTGAGGAGGCCAGGTTAAGTTAGAAGATTTTGGGGACACCTTTTTTAGCCCCTTTCTCACTCTAAGAGGTGAGCGGTACAGTCCTAAAAAAGCTGCTTAGACACCCAGGGGGATGCTGAATCCCATGCTGCTTCAGTCCTGTAAGAAGACAACCCTATGGCCTGGGCCACCTGTGTGGAGGGTCTGACTGAAGCTCCCATGTAGCCATACCTGCTGCTTTGTCACTTGCCTATTGATGCAGGACTCTGAGGTAGGTAGAAATGGTAAAATGGTATGAGTGATATCTTTTGACTCAGACCTAAACTGGATTTCAGTGAGGCAGAGTTGGCCTCATTCTCTCTTCCAAAGTCATCAGAGTCCAGTGCCAAGACAAAAGGCAGGATGCCTGGCGAAGGGCTGGGATGCAGAGGATGGCCTCAGCATCGTCATGTCTGACCAGTCTTTAAGCACTTCACATCCCCCTTCAGCTGTCTTCATGGCCATCGGAACAAGTTGTTCTCACCCCCCCATTCCACTGAGGAAGTCTTCACATGCTTGGGGTAGGAACCCCTTAACTCACTGATGAGTCTGAGGCCTGTTGGTTACCCTCAGCCTGGTCTAGCCCTTCTGCCAAGATGGTTTACTAGGCTGTGGCTGCTACACTTGCTATAGCTTTTTGGAGCCACAGGTGAGAGTTGGGTGACAGGTGGACACCAAAGGAGGAAAGGAGCCTTGAAAAGGGTTCAGCAGACCTCACAGCAGAGGTACTAGTCTTTCCTGAACACCTGCATACCATTCTATCTGGTGGGTTATTTCACTGTAGCAAGGTTACATGGGGCTGAGGTCAACCACACTCACTTATAGCTCATTCCTCAGCCTGCTACTTGATTGGTTACCAAGTTCTGGTAGAACTCAAAAGTATGTTTGGATATTTTCTCAATAATTATTAAATTGCAATATCTAAATCATTAATCAATTAGCTTGTGCCCCATGCCAGTTTATTAAGTAAGGTTTAATAAATGGGAGAAACAAACCACTTTCCTATTTGCTCATAT